>JAHDVE020001857.1:0-339294 GCA_022606495.2 Halesus radiatus | reverse complement strand
CCGGCATTAAATAGATTTTTTTCTTAATTGTTTTATAATGACGTGACTGCTATTGGCTTATTTAAACGTGTTATATTGTTTGAATCTTGTGACCATACTGAGAAGTGGGGAATAAATAATTTTCCTTAGTTTATTGATTAATGTAATATTGGATCATTCGTTCTTTTATTGATTTTCAATTATTCAAGTAAAGAAAGGGCCTTAGATTAAATGTACGAGTATATATAAAACAGGGTACATATATTATATACGTAAAGGTCAACTTTGTCTTACTTCAGGGTAAATTTCTTATCAAACATTTATATGTTGAAATTTCTTGGATAGATACAAATTTCATTGGGAGACGAAATCTCTTTTATAAATATGTCAGACATTTAAAAGTAGCCAAAAATTGAGGGCGCTGCGATCGTTTATAAGAATTTAAATGGCAACGGAAAGATGACTCATAGGAAAATCAAAGTAATAACTTATCAGTTACTTTCCATGTATTAGGTTCAATATATCAAAATACGCACGTTCTAAAACAGTATCAAATAATATGTCGGTACTATATATGGTCGCAATTGAATTTATCGATAAGATTAAGGTGGCATGACGAAGTAAACTATTTTGATAATCACTTTCCTTCTATAAATACTCAGAAAGGGTATTATGGCTAAACGAAACGTGATACGGGCTCACAGATGGCGTTCATTTAAACATATTTTTTGAAATCCACTTTTATCACGAAATGCTATTAAATGTTGAAATGAATTGTTTATTGGCGGGTGTACACGCGGAATATGAAATGAAATTCATCGTTACTGTACATTTAAAGCTCGAGTCTTTCAAGACACTTATAAAAGTGGAGACTACGAATCAATTAATTCCCAGAACAAGCTGACTGGGCATCCATTATCTCCAACTACCAAATAAAGCCAGATCTTGAAAATACCTTTATCCCACTCCTATGTTATCTGTTATCCCATTAAAACATAATATACAGTATTCTTATAAGTTTCTTGAAGGACTTGAGCTTTAAACTTAAATTAAAAATTTATTCCAATTCATGTGTACATCCACCAACAAACAATTCATCTCAATATTTAAAAGCAATAAGTGCTAAAGGTGCGTTTTCGATTTTTTTTTTATTAGCGCCATCTGGGAGCGCGTATAACGTTTCATTTAACCTTAAAAGAACTTACAAAAACAAAATACATAGTATCAGATTAAATATTATCACCCTAACTTTTCAAAATGGCTCTAAACATCACTTCATAGTTTGCCAACTCAAGCAATAATACAAAAAAATTATATATAAATTTTACATTGGTAGTTAGTAGCAGGAAAATGTATAAGGTTTCAAAAGACTCAAACTGTAATCGTTTATTTTTATTAGCAATCAGAAGGGTGCAGGTTCGAGTCCTGTCGGCGACATTTATCTTTTCTCGGAAGGTTTTTTCAATTTGGATGAGTGTTTCAGGCTAATAATTATTGTTTATAAAAATAATTGTTACCCTTTGCGCTATGGACAAAAATCTTGTCTTAAAAACTTTAGTTTATCAATTAATAAATGTAATCGTTTAAATTCTATGGAATAGTAATCAAAATGTCTGAACATAGGAGGAATTTGAAAACCAGTGAAGACAATTTTTAACGTTTTACCTAAATTTCAATACGTAGGTATTTCATGTAGAATTTAAAAGATTAAATTTTGAGGATTGTCTTTTGAAACCTTACGCATTTTTCTAACTACCCGTATAGAATTTACAGATAAATCAAACACAGTTAGTAGTTTGTTGCGTTAGCAGATTACAAAGTGTGCATTTTTGCGTGCTACATTTAAAAAAAAAATTGAGATTTGAACAACACCTTACAGCATTTAAAAAAATACATATTACTACGAAAAATTCATATCTGCGTGATAAATAAAATAAATTGAAAATAATGTTTTTCGTTTGAAATAATATTTATGTTAGGTTAGGTTAAGTACAACATATGTAGACGGTCAGAAAAGGGTCGTATTTTTAATTTGATTTTGACAAAGACCGACTATATAAATTTAAAAAATATTTTCGTATGCAAGTATTTTTGTATTTTTTATTTTATTATTGTGGGTAGGCCACGTTGAGACGACTTATTTATATGATTCTATTTACCCTCACCTTATGGTGCCTAAAATGATTTATTAACGGTAAAACCAATTTACTGAGAAAATAATTGTGATAATAGATTATCTATTCCGTCAGGTACTCAGACATCTGTTTTATACGAATTAAACACAAAAACAATTAATAAATTGTGTTTATCGTATTGCGTAGTAATATTACAATTATTCCGAATGAATAAATAATTGCTCTCCGCCTTAAACCGAGTTAGAATGAATATTATTCGGTAGTTACGCGAGGCGAGTAGAAAACTAGGCCACGGTTCTTCGCGAAGTATAAAAAGTGGGATATATAACATTATAATAATACAAATGTAGGTACCGCCGTGAAAATAATATAGGTAGGTACTGAAAATCATGCAACGGTCTTGGCGGAACAGTAAAGTTAGCCCACCGGGGTTAACTCTTTCGAGAGTTAAACGTATAGTAAGACACCGTTGAGTTTATTTTTATTTATTGCTGTCCCTGGTTTGAAAGAAGGGTAAAAGCACGACACTCCATAAACGGGGGGCTGAACGCGGTTGGCACTGACAAAAAATTGTCCTATGGAGTGAAGCTATCAGTCCATAGTGGAGTGTTGATGCGAACCCCGATGTATGGCAGTGAGGCAAGGGACTGGCAGAAAAGAAATGAAAGTAGACTGAATGCTGAATAAATGAGGTCCCTGAGGCGTATGTTCGGTAACACCATGTATGACCTTGTGAAAAATGTTGAGATTCACAAAAAACGCAAGGCTGATGTGAGCGTAATGAGTAAGATTAAGAAAGTAACTCATAGATGGTTTGGTCATGTAAACCGGATGAACGGAGAAATGAGTGTAAGGAGAATATATGACGCGAATGTGAATGGAAGAAGCCGGGGACGCCCTAGGAAGTCAGAATAATCGAAGAGAATGTATAAACGTGAATGAAGCGAGAAGTGTGTGCCAAGACGGAGTTGTTTGGATGTCAGTCCGCTCTTCCTCCCCCTGCGGAGAAACGGCGTGATGGTTCGTTAGTTAACTATTTTTTTAATGTTCCTGTTATAAAAATATTTTACCATATAGGTAGGTACTTTATCGTTAATTATAATTTTCGTAACACATACATCAGTTCAAATTTTGAAAATGTCACACTCGGAAATACATAGAAGGAAATTATATTGTTTAATTGACAAAACTTTGCTATTGTACAAAACAAAAGAACTGGCATTTCAGATTATTTAAAAAAATAGGAGGCTGTGAAAAGGGTTCAAACTTGTGAGATTGAACTCAAAACTGGGCATTATGCAATTGAATCGAATAACGATAGATATTTATATATTCATATGAGCATTATGGGCTGTAAAACCTAAAAAGGTTGGGATCGAAGAAATGTAAAGACGATACAGGAGTCAAAGATGAAAAATATACCATAGAATTAAGGTACGGCTAGCTATAAAAATAAGGAATAAATAAAATGAGCAGAAAGATGAAAGAATCGAGAGAAAGTAGAGTAAACCATTTACAGCGCCTTGGGGTGATTTTTCACAAAAACGGCGCTATACAAATCATCCACTTATTATTATTATTATTCGCAGGGCTTTTATTTTGGTAAGAAAAGCCATGGATATATTACTAATTCGTGGTTTAAGTGCGTAAAAACAGATACGTTTTATTTTAAATAAGATCTCAACTAAAAAGAAGAACCGCATAGTTGCAGCATGTTTCAAAAGTGTTACGGCAGTTTGACATTAATCGACCCCTCCGAAAAACAAGGTCCCATTTGATACACAAGTGTCACTCGATTATGGGCTCTAGAGGAAGCTACTTTAGAGTTCATTATCGCATATCATCGCCGTGTCAGATGGGACCTTGTTACTCCAAGGGACCGAGTTATCAACTTAGCCGCAAAATGGCCGAGCTGCGATGGCGCTGCTGGCAACGAAAACAGCAAACTGTACCCAATTATAACATATTTTACTGTTATTTACATTGCTGGAACTAACACAAAATGAATTTAAATCAATAATTAGACATTCTGCTATCTAAATAATACAACTTCAAGATTTGGTAATCGAGAAAAAGTAGTTTAAATAGACGAAATATGTTCGACGGTGGGTTTTGACAACGGCATTCACAAACACTTCAACAACATTATAATTTAAAAATTATTATTTACATTTCAAAAACTCAGAAAAACTGCGTTTTAAAACAACAAATAGGCATTCTTATGCGTAAGTAATATCACTTCAGAACTTGGTAATCAATAAACAGTAGTTTTAATAGATGAAATATGTTGGACGGCGAATTTTTACAATGGCGCACGGAAACAACACCACAATGTCATAATAATTTATAGCTAAAAAAAATGCATTTAATCAATAAAAACAAGACTTTATAGCATCTACTATCTATCAATGTAAATAAATACGCTAGTAAAATAAATTAAAGGCGTAATTAAACACATTGAAAGTTACGTTATGACAAAAAAATCAAAATGGTACTATACTACGACCGTGATTTTAAAAAAGGGAAACATTTTTACCTTTTAGTTATTGTTGGTAATTAATTTTAAAACAGTCATAATATTTTTTTTAAATGACGCTTCGTTCAAATATGCACAGAATATGTCAAGATTTAATTAATTTAACAAACGTTTTACGTAATATAATATCCGATACCAACTTTCACAAATGACTTTTCTAACGTATCAGAATTTTGACATCCATTATAATTTAAACCTTGTGACATTATAAAATGAATAAATTATGAACGAAAAAAACTATTCACTTCAAACCAATTAACGATTATCTATAAAATAATATTATTATGGAAAAATTAGGGATTTTCGAATAAAATTTTTTTAGAACGGAATAAAAAATGGAATAATTTTTTTGGGGTTATGTCAGTTGTCATAAGATATTTAGAACAAGGTAAAAAAAAGTTATCAAGGAGTTTCACAGCAGGGGCAGGCTGAGATGATGGATCGCCACAACTCTTGTCTCGGCACAAACACCTTGCTTCATTCACATTCATACATTCTGTTATTCCGACTCTTGACATGACCATCATTTATAGGTTAAGAGTAGAAAATGAGTTGTGGATACATTTAGTATCGCCCTGGTGAACGAATTTCACTATTCAGAATCGAAACGTTGCTTGAAATGGCGATAGCCATGTTTGATGACCAGATCTGAATAGCCGGGTACTTGTACCCAACCTTCATCTACCCCATTTCCTTAGCCTTTTCACTCCCCCTAGCCACACAATCACAACATACCCCACTTTGGGGATGCCATAGACCCACTGGCTCCGGGCAGTAGGGACTCTTGTCCAGTATTCACATTAGAAAACTTTTTAAGCACTGGAGACGGTGAAACACTTAATTATGATTACATATGCATACTTTTTATTGAAAACAAATTTATTATTATAATTGAACCATTTGTAATTTGCATTGTTGTATTGGTGGCACTTGCAAACTACAAATGAATATGAAAAAAAATGACAAATAACTATTATTTATAACACATACAACATTTAAACACCCGAAAAATACAATTTAACCTGAAACAACTTATGTTTTAAATGCTAATTTCAATAAAATTTTCAAAATGAAAGCAGACTATAGTACAACACTAACAGAGAGTGAAAAATTAGCACTGGGAATCGTGGCACTTTAAAACGTAAAATTTATATGAAATAACTTCGAATATATAACTGAATTTATGGTTTTATAATACATATAACATTAATGTAAGTAAATGGCAAGTTTTTACTGGAAATAACCTGTTTTTAAAATAGTAATATTGAAACAAAAGCGAGCGACGACGACCTCGCAACGAACTGAAAATGGAATGACTGATCTCGGATTCCATAGAAAATACTGTAGTGGCCTTTCGTATGGTGGCGTCCTGCTCTTGCTCATATCCGCGTCTCTCTCCGCATAGTATACCCCGATGTTTAAGGCAGTGTCCGTGTTAAAGAAATGACATACCGCAGTGTCCGTGTTCGCAAAACAAGTAAATTTTTCCCATATAAATTATTATTAATTGTTATTTTGTTAGATTTGTAGACCTCCACTACTTTTTTTATATTTAAACGAAATCATATAATAAGGTTTTTATTAAGTACTCCATTTTCAAGCGGTCTTTTTAAAAAGGCTTTTCTCATTTTAAAAATTAAGTTGAACGCGGAAACAGCTGTGATAATAAATAAAAACATTAAGTACATGCAGAACTTAATAAAAAAATTATTAAAATTGATTTTGTTTAAGTTTTTCCTAAATTTTTTTGAAATTTTTTTCATACAAAACAGAAAAAAAATTAAATACTCCCGTTTGGGATCAAAAATTCGTTTCGAAAACCTGAAGCTAGGTCAATTTTATAATATTAAAAGAGTTGATTTCTATGTCACAATTTTGTGAAGGTTAACCTCAAGTGCGCTTTGCACTAACTAACTTAAACAAATATAATTAGAAAAAAAACAGATATACTATAAATACATATACAAATTAAAACTACGACTAAAATATTTATGAGCAGCAGACTCACTTGCGTAAACAATTTATAATAAACTAGGGGTATAAATAATTGAATATAAAGTATAACTAACAAAAAAACAATAAAATATACACTTATCTTAACTTCAAGTGAAATTAATCAAACATTTCAAATATCGAGTTTCTTTCTCGAACGGATAATCAATTTCATCGTCCTATCTGGGACCTAGAAGTTTTAATTGGCTTGTTTGTGGCCTAGTTTCCAGTATTATTACATACATAGTAGCCAGGACGAGGCAGCTCTACTGGAGATCGGAAAACACTCTTGTCCGGGCTGTCCCCCAGTGCCAGGGCGAGTATTTCCCTCAAGCCACCGTAGTACAAGTGCTCAATTTATTCAAAAACAACGTAATTTCACCCAATAAAAAACACTTACCAATCTTTTCAAGAACGTCGAGGGTAACTTATGGAGCTTAAATCTATATTGCCCGCTTTATATATCTATTTAATGGTATTATATGCAATATGTGCATAGCAGATATAGGTTTCGAAGCAAGAGTTGACATGAGCACCGTTCTCACAGCTTCAGAATTTTTTTTCCTGTAATGAAATGATAACACCGTAAAATCTTTTCGAATAACTATAAAATAACAATTGTTCAAATTTGATCGGCGTACTTGATGTCGCTAAAAACAATAAGATAAAACGCTGTTTCCCACCGACGTCTGGCAAGGACATCAGTGACGTAAGTGAATAAACAGAATCCTAAGTAGGTATGTGTTGTTCGTATTAACTCTAATTGTGTGACCTATACCATTTTTTCATTGTTTCCTCTTACAAAATTGCCACACTAGAGAGGTTCCACTATACTTCTCCCCTCCCATAACGGCATCCATGTTAGCGATCAGCTGTGTTTGTTGTTACGTTATAAAATGAACTGAATTCGAACATTGCTATATATGTCTCACTCCAACTCAGGACGTTTCCATGGATGCGAGAGGGACACAACATATTAAAGAAAGTTCTCAGTATTTTAAATTCTGCAGTGTTCTTCGGAATCAACAGTTGATTGATTTTGTTGAACGCTTATTATAATTTGTTGATATCAAATGTAATTTTATTTATTACGAAGCGTTTTTGTTGATAGGAACGAGTATTGTGCTGAATATATCGTTATAATAAAATTGTTTAGTTTTTGTAAGGTACACATTATATTATATTACATGCATATTTTTTGTGATTATATTTCTATAATATTAATAATAATAATTCGATGATTTGTATAACGCAGTTATTTGTGAAAAATCACCTCAAGTGAGCTGAGTACATTGTAACGTGGCTACTAAATGACGATTGTCAGAGTACTGGTCCATTTTAATTTCTAATTAACATTGTTTTAACGCTTTTGAAGATGAAACAGGTTTTGTAAAAAATAAAAAATATTTTTTTTTAAGTCAGCATAGCTAAATGAACTAACTTCCCACTATACCATTTCCCTACAAGAGTTTGTAGAGAGAATTGAACGCCACACAAGTCTATCATGACACTCGCCAATTCATCCAAATTATCACAACGTCTTATTAACTAACCATCACGCCATTTTCTCGCAGGAGTAGGCAGAGATGAGAGAACACAACACAATTTTGTTTCAGAACTTATTTATTAATATTTTGCATATCCCGTATCATACATTCTCTTCTGGTATACCAATACTTTACATGAATTAAATAATTGATTCACTAAATCTGAATTGTGCTCTGTCTCTAACGTCTTTATCCATTCGCTTGTGCATCCTATTATTCCTCTAACATTCCTTTCTCCATCCATCTGCCTTACGAGTTCAACCATTTACCATATAGGCATAGTCCGTCAATGGGACTTTCATTATTGTTAGATTTATACGTTATTTTCTAACACTATACAAATCAAATAAAAAAAAATCACCTAATCTTACAACTGTGTTCGATAACGTCTCTGTTATAAGTATCGTAGATTTGCAATCTGAAGTTTTAGCGTTATTTTACTACATGTATACGCTTACGAGTACGAATTAAAGTAATGCAGGATACCCAATCACTAACTGATTTAAATTTAATTTAACGAAACTATTACAGTTATGCAAACATGTTTTTAGCAACCTCTGTTGAACCCTCTTTTTCTGTTTTATGTGTCGTTAGTGATAACTATAGAAAGGTTACCGTAAAAATCTCCAACATGGCAGCTGCTTTCATAGTTGATGATTATAAATAAACAAATAAAATGTTTGTACTTATCCTACCGTACAGTTACCATTATCGATAGTTCTTCGGACAGGGCGTCGTGCCTTTTATCATTTCCTGGAAGGGACACTTGGGGTAGTTGGGTTTTCCTGGTCATATCTCATTAGCTATGTTATAACCACCGATAGCGATAAGGGTTTTAACATAATAACAACAATAAAATTAATGGGTAACTTCATTTGGAATTGAATTACCGTAATTACTTTACTTTACTCAGGCTGGGGTTAATTCAAAAAGATCTAAAATTTTACGTGACTCAAAACTTATACTAAACGATAATGGATTTCTTTTGTTCTGTACTTGCCCGGACTAGACCATTTAGGCTCAAGGAACTACCTCAAATAAATGGAACCATCTCTTTACAGGAGGTGCTGAAATTTGTTGCTAATATTTATAAATAAACTTACATAAATACTTAAAGTTTATTAGTTATTATATATAGATTACCATTAAATAGCCAAAATTACATTACTGCAATCGAAATAAATATAGGTTCGTTACGAAGAACCCTTAATCTTGGTGACAACGCGAGCGGCAGCAAATACAAGAATACTTATTTTACAATCTAAGGAAGGATTGGTGAAAGACGTAATGGAGAAAGACGCCGCACCTGACGGCTTGCAAAATAATAAACTGGAAGAAGTGCGGTTTCGCTAAGTTATTCGCCTGGAATTCTTGTTAGTCATTTCATAGTCATACTTAGTGGGTATTCGATAACGATCGTCCCTACTCCAATTAAGCAATGGATTTTCACAAGTAATTACAAAAAAAATCAGACTACATACCTTCTTGTTTCGTTTCGTTACTTTGGCTTTTTACTCCTTAAATATTGGCTCCAACTATCCGGTGATCAATTAAATTTACTGAACTTAATATAGAACGTAATAAATAGACATTAATACGAACTGTTATGGTGAAATATTGCATTATATAGAAAAACTATATCGAAAAGCGGTAAATGTGGACATACGATATCGACGATATATCTAACAAAAACAGCTTTCACTATTCCGTTTTAGAAAGAGCTTCGGAAACCGTAAGTTTATTTCTCACATTAGGCTGTTTATAATTGTAGCGAAAATAAATTAGAGCTTGTAAATTGTTTTGAAAAAAATTATATTATTGTGGAAAAGCTGTATTTTACAATAATTGTCGATTTAAACCTAAAATCATAATGCAGGCAAATCATTTTATCTTTTAATGCGCCGAAATACCCATCAGATACCCAAATTTGTATTCGTTGAACGCCGGCGATTCCGATAAGCAATGTCTCACAATTTCTCTCAGTATATGTAGCTATTCTGGGGAAAGAACTTATGATAGATTTTTTCAATTTTTTTAATATATGAACACATTATCTAGACGGTACAATTTACAAAACACAATTCGGAAAAAAAAAAAGTTATTACGAAAATGGAATCAGGAGGACCGTGCACAAATCTACCCTCGGCCCACTACGGAAGTTATAGATTGTGGGAAATCGTCGTTACAGTGGTTAAAGAGCGCACGTTTGAATGTATTGGTGCACACCGATAGATTCAGGAGTTCGATTCAAACTGGTTTGACCTAGTTTAAAACATCCGCCCGCAGTCTCTTGTTAACCCGCAGTAGACCTGGGATAATGGGTGCGTAGCGACGTTTATCATAATCTTCGAATATTGTCGTTGTAATTTGATTAGTTGTGAATATATCGGACTTTATATTTTTTGATCCATCCAGTACACCACTACACAAGCAAGAATCTCTTGTTTTATTACTTATTTTTATTAAAACGGTGCCACAAAATAAGTTTGCTGTTATTGAAGAAGAATCTCTTTATTCTGCACCGCGTTTTACTTTTACGTGAACTTCGCCGTTGGTAAGAAGGGCCGTGAATCTTCAACTGCAATCTCATTCCGTTGAATCGCCAAGTAGGAACGCAACCACTAACGGCACTTGGAGGGAAAACATTGGTAAAAATGGCCGCCAATAATATAATAAAAGTATTTAGGTACCTAACTTACTTACCAACATTGCACATAATATTAATTATCATATTATTTAATAAAATAATACAATAAGTAAGTTATTTGTAAATGTATTTAGTGCGTCTACGCGACATTGAGAAGCACGCTGGTTATTTTTGTCTAATCACAATCAGCTGTCTGGCGTGGGAGTCAAACGAAAAAATATCGTAATATGTATTATAAAGTGAACATTATTTATTTATTAACACTTTGTAAGCATTATACTATTTTTTATATATAGTACATAATGTAAAGGTGGTTTATTGCCAAGTGGCAATTTCATCTAACAAACCAAAACAGATAGCGGTACCAAACACCGTAGAAATATTGCAAGACATGCAGCTCCTGACATTTCCCATTTCCCATACATTGAGATGGCAACATACTATACTAGCGCCGTCTAGCGGTCCGAGTTGTACGAATTGAGTTTTTTTGAGGAACGACTGCACGACCTGTTTCATACTTAACTTAATTTTGGATTTGAGATCAAAATACTCACCTAAACCTTATCGTACATTTATTTTAATTAAAGGTTTAGTAAATATCTAGTTCGTATGAGAAGTATTTTATTTATTTTTGTTTTACATTATGAAATATAGGCCATTAAAGGAAATGATTTTTCGCGATTTTAGAGGCATCTTTAAGAATTATTTGGGGGCTAACGTTGATTTAAAAAAATTACCTAATCTGCTTTCAAAATATAATGAAATACAAAACAAAACATTAAAATAAGCTTTATGGTGAACTTTAAATTAAATTAAAAACGACCAATTTACCTAGGAACACAAATTTGCGGTACATAATTTAAAATATCGACTTGAAAAAAACGTTTTTATTTTTTTTTAATGCTTCGTTTTTATATGTTTATTTACGTAATCATATTTAAATAGCAAATACGATAATTTTTTTTTAAATAGATAAACCCGCAAATAATTTTCTAAGTTGCATATAAAATTATGGGAAAAAGAATTCATAATTTAAAACAAAAATAAATAAAATAGTTCTCATACATACAAGATATTTACTAAATCTTTAATTTAAAAAATATATATGTATATCATTCAGTTTGGAGTGGCCTTAAACGCCGAAACAGCTGTCACAATAATAAAAAAAAACTGAAAATACTTGCAGAACTTAATAATAGCATTATTAATTTTTTAAGTAAATATCGTTGCCTCTTTAATATGTTATTCATTTATTAGCAATAAATTAGTAAAATCATATGTAGGTCAGCTAATATTTATTTTTTGATTTTTGGATTTCTATAAATTATTAGGAATACGTTTCACAGAAAATCTAAACCAATTCGTACAACTCGGGCCGCTAGAGGGGGCTGGTGTAGAATGTTGCCATCAAATTTCAAGTGGCGGTACTTAGCGTTTACCAAGGTGTAAATGTTGTGAGTCTAATTTATTCTCAACTGTCCGGAACCAAGGGACTATGGTATCCCCAATTGGAGTACGTTGTAAGGCTGGAGGGAAGAAGAAAGGGTAGAGTTCCGCTTCTTTTTAAGAATAAGACATTGTCCTTTGCTTAAAAAAAACGGCGCTGTACAAATTATCTAATTATTATTGTTATTATTATTAAATAGTAACCGTTTATCCTTAGATAATACCGTCAATTTTATTTAAAGAAAGATTATAGACGACACGTGTACTACAGCAAAGTTCGAGGCCGTGCATACATTTGTAATAGCTATTTGAGGTCGTAGTAAAACACGACACAACTCTTAGCTAAACTTAACTCCTGTGGCTAATAATAACACATAATAAAGTCTATCTATTTAAAAGTAAATCTGGAAGGTTACACAATGTACATTTTTACTTTTCTGTCGGTCAGTTGATTATAAAATTATATTCTTATACTATGGTACTAAACTCTACAACAAAATCCCACTCCCCTTTAAAAATCACAACAACCATAGTAAATTTAATAATCAAATAAAACGCTGGATACATTACAAAGGGAGATCTGAAATAGAAAATATATTAACACCAAATACAGACTAACACCGAGCAGACAAGCACATGAATTTAATATAATGTAATTTCATATTTGGTAAATGAAATCCTCAGCACTCCAAATCCCAGTAAGGATATCATTATTAGTTATTTTGTTATAAAAACAGAAGATAATAAAACATTTTTATTATTACTAGTTTTTATTATTATTATAGAGTCTGAAAGGGATGCTTAGATGGTTTGGGCATGTGCAGCGAATAAACGAAGAAAAGCGTAAGAAGAATGTAAGCTGGGGACGCCGAGGAGGACATGGCACGATCAAGTGAATCAAATACTTGAGTCGGGCCATATCAGAAGTCGGAATAATAGAAGAGAATGTACGAGAGATGTATGAATGTGAATGAAGCAAGAAGTGTATTCCAAGATCGAGTTGTTTGGCGGTCCGTCATTTCTGCCTACCCCTGACGAGAAACGGCGTGTTGGTTAGTTAGTTACTTGTTAATTAAAAAATATTTTAGAAAAAAACGCTCTTAGCACCTAATGCTTTTAAATATTGAAATGAATTCTTTGTTGGCGGGTATACCCACTGAATTAAAAAAAATTTATATGTATACCGCACAAGAGTCCCAACTGCTCCCAACCGTCTGGAGCAGTGAGACTATGGCATCCCCAATTGGGGAATGTTGTGAGGCTGAAGGTATTGGGGAGGGGAAGGAGAAGGGAAAGAGGAAGGTGAGAAATACCTGGCTATTCAGATCTGGTCACCAAACACGGCTAAAAGCCATTTCCAGCAACGTTTCAAATATGAATGATGGTCTTTCACCAGGGCGATACTGAGAGTATCTTCCACTCTGGAACGTGCGCAAATATACTATATATTATTTTTAAATGAATTAATTGTGAAACAACACAAATTAATTAAATAAAATTCCTAGTCGAGAGCCTCACCCCTCCACCATGGAGGCCGTCGAATATGAAATGGAATAAATTGTTATAAATCCTTCAAGAAACTTATAAAAATACAAAATATTATTGTATTTTTATACGTTTCTTAATCTCTAAATTAGCGCCATCTGTGAATGACAGACAGTATTTTTCATCTTCTGAGAAAAGACGTTTTTGTATATATTGGATTGAGTCGGAACAGTGACGATTACACTCTCCAATGATTCACATCAATTTCCAATCACTCTGTATTTAAAATACCTTAAATTGTGCATCCGTCCATTAGCTTAGCGCGGGTTTTCGGCCGTGCCACCTCAATGCTTCTTAACTTGATAATTCCAGATAAAACCTCATAATAATAATATATGGCTAATGTATATAACGCAGAAATGTGAAAATGTGAAATTTCCCAATAATAATAATTGGATGATTTGTATAGCGCCGTTTTTGTGAAAATCACCTGAAGGGCGCTGTACTCATTAATACAACCGATTATTCCCGTTAAGCCCTGGTTTCAGAAATACACTTGCATGCCAAAAAAAAATATTTTGTTGTCACACTTCTTGTCTTAGTCATCTCTCCAGATTCCATATAGTCAGCTCGCCTTACTTTGATTGTGGGTCAGAGGACACTCTGGACCATAATTTCGTTGAGTGTCCTATCAAAAACCGATTTCCAAATTTTATGCATGAATTGGTAAAACTTAAAATTGGTCTCCCTACCAGTATTCCCTGCCTTCTAAGTCTCAACTCCCCCCAAATTAACAATTTATTAGCAAAATACATTTATAAAAATGGCATTAAAATTTAAGTCATTGGGGACAAAAAACACATAAGTTTACACTGTTTAACTTATTTAACTTATCTGCTTCAATTTTATTTTCCCAAATATTATATCTTGTTTAAAAGTAACTAATTTTAAGAACAATCTGTATTATCAAAATCTAACTAATTAAACATGGCCAAGATCGCCCTTAGTGGGTGAAAGCCATAAAATAACAAAAAAAACCTCATTGTAATATTTAATCATTGAAGAAGATAAAATATTAACAAATCCTAAATGAAATACGAAACCGAAAAGAACCAAAGAAAATAACAAGGTGTCGCATTTGGGAATCGAACACAGGACCTCTGTCTTACCTGGAAAACCGCTCTACCAATTGAGCTAATGCGGCCAGTTCACTTTACGCCATCTTCATTGATATCACACGTTCTTACGTTCCTAGCGTCATACTTTAAATCACATATAAATTAAAATGAATAATTTGTTGACGAATTACATTCTTGCTTCGCGATTACTGCTAGCCGTACACATTCCTTATCGGGTGATAGATAACGAAACACTGTAATGATGTCCCATACTCCATGATGAATTATCACATAACGTATTATTGATAGCCGAATTTGCATGTTACGCCGACAATCAACAAAATTAGGTATTTATTTAAAGGAGCACACAGTTATTGTATATTTGGAAAGTAGGTACTTGTCTTTTAGCACCGAACACAATAGTATTTGAGTATCTAAATTTTGGCAACAACATTTATGTTATTCTAATTTTATCTTCTATATATGTAAGAGGCGAAATAATCCGCAAAATGATCCGCGTTGCCCGGAGAACATTTAAGGGTAGAGGTAGGGGTAGGGGTAGGGGTAGGGGTAGGGGTTCGGAAAGGGGTAGGGGAAGGGGTAGGAGAAGGGGTAGGGGTAGGGGTAGGGGTAGGGGTAGGTGTAGGGGTAGGGGTAGTGGTAGGGGTAGGGGTAGGGGTAGTGGTAGGGGTAGGGGTAGGGGTAGGGGTAGGGTAGGGGTAGGGGTAGGGTAGGGGTAGGGGTAGGGGTAGGTAGTAGGGGTAGGGGTAGGGTAGGGGTAGGGGTAGTAGGGTAGGGGTAGGGGTAGGGGTAGGGGTAGGGGTAGGGGTAGGGTTTAAGGAATCTTCCTTAAAAAGAACGGCTATAGCGCTCCTGGTTACTAAATTTATAAACGGTATAAGCCGTAAAGTTACTTCCATTTAAATAATACCTACCCATTGAGATTTTACTAGGATTGGTTGCCTTTATAAGGGTCAGTTTTATAAACGAACTACCAAATTTCTGTTACGTAACGAACCCGTCGAAATTGGCATTCGCTTGTCACCACTTTCACTGCTCGATAAGAAATCCATTTCACAAATTCAAATGAAATATTATCTTATTGATTAAAATAGTGCGCGGTTTCAAATAAGCGATCACCATTCAACAACTGATAGCTGTCAAATGACCGGTAATCTGACGAACGTTTACAAAACGGAAAAAACGGGCGGTAAACCAAATATTAGTTAAAAATGTAAGTAACTCATCGTACTAGTGTGACGCAGCCGGTCACACGCCGGATGTTCCCTAGTGCATAATGCACTAGGGAAGGGAGGTAGGCATAGGAGCCGCCTCGGAAGGCCGATGATTTCGTGCAGGCGGAGGGGGGCGGGGAAGCCACAGGAATCGAAATGGTCACACGTTCTCTAGGTGGAGTCGCGCCTCATAAAGGATTTAGGTCAAAATAATTATTCCAACAAAGCTGATTTTTTGTAGATGCGTACATTTCGATGTTACGAATAAGTATTTTATAAAATATTACAAATATCAGTGATGCAATTCGAGATATTAACCGCCCTTGTTCAGGTACAAAAAAACAATACCCGAAACCCACAATACATTCGTACACGTCAAGTTTGTTCCTGCGTCATCTCGTTTAGTATTTCGAGGTAAGCCGAAGCTAACGGATGTGTTCGGGTATTTTCGTCTCTCCCATACAAGTTCGTATATAGTAAACACGTATTTCTATTGCAAAATCTAATAAAAAAAACGCTGTTTTTAGCTGCTCTCTGAATAATAACCTAAAGGACGAGCGGTTTTAAAGATCAAAGTTTACCAAATTTGATTTTACGTGAATAATTCGCCTTCCCTGCATCGTATGTCGATGAACTTTAAATGAAACTTATAGCAAATATTATTATCTACAAGATTGTCATTGACACATTTTCCATAAGTTTGACAACCCTTTAGAAATATAGGGGGTAGAGTGGGTAAGAATTCGTTGACTATGAACAAGTATTATTACGGTTTTATGTAGGTACCTAGGTAAAATTTTTCAAGAGAATTTGAATGAGACGGAGAGAATGAGTGTCATCGCACAGCATAATGATTTTACTCCGAATATGCTCAGGAATCGATGTTGGGTACATACTGACATACCCTGTTATACATGATACTTTTAAAAATATATCTCTGCCTCCCCATTTTTCAACCCCACAAACCGCCACTGGTCCAGACTCTTTATAAAGCAGAGATGAACATCCCGCGAATCGCGGGTCGCATCCGGTCCGCTATAGCGATGAGGCGTTCTTGAACGAGCCGTTCATTTGTGTCGACTCATTTTGAAGAGCCGCGAGCGTAAGGACTCCTGGTTAATCGTACCACGGCTAAATTGAACTGTGATTATTTTTGATAAACCTTTAATGAAACCACTTAAGAATGATTGTTTAATTATTTAAAACGATAAACTAAGATGTTCTATAGTATTCTTACACATTTGACGCATTTTAAAAAAGGGTCCTTTGTTCTAATTTGTTTATATAAAATCATCGTATACGTATCTAATTTCTACAAGGCTATTATGCCCACGATAGTGGGACTTAAAATTTGTCGCCATGACGCATCTTAAAATATTTGGTTTCAAAGGTTCATACATTCGTGTCTAGAGATAAGAATAATAACCGCATTTACATGTGTATAGGCACTGTACAGTACGTGAACGGCGCCTGATAGTCTGGCATCTGGACGTTTTGTACCAGTGAGCTGGGATTTGTATGAACTAGGATATGAGCTCATGAACTTGGAGTCAGTTGGAATATGTGCCGGCTCTTAAATGAGCCGTCGTTCAATTGAGTCGTACGAAAATATCTCAACAAAAAATAAGTCATGACCCATCGCTAGTCCGCGAGCTTATTTTCGCTTGCGGGCAATTTCATACGGCTCACTTGACTAAATAAAATTTTAAAAAGTTTGCGGTAATTCTGGTGAAAAAAAGGAGAACCGAACTTTTCAACAAGAGCAGAAGAACAAAATTTGTTGAATATTTGAGAAAAAAGGTTTGATGCGTGAACATTTCATGGATTCAAAAGATTTCGTAACTAAATTTTGTTTGTAATTAGTTTTTCGAAAGGTAAAAAATCAACAGCATTTATTCGTTTGATCTTTGGCCTAGAATAAATTTGTGCGCCCAACTAATGATTTTGAATGGATTATATTTTATAGGGGTAGGTACACGGCCAACTTTTTGTTTATGAAACACATTAACACATGGCCGTTCTTCCAAACTTTTCGAATGATCAATCTGAGCACAGATCAGCCAAGTGTTTGTTGAGCAACGCTCTGTTTGCGTGTTTCCAATCATTTTTCATCATTGAACTTCCTAACTTGTCTATAATGGTGCACGCCCACTTTTATAGATAATAAAATGAAATCACAGTAAAAACATTCTATATAAAATTAACATAGATGAGTTAATGTTGTATTTCTTATGAATACACATAATTTGTTTTAAAAACTATTACACAAACCAACATTTTATACTTCACAAACGTATGCGTTGAAAATAAAGTGTTTGCTTGACTTTTTATAATGCCGCGAAAGTACATTATTCATTGCGTACATTTGAAATTTGACGTTTCTCCTCCGTGAAAAAATAGACAAAACGTAGCTTATAATAAGTAAAATAAGTTAGGTTATCTTCAGTTTTATTTAAACATACAAAAAATATCTTTTTGACATTCGAAAACGGAAATAAATCTTTGTCATTCAACATTTGGATTGCTTAAAATAGATCGCCAACCAAAACGACATTAGAGATATCGGTGATATTTTTTCACCCTATTGATACTTTTTTTATACTAGTCCTCATTGAGCGGAACTTAATCCACATAAATCGATATTCTAAATTGGTCTTAAATTCGATCGAGAGTTTCGTTGGGAAGAGCGTATTTGTGCATTTGAATAGTGTTGAGACAAAATTTTTGCTCTTCAGTTGCTCAGTAGGGTTGGGAAGATTGGTCGTAAGCAACAGAAGTAAGTTTTGATATTTCTTGTTCAATAAAATACAAAATACGAATGGGTATCTCCTTTAATATTTCGGAATTATAATAAAAATCGACAGTTTAACGGATGATAGATTTAGACGGTATTGATGTTTGTTTTGTATTAGTGTCTTAATACTTACCAAGTGTCTCTCGTTAAAGGTTGTCGCGGAGATATAAAGAAAAGAAGGGTCACCATTTGATAAATATATTTCTCGACGCGTACAAATTCAGAAGGTTAATTCAAAAGCGAGAAGTGATGTAAATGCAATTAGCAAGTCACTAGGATGTACTACTGCACGACTGATTCAGTGAGGGGCAGGAAAGCGAATAAATCGTGAGCTCTGTGGATAACAGATCGTCGGTCGATTGTCTTTTGTTTGTAGGGATACCATATGTAAAAATAAATTTATGGCTAATAAGTTGCTTGCATATTACAACAGTATTTATTGACTTGACCTTGGAGAGAAATTGGCGCTTTGTTTAAGCATTGCCATGTTTGGGATTATTGAACACCACCAACCTTCTAATAAATGTAAAATCAATAACCAATATGTATAACACGGTAACTGCATATATCATGCGATGTGTAGTGTTTTCCGATATTGTGTCCTGTGCGTGCAAAATCATATCTTCCCGAGCTAAAACTCTGTAATATAACTTATGTTTCTGTATCTGTTTGTACATCCATTCTCTACCTCTATATATGAAAATGAATGTTGGTCTGTCTGTCCTCGATTTTCGCAAAAATTTATCGACCGGTTTCGCTGAAAATAGCACAGTTTGTTCTTTTTAGTGCTGGGAAAGTTTAGAGAGTAGTTTGAATGAAATCCAATATGTAAAACTGTTGATATAACGTTTTAAAATTAGTATGAAAAATATTGAACCCGTCGTTTTGTATTGAGTCTAGCCCATAGGTATACCACTCTGGTTAGCCATAGATTACATATTCAAAATAAGGTGTGTTTAGGTAGAATTTTTAATATTTAAGAACTTTTGTGTTTAGATGTATTTTGAAAAAATAAATGTATGGCAATCCAGAGGGAACACGTCCAGAGACTGTTCGAGGAAGCCGCTCAAGTAGTTCATGACATCTAGAAGAAAACTAAGCGAACAGTTTTGAAAAAACTCACCATATGTTCGCTGTTTTCGTGGAGCACTGGTGACAGGGGCCGGTGTAGCAAAACCTTCATTTCTTGCTCTGGACACGTCGGGAGACTTTCCAAAAAACACATCATTCCTGATGTCAGGATCCCCAGAAGTCAGGAAGCTGTCCCTTTCGGCTCTTCCAGACCCTGGTGTGTCCATTCCGATTACAAAAGTTGCATCATTGAATGCTTTAATCCCACTGACTATCTCCAAATCATCGTTGATTCCTAGATCTGGATAATTTTCAACTAAATCTACGTTTTCAGAGAGAGTTTTATCATTATTTTCCATTGTTTTAACATCAAAATCATCAGATGTTTCGACGTTTCTTTCATCTTGATCATCATTAAAATTATCACCTTCCAACATATTGTCACTTTCTTGGTCCAAGTCAATCACTAAACTTACGTTGTTGATTTCAGGATAATCGTTGACCGGTGTTGAATTAGCTTCTACAGGAGACGAATCATTATTTTCTGATGTTGGAACATCACCATTATCACTTATTTCAACGTTTGTTTCAACATCATCATTTAATTGATCACTTTTCATCATATTGTATTTTTCTCCATTAAAATCTATCACTAAACTCGTATTCCCAATGTCAATTCTTTCATTCATTTTGGATTAGTTTTGTAGGTACATAATATTACGTGTTCACTATAAACCACTTGGCGTGGACAGAGTTTGTAATCGGGGTAGGCAGTAGGAAAAACAGTGAACTAGTACTACTAAATACATACTTTGGACAGAGAAATAATTAATTTAATTTTGCCGCAAAATTATATATTGCTTTGCCAAATTTAAAAAAAAAAACTGCTTGCAAATATTATAAAGAAAATTTAAGATAACTAGAAAAACTACAACAACAAAAAAGTGCAGGCCGCTTTTGCCGACTGCGAACACTTTGACTACATCCTTATATTATTTGCTAACTAACTAACCATCACGCTGTTTCCCCGCAAGGGTAGGCAGAGAGGACGGACCGCCAAACACCTCGATCTTGGCATACACTTCTTGCTTCATTCACATTCATACATCGTCTCATACATTCTCTTTTATTATTCCGACTTCTGACATGGCCCGACTCAAGTATTTGATTCACTTGATCGTGCCATGTCTTCCTCAGGCGTCCCCGGCTTCTTCCAAGTATTCGTCATTCACAACTATATTGCACACTGTTTTCGTACTCTCTCTTTCAAACACCATGACTTTAGACTTACTTACATTCATCACTAGCTCATTCTTCATGCATACTTCATTCATCCTAGATACGAGGGACTGTAAATTTTCCATACTGTTAGCAATCAGCACCGCATCATCAGCATACAAGCGCTAATCCGACTGGCTCGTGTGACGTCACACCAACAAACCATAGATTTCGTGCGTTTTGGTGGGCTTTAAAAAAACGAAACTTTAACAATTATTTTAACAATGAAAACGAACTTTAAAAAAAAAATGAAATAAGCAGAAAATTAAGTTAGGATGTCAACATTAATAATTTTTTTTTTAAATCATCAGGAATTCCTTATTGGAGAATCGTGACACATACCTCTTTACCTTAATGCCACAGAATAAGGAACTCCAGTGAAAAATATAATGACTTTAAAAATATGTATTTATATAGATTAGCAAACGCCGATTCTGAATACATAACTTTTATTATGTATACGTAGAATTTATAAATCGTTATTTAAAAGTGTATAAAAAATCATCTCATCAAAACACCTGGTTATGTTGGCACCATTGGATTTGGAACATGTGACGACACGTGCGAATTCTATTTTTGGATTATTATTATTATATATACTATATTATTTGCATTAAACTTACATACTTTTTTTTTATATAATATGCTTTATACTTATGATGTACTGTATTTATTAATAATGTCATATTCATGAACAGTCTTTACATAGATACTAATAAAAGAATAAAAAATCTAGACAAATTCTCTTTCTAGTTGGAGGTTCAATGTTAAAATGGGGACGAAAGGTACGCTGCTTTACAGATGGCGACTCGGTTTTACAGACAACCTAGTCATTTTATTCACTTATTCTCGAGTCGCTTCCTCATTGCTGAGTATCGTGACCCACACTCCAATCTTCCTCGTATACAAGGGTCCTCCACCCCTCGCGATTCTGCGCTGCGTGGAGAGCCAAGGACAATGATGTTTCGGAAACCTGCGAAATTTTGTCACTCCAACGCGTCGGTGACCTTCCTCTGCTTCTCCTGCCCTCCACTTCGTCAGTAACCATGAGCTTCTCCAGGTTGGAGTTTTCGGTTTGGCGAGCAACATGTCCAAAGAAACTGGGGATACGCTGTAGGCAGACAGTTGATAGCCTATTGTGGATGCCAAGCTCTTCCAGAATTGATATATTTATGTGCCTGGCTGTCCATGGAATCCTGAGCCTTTTCCTCCAGCACCATATTTCGAGGGCGTCTATCCGATTCCTTTCTCTGGCTCTGAGTGTCCATTTTTCCACACCGTAAAGGAATATGGGGAAAATCAGCGCCCGGACGAGTCTCATCTTGGTGGTCTTCGTTATGGCTCTGTCACTACATATCCTTTGCATTTTATTTATATTTTACAAAATTGTTAATAATCTACTTGATAATAACTTAGTGAGTAAGATCACACTACAAGAAATTTTGATTTGTTCTGGATAGACATACACCTGAATAATACGGGATATCATAACTTTATATCAAATATGTCAAGATTGAACAATAAAATAAGTAAACATCACAACATTGACATTTTCTCAAATTCCGTAAATGCATTTTAAATCTCAATACAAGAAGATTTCTTCACATATAAAATAATATTTAAACCAAGTAAAATCTTTGAACCTTTTTTTGGTGATATTATTTTGGCTTCAACATTTTAATATCTTCGTTTCTATGGCATCGTGCTAACAAATAATATCGTTATTGCATTATCGTGTTTTTGCACGCACCGAGTTTTAGTGAGATGGGTAAATAAATATTGTTATTTGTATCTAAATAATTCAGAAACGTTATTGGGTAAACCACACATGTTGTAAACACATTTATTAGAGATATTTACACGCCGATTGCATATATATGATATATCATGTATGATTCTTTTATGTAAATATTTTGTTTGTGTTTCTAATAAATAAAAAGAAATAAAAAAAATAAAAAATTGTTCATATCGTCTTTTGTTATGCAAATCCTTCTTTTTACTTCCGTTTTACAACCTCCTTCTTCACTTATAGACGACGCGAAATGGCTGCTTGGCGGCGCAAGCACTAGTTACTAGCGGTCGGTCGTTTGCGCAACTATGAGCGATCTAGTAATGGGATTAGAAATTTTTGGACCTCCTCTTTCTATTGCCATGCAGATCATTTTTAATAATGCTGTACATAAAAAAAAAAAAAACTCCAATATCTCGTGTTAAACATGAAGGGCGACAAAATACAAGATTAGGCAACTGATAAATTGGAGGAAAATTTATGGAATACGTGGTAGAGGAAGACAGCTCCCAGTGACTTGTGCAAGTAAAGCCTAAAGAGGAAAGTACCAGAGGAGGAAGATGTACAGTCCGACATTTAAAAGCGGACAAAAATTGAGGACGATCGCGTTCAAATGGCAACACAGGAAAATCAAAGTAAGTTTAAAAAGACACGGTGGTCCAAGTGTATATGGTCTACTTTAACCAAACGGTGTTCAGAAATTGGTGGTACTTTCCCAAAGGAGATAATTCTACCACATCATAGTCATATTATCATATTGCAAGAAAATGCAATATTTAAACTTTTTCTGGAAGCAAGATAATTACATGGAAAGGCACGTGTAAATTTAAAAAAAAAATTAAGAAATTAACACATCCATATTATAGATAAAAAAAAAAAAAAATAATAATAATGGAGTCCAGTCGACTTTTTTTTATCAATAATAGTTAGTATTCATAGTTAAATTAATGTTCAAGTTTTGAGGTTAGGATGTCAAATGTCAAAACAAGGATGAGCTTTACAGCACATAATTTTATATTCTATTCATAGTGAACCATAAATAAAGTGATATAATTATATTTTCGTAAGAAGCAATCACTTTGTGGTTTGACATTGTATTAAGTAAATGAAACACCTTGTTATAAACCACCAATATATTTTATTTCCACAAACCGGTTTCACTTAACTCAAGCTTCATCAGGGTAAACATAATAGCTAAATTCTAATACAGATATATTACAAAAGAGAGACAAAAGAAAATATTAGATGAAGATAACAAATGAAAAAGATTATGTGTTATTTCATTCTATTGTAATATATCTATTTCATTATATTGTATTTTGTACCTATATGGTATATAACCGATAACTCTATATTAGAATTTAGTTTATTTCATTTAAGTTTTTTTCATTTAGTTTATTATTTAATTTATTTTCCCACCTTCCTCTTCCCCTTCTCCTTCCCTTCCCAAATACCTCCAGCCTCACCACATTCCCCAATTGGGGATGACATAGTCTCACTGGCTCCAGACGGTTGGGATCAGTTGGGACTCTTGTGCGGTATTCATATAAAAAAAAAGTTATTATATTTACCCTGATGAAGCTTGAGTTAAGCGAAACCGGTTGGTGAAAATAAAATATATTCGTGGTTTATAACAACGTGTTTCATTTACCTAATGATATAATTATGTCCCTTTTTAAAAATTATAACTCTATGAATAATAATAGTATTGAGTATTAACAATATCATATATCAATATGATGTTTTTTTTAGTAAATCGAAACATGCGACCGATGTTAAGCGGGAATCTCAACCTTGTCGCCACCTGCATAAGGAGTGCGTGATTTCGTTGGAATTTCAGCAAGTCGATCATTGAAATTTACATAGTTTTTTTTAATTCAAACAATAAACAAAACAACGACATTTTATTCCAACTTATAAAAATATGTAGTACATTCAAAAGATTATTCTAAAACTCGTCTTGTTGTCTGCACAAAATGTGTATGAAAACAAATGTTTTTTTTGTGTAATGTCTTGTTAACCTAAAAACATTCCGCTTCCGCGTTTATAAATCTATTTTTAATAAAAATATTCATATATTTTTTTATAGAAACAAACACTTTTCAGTCAAGGTCTTTTCACTTACAAGCTTGCATTTATTTTTCATAAACGAAGTTATAAACAACGATGCGATGAAAAAACTAAAATCAGCTGTTCCTGATTTTAATTTTTCACTGAATAAACAAATCACGCAATGTGCAACTTATTATTTTAACGCCTTAGCTGTTTCCGCATTGATGAGGTTCTTGACCCTCTTTCAAAATGAACATATTTTTGACCAGTGAACTTTTTTAGTTTGCATTTCTAACAGTAACCATTCAAAACCTTCTTTGGATGTTACAGGTATTGCATACAGAGTTCTCAGAACTCACACGGATGCATTGCTTGGATACAGCATGTTTCAAAGTTGCTATTCCACTTCAGAAAATGACCACGTGTCATGCTGTGCTGAACCAACACGTCTGTTCTGCCATGTTACCACAGATACATGTAAGCACAGGAGATCGTGATACCGCCTCTGACAGTTTAGTTGTTTATCAAATTATATCACAGTATTGAATTACCTTGAACAAAATATTTCCAGTTTATCTTTATGACCTTGCTCGATGATGGCATTATATTGTAAGAATTTATACTGATTAAAACGTACCTAATCTTGGTTTATAATAGTGACTTTTTTATCTCGAAGGTCATGCTTATTTAAAGTGCAGGACAGCGACCCACTTTGAGAAAAATATATTTGCGACCCACCTTACCCAACTGCTCCCACTGTCAATACAATACATATAATACAATACACATACAATAGAGATGCCCTAACACGCAAGGGGATTAACTAATTAGGGGAACAAGGGGCGAGCCTAGGCGTGTCACTGTCATTTAATTTGAGAATAAATGCATCCCGACAGTCTACAGGCAACTCGCATTGCACTGCAAAGTATTAGTATTTACTCTTCGAAAAGAAAATTTGCTAATGATCAACTCATCCTTTTTTCAGATGTGCGGAATTTATGTCAAATCTCCTTTGCCCGTAGCTGCTGTAACAGATTGCAAACTAACCGAAACAGCCAATAAGTAAAACAGTAAATAAGAAAAAGGTTTGGCTTGTTTACAAAAACCGAATATTTTGTTAGAGTAGGTATTTAGTATGAGCCTTTTTATAAATATTTCGTAATTTGCTAACCGCTGTCAAAATCATGCGAATCAAACGTGGACAGAACTGAACTAGGCTGGTGCAAAAATAGGTGTCACGTGACCTTTGCCTCCAGCCGTCGAAATCGTACTAGGCATGTCTATCAATTCTGACGTCAGCGGAATCGTCAAATTATAAGTTTTACAAGACAGACTCGTTTTTAGGTTTTTTATTTTTTTTATTCAAACCAATATACTAAAAACCTATTTTATATATAAATGTGTACCCGGGCTTGCTCGGGATTTTTTTATTTTAAATAAAGTTATGAAGTTGTGAATTCTTGCTTGCCATTAGGGTGCCGTAATTAATTTGACAACGAAAGTAACTATCTCCAAATAAAGAAACATTCATTTTAATATTTTATTTCATTCCAAACGTTTATTTTTTCAAAATACATCTAAATCATAAAGTTCTTAAGTAGGTACCTACTCGTGTTTTTCATTTTGAAAATATTCTACCAAAAAAAAAACCTTCTTCTTTTGAATATGCAATCTGTGGCTAACCAGGGTGTTATATCTATGGGCTAACCTAAATAAAACATGGCGGGTTCAATGTTTTTCATACTAATATTAAAACATTATAGCAACAGTTTTACATATTGGATTTCCTACAATCTACTTTCTAAACCTTCCCGGCACTAACAAAAACAAATTGTTCTATTTTCAGGGAAACCGGTCCAGTGATTCTCGATCGAGGACAAACAAACAAATAAATATTGATTTTTATATATATATATATATATAGAGAAATAAATTGCATCATATATAAAACTGATATTATAGGTTCTTAGTTTGGCTTTCAAATAAGAGAAAAAAAAACCTTTCCAAAACGTGAAATTTTAGGAAGATTTAAAATGCATTATTTTGCAATTCAACATAAACATAAACAGTTGTTTCTACTCAGTTGAAACGAATTTCAATATTATCCATGCGTAAAGAAAGAGTCTGACTTATAAAACTTTACTAAAGTAATTATTTTTCTTAGCAAATAATAATAATAAAAAAAACAGTTGTAATTAATCCATTTCGACTTCAAAACTTTAACGTTATAAACAGATGTCCACCCCTATTATTACACATTGGAAAACAACAACCAGTTGACGACATACAAATGCTTTAAATTGTCTCAAATGGCGTAGAAAATGTATGAGATTTGACAGTTCTCCCAAGCTACTGGGACTGTCTTCACATGCGGCACCTAGCGGAAAAAAATCGCGCGAAAAAAATCCATTTTATGAGCATTGTAAAACTTTGTCACGTCGCCTTTCGATTCCCGGTCCCCTGGCGGCTGCCCACAATGTTCAAAGGTTGAAACGCCACTGTATTCACCACGTAAATCAAGAAGTACGTGTTCTAATGCACAGAATAACACATACATAATAAGATATGCACTTAGGATTTAATTTAAAATGACTTATCAAACGAGATAGGAACCTACTTGCATATTAGGAATTATCTATCAAAGGTTTTCAATGTATGATAACGATATATGTACATAGTTAGGTAAGTACCCACTTCGTACTCAGAAAATGCTTTCTTTACCATAATTGATTTGACAGCCAAAGTAATGTTTTGTAACGACTATTATTATCTCTAAATAAAGAAACAATTTAAAAAAATTATTTCATGCCAAACATGTATTTTTTCAAAACATATCTGATTAAAAAAGTTCTTAATTAGGTATCTACTTGTGTTTTTTTTTTATTTTGAAAATATTTTACCAAAACAAACCTCCTTTTTTTGAATATGTAATCTGTGGCTAACCAGAGTGGTATATCTATGGGCTAACCTCAATGCAACATGGCGGGTTTAATGTTTTTCATACTAATTTTAAAAGGTTATAGTAACAGTTTTACATATTGGATTTCACCAAACAAACTGTGCTATTTTCAGCGAAACCGGCGTAATTTTCGAGAAAATCGAGGACAGACAGACAGACAAACATTCATTTCTATATATAGAGATTGTATTATAATTTGTGTTGGTAAAGTGAATCATAGAAGAAGTCGGGGAAGCCCAAGGAAGACAACACGGTACGATCAAGTGAATCAAATACTTGAGACGGGTCAGGTCAAGAGTCAGAATAACAGAAGAGTATGTATGAGGCGAATGTGCGGAACTGAGTAAAAGCGATGCAATGGGAAGTAATGCAAAACAATGTGTTTTTGGTTTTAAAATTTGATGGCCTATAAATATCATAGATGATTTAATTAAATACTGCAAGTAGAGCACACCTTGGCCTTTCGTTCAACCGGGCTTTTTTTGAGAGTCGCTTTATAAGCCTAGAAAAAATCAAATATAAGACAAAAAATGTTTAAAGTGCAAAATCTCCTACTTACGAACCCCTTTACAGTATTGTTCATTGTGACAAATTAACTTCTTTAAGAATATGATGAAACATTTTAATTATTATGCCTGAGCTTTACATAAAAAAAAATAAAACACGCAATTTGGTGATATTTTTTTGCATAAATCGATACATGCAGTCGGTGTTAAGCAGGAATTTTAACCTTTTCGCCACCCGCATAAGGAGTGCGTGATTTGACGCGAAATGGGTGCACGGCGGCGCAAGCACTCTAGCGGTCGTTTGCAAAACTATGAGTGATCTAGCGGTTGAATTCTAAACTTTTGGACCTCCTCTATTTATTTCTTTGTAGATTATTCACATATAACGCAGCTCTGTTATTGTGGGATATTTCCGCGTATCTCCAATCTCCATGTTTAACTTTGCTGGGATCCCCGGGCACCGTCAAACCGCGTTGCTGTGATATGTTTGGAATTCATTTTGAAAATACGTTGCCCCTGGTAATTACTGATAACAACTGTTAGCCATTAGAAAAAAAAAACAACTTCGGTTCACTTTGCGAGCAATTATTACCTGCTCATCAGGGATTGCAATCCCACAAAATGGGATCCCGCACTTATTACTGTGGGATCCCCGGGATTTATTTGCAAAATAAACCATATACTATGATTCAGTTAATGGAATTTAACTGGTCTAGGTCTATATTATGTCATTTTTATTATGTTTACAGATTTATTTATAATGACAGTTTGTTTCCGAAAAAAAAAATAAAATTATAATAATATTACGATCTTATGACAAGAGTTTATAATTTTGAGGAAAACAACGGATCTGGGGATGAAGAATCTGAATCTGATGACAATCTGCTAATCTGTTGTTGAAAGAAGAATTAGAATGTTGAAATATGGATAAAGAAGAAAAACTGTGCAAAAGACATAAAGAAGATGCCAGATGACGAATATTTTTAATAACTATTGAAGAAGGAAATGTGAACTTACGAAAGTGGCAGAGTTAGAGGCAAGTTCCCCAGTAAGGCCTACAATTATTTGATTTATTTATTTTTCATAGTCTCTATAAAACAGTACACTAATTAATATATTACAGAGATTGATTTATGAGAAAATGTAAAAAATATATAAAGACAAGTATTAGAAATAACAAATAGTACAAGTAAGTACGATAATGTGAAAGGTTGACAGGTAAAGTATAAAACGTCATGGGAGCAATTTTATAACTATTTTGTAACACGGGTTAAGAACAGACGCAAAATTGTCTGTAAATGTCAACGGTCAATGCAGCATCGTCGAGCAGCTGAGTAGCTCTGCTGATTTACGCGTTCTGGTAAACAGAATTTCTCGCTTTAGAAGCATAAAATAGTGCATGGGATCTCCCACGAGTTTACTTATAAGGAACGTATAAGTTTACCCCTTTCAACATAGGCGTATTGCGTATGGTTCCAGAGATTAACTTAAAGAAATGTTCAATATATTTTTCAGGGCTTCTAAGGCATTGAATCGAGCATTCCTGTTAAAAACAAGGATGAATTGATGACCATGTCGCTAACAAGCGCAGAGGCTGGGCTAGCTTTTTATGTAGTTACTTGATAGGCAGATTCGGAAATGAGACGTTGAAGTGTGTTAATAATTATCATTATAATTTGAAAACATGTTTAATCATTTCGTTATTATAATACTACGTGTAATATCTACCTGAAAAAATAAGGCCAATTCTACATTAAAAAAAGTTTATAATTTCTTCAAAAGATTGGTATTCACTCTGTGGCGTCATTATTAATAAATGAATTTAAAATTAAATTTTCTATTTTTTAAACTGATAATACATGGTGGAATTCCATTATAATGATATAATAACACACATTTGAAACTTATTTCCACTTTTATTTTATTTCTCCGTGACCGGTTTCAGCTTGTTAAAGCCATCTTCAGGCAGACCAGTCTGAAGATGGCTTTAACAAGCTGAAACCGGTCACGGAGAAATAAAATAAAAATGGAAATAAGTTTCATATGTGAATTTAAAATTATTTTGTATTCACCACTTTATTAATATACACATATCTACGTGCTTCGAAAGCGATGCTTTCTTCATCAGGATTATACAGAACACTAAAAAAATAACAATGTCAAGTACAGACAAATGATAAACGTAAAACACAATAATGAAAGAATAGACAATTATAAACATAAACAAAAATTGATTAAAGTAGGTAAGTAATTAATAAAAAAAAGTTGTAAAGTGTAAACCGGTTGTATTTGTATGTAAAATTTGTAAACCTTTATTAATATTAAAAGAATGATTGGTTTCTAAAATATGATTGGCAAATTCAGAATAATTGTTATTATTTAAACACCCCATACTGAAATTTCTAGAAGTCTTTCCCGTGTAAAAATGGTTGCAATCGTTACAAATTAATTTATATACCCCCGATTTATTTAAAATATTATCTTTATTTTTTATATTTAAAACATAATTTTTAAATTTATTATTAGTATGAAAAGCTGGTTGGATAATATTTGGAATGATTTTAATTATTAAATTTGAGGTATTATTATTTAAAAACAATATTTTTCTCCACTGTAAACATGTAGATTTGTTAAAGTGGTGAATACAAAATAATTGTAAATTCATTGTTTGCTTATTAGTTTGTTAAATTGTTAGCAAGCGGTTATTTTTTTTTATTTCCTGGGTTACAATGATTACATATTTTTGTTTTTATTTTTTAGTGATTGAACGCATAAAATGTATTTATCAAATCTATATGTATAAAAATCAATGAAAGTTTGTTTGTTTGTCCTCGATGTTCTTGAAAATCACTGGACCGGTTTTGCTGAAAATAGCACAGTTTGTTCTTATTAGTGCCGGGAAGGTTTAGAAAGTAGTTTGAATGAAATCCATATGTAAAACTGTTGCTATAACGTTTTAAAATTAGTATGAAAAACATTGAACCCGCCATGTTTTATTTAGGTTAGCCCATAGATATAACACTCTGGTTAGCCACAGATTGCATATTCAAAAGAAGAAGGTTTTTTGGGTAGAATAATTTCAAAATGGAAAACACGAGTAGGTACCTACTAAGAACTTCGCTGTCAAATCAATTATTGTACTCGAGCAAGGCCGGGTACACATCAGCTAGTATATAATAAAATGTATATTGAAAATCCAATCCCGCGTGGATTCCTCGGGATTCGAAAAAATCTTGCGCGGATTCAGCGGGATTGAGAACTGTGCGGGATTGTAATCCCTACTGGTCATGAAGCAACGGCAACCACGTAGGTATTCATATATTTTATTCACACATCTATTAACAGGTCCAATTAATTTAATAAATGCGATCAATCTTGGTAGTATTAGATTATACGGAGATGAGAAAACATGATAAGACAGAAAATAAGCTATTTCCGAAGCGAACATTATTTTGGTAAGCAAATACTTTAATAAGTACTAGGTTCTTTATTACACCCACTTGTAAAATAGAATTAATTTATGATAAGAAATTGCACAAACTTGAAATGTTATAAAAATACAATAAAATAGTATCTTTACAAACAATGTAGTAAACATAATAATGTTTGTGGTATTATCAAATACTAATGGCCTTCAAAACATCTATACTTCAAAATGAAAACATACTGTCAATTTGCGAGCGAATTATAACATGAAAATGCGGAAACTATTTCTTTGCCATACATTTTTTATTGATTAAAATCACCTTACGGATAAAAATATGACTAATGGACTTAGTATGTATATTACAAAATATAACCAAGGATTAATTTTAAACCTTAGGTTTTTATTGTAGTTATCAGTCATGCCGCAAGGATCGCTTTAATTTACATCTTTAAATTTTCCGGTCGAGTTTCCGTTCTGAAGTGCGGCGTTTTTAACACACATTATAATGTTGTTGCAACCTACGCATTGTCAATATGGAGAGAATATATCGAATATCTGACGCGCCGTTGAGTTTTCTTTCGGAATTTTCACAGCATTTGCGACATTATCGACGACACAACAAACTGTACATTTTCCGCGTTGGGATTGCGTATAAAACGACGTATTTTGACAATTTTGACATGTCGGTCTAGCCAACGTTGTACGCACGTACGCCGGCAAAGAGCTTCGAAATATATACTGGTTTTAGCCGAGTTTTTATGTAGATATATTATTTATTGTATATACGTCTCCTTATTATGTATATTGCGGTTAGTGTGGGCAAACACACACCTATAGAGTCATGGTTTGTGATACCAAATTAGCTTCACTACAAAGGTCGAAAGTTTTTTCCGGTACGGTAGGTACTTACAAAACGATCGCAGCATGTAAATATAATATAGGTATTTATCTAATATAAATCGGGATTTTCTCAGAAGCCTAATCTATACTAGTCAATATCGCTAGAGAACATCTACATCAATAAAATAAGTATCTAGGTATGAGGACTGATTGATAAGTTCCCCAAACGACGGATAAATGGCGCTAGTATAGATATAGGTACCTACGACGATGGATTAGGTTAAATGTTTTTTTTTGTCCTTGACAAGTCGCATCTTTGACATGGACAAAAATGTCAAATATTGGCGCATTATACATTATGCACGTCGTTCGTGTTTGTGTGACAGCTCGTGGAAGTGGCGGAGTTTTATATTTTTGAAAAAAATGGAAACAAAATCGATGTTTGTGCAGTCATAAAATTTTATGTTTCAAAAGGGAAATCCGCTACTCAGATAGCAAAGTAGAACCCTGTTTTGGACTCTGCCTTCGGTTAGCACAGTTCGCACTTAGGTGACTGATTTTAAACGTGGTCGAAAGAGGATATGAAGACGCATACTGCAGTGGTCGTCCAAACGAGGTGACAAACTTTAGAAATGATGACAAAAATTCTTAAAATCGTTTTGAATGACCGCCGTAATAAATGTGTGATATAGCGGAGATGTCGAGCATCTCTTTTGAATGTTTGTTAAATATCTTGTATTATCATTTGGGGATGAATAAGCTGTGTGCAAGATGGCTGCCAAATCGGAATGAGTGTTTCAACCGAGTGTTCGGAGCGTTTCATGCGTTATTCAATCGATTTTTTCTGTCCATTACACGCCAGATAATAAGGTGCAGTCAAAACAGTGGACAAAAAGCCAAATAGCATCAAAAGAAAGCGACGCCGATTTTGTCAGCTGACAAACTGATGGCGACTGTTTTCCGGGATGCCCGTGGAATAATCTTTGTCGATACCTTGAAAAAGGAAAAAACATTAGCGGCGCGTATTAAGACAGATTGTTGCAAATATTGAGCGACGAAATCAAGGTGAAAAGACCCTATTTAGCCGAATAGTTCCAACGAATCAAGACCGGTTTACATGGCATCTGTTGCAATGGCCAAAATTTATGATTTAGGCTTCCAGCTACTAGCTCATCTACCTTATTCGCCAGGTTTGGCTCCATGCGAATTCCATTTGTTCTCAAATTAAAAAAAATAGTTATGGGGAAAGAAATTTGAAATTTAAAGTCATTGATGCTGTAAATTACTATTTTGAATTTTGAGGTGCTAGAGCAGTTCTTCTACCTAAATAGTATAATGGTACTTGAGAAGCGTTCGACTAAATGTGACGAGTTAGAAGGAAACTATAGAAAAAAATATCATTTCAGGCTAAAAAGTTGTTGCTTTCCTTTCCGTTTCGGAAACTTATCAACTGACCCTCGTAAACATTGGACACATAATTAGAGCTAGCCTGAACAACGCACAGGATTGTGCGTATTGCTACATATTGCATTGGAACTCTTTGGACAGCGATGTCCTTGCAAAATGTCACTGAGAAACAGCCTGTTATATTGCTTACACCTACTTAAAGTTTTTAGCTAAAAAGGGACAACAAGAGTTATGTTCAATTGATTCTGAATACCTAATCGAAAAGTTTTTGTGTTTTTTAAAATTAGGTATATAATTTTTTTATACAATAACTCCACACAGGAGGCTCTGAGAATATAATTTCCCTCAAGGTCGTCATTTTTGAGGATGCTGTGTGGAGGGCTTTTTAAAGTAAAGGAAGGAAAGAAATTTCTGAGAAGGAAAAAGGTATGAGGGGTAGGTAGAAATCTGGGGGTCAGTGTGTCCAGGAGTGACGGATATGTTAATCCATCCCTCCAACTACGGTATAAGACAATGGGTCGAGGAAGACCGGCTGGAGAGGTCAAGGGATCTCCTCAACCGGCCTCCCGATCTGACCCGCCACGCTGTTGGTGGGCAGACACATCCACCGCCAAGCCTCACCCCGTGAACCCAGGCACCCCTCCTAAGTAACCTCCAGTAGCAAACTGCTCAGGGTAACCTATGGCAGAGGTGTTGGTTATCCTATGAATAATTCTCGGGGCGGCAGTACCTACACCCACCTTATATGCGTCTATACCTACCTGGTTACTAATTTAATTTTAAGTGCATACAGATGTTCTCTGGTGACGTTAGACTCATATAGGTTAGGCTTCTGAGAAAGGTCCGGTTTATATGTACCTATAGAATACTTGTACATAATAATATATTTAGATTCAACGGCTGATAAGGAAATTGAAAGAAGGTGAATGCAAAAAAACATGGCAGTTTCTTTATTCGTTCCCTTTCTGTCTTATCTCTCTGTCTCTTTTATTTACATACGTACATCTTCTTCTCCTTGTCCTATTCGGGTCGGAGACCTATCGCATCGATAAAGCGCGTCCAGGCATCCCTGTCCTGTGCTACGTTTACGGCATTCGTCCATAGTAGGTTGAGCCTCTCCTTGCACAGCCTCTAGAGTTGCTTCTCCCACCTGTGTCTGGGGCGGCCCACTCTCCACGTCCTCCTTCTGGAATAGCACTCAGAATTTTCCTTGGAATTCGACCTTCTGACATTCTTAACACATGCCCAAGCCACCTCAGTTGTGACTTTTCTATGAAGAGTAATAGTGGTTCGATGTTAAGCTCCTACCGGATCATAGATTATTCGATCCCATCACGTGACTCCTGCAACTCCTCTCCAAAATCTCATTTCGGCAGCTTGGACCCTGGAACATGTACGCTCTAGTAATTATTTATTTTATTTGGGAAAACATCCAGTTATAATACAATATTAATTTTTACAGGTTAAGCTGTTACTTTGGTGCAATAACCGGTGAAGTTTCTGAAAATAGTTACAAATAGAAAGAGAATATAAAATACAAAATTTTGGAAGTGAAATTCAAAAAGAACATAATAATATAAATGATCTAGTTTCTTAGAAACACTTAAATAAAACAAATAAAAATATCTACATAGACAACGTAAAATCCAATGACTAAATAAAAAAAATATGTATTTAACAATATAATACACAGCAGGGGTAGGGAGTCATAACCAACCCTGCGATTTAATTTTTTCTCATATGAATTTACTAAATTGTCCTGAGGATAAATGTAACACATCAGCGTTTGAATTATTTTCTGGATGTTCTTCTGAAAAATGAGTATTTGTGTAGTTAGTTTTTGAGTGTGGGATGTGGAATAGTTGATTTGAGCGCGTGTTTCGTGCTCGACAATGGAAATCAAGTGAATTAATAAACACGATACTTATCGTAATAATAAAAGTTTTTCCAAACCAACGTCAAGAATGGCTCTATTGTATAATAAACACTGTAGACATAAACACTTAGATATCAATCACTACCGTCAGAAGGAAATTTTTTTATGTCACACCTTACAAGAGTGCCCCTGTTTGTATGGAGCATATATGGGGAACATATCGCCACCCGGTTGGCCAAGGTTATGAGGCGTGTTAAGTAGGGTGCTATAGGAAGGGATTTGTTAATGCGATTCTTGAAGTGACCTGGATTAAATATAGGAGGAAAGAAGGATGCTGATAGCTCGTTCCATTTAAGTGCCGACTTACACAAAAACATCACGGGTGTTCTGCACGAGTCCGTCGAGTTTCAAGCACGTGCACCGGCGCGGAGGGGATCAATGCTGTTAGCTTCTTTGAGCAGGCTCCATGGACATATCTGTAGAACAGACTCAGCATACCTGCATTGCGTCTGTGCTTAGAGATGGCAATTGGTCTGTTAACAATTAACAGACGGAGCGCCCTCCTTTGCACAGAATCAAGCAGGTGTATCAGGTACTTTGTAGCTCCCGCTCAGAGGTGGCTCCCAAATTCAATTGTTGGACGTACGTGAGATTTGTACAGGGTTAGCAACTGGTCTCTATTGAAGAATCTACCACCCCTATACGAGATGCCCAGTTTTTTGGAAGCCAGATTTACTCAGGTTTCTATGGAGCCCCGATACCTGAGCCAGTTTGAGATACTTACTTCAAGAATTTCAATGGAGTCTTTATTGGGGAGGGTGCTCCCACCAAAATGCACTTCCTGTTTAGTTATTTAATTTTAAGTACATGTAAATATTCCCTGGCGATGTTAGACTCATATAAATTGATACATTTTTTAGCTTAATTACATTTAATATTCCAACTAGAAGTACTCAATCTAAAATTTTGATCAACTGTGACAATAATTTCAGAACTGAGTCATTCAAACATTCATTGGTACCTAGACTCCACACAGTAGGTAATACATATCCAGATATAGTAGACATTTTCAACTGCTCGGAATACAAATACAAACAAACGATTATTGCATACATCCTCAACAATTATTAATATATGTGTCTAGAGAATAAGTAACATTGAATGTGAGGTATGTTTTGATTTTTCGCCTCTGGAACTAATTACTTAGAATGGTACTTACACTATGTTATTTTTGTATTTGTTCGATATATTTTCTATGACCCTACTGTAATGGGTTTGCACCTGTTTATTATAACTAACTTTATATGTAAAAGCCCATATAGGGCATATATTATACAATAAATAAATAAATATATATATATTTACTTTGAAAGGCTGATAAGAAAGAAGGATGAATGCAGAAAACATGGCAGTTTCATTCAACATTTCTTTATCCTTTATCTTTTGTCTTAAAAAAATCCTCAATGTTAGACCTGCAGGCTCCAGACAGCTTGAACTCTTGTGTATTATACATAAAAAAAGGCTAAAGGAAGGATTATTTATAAGGGAAAAGTCAATGAATAATAATAATGTTTTATTGTCTTCTTTTTTTTTTATAACAAAATAACAAATATTGATATCCTCACTGGGATTTCCCGTACTGAGGATTTCATTTACAAAATATTAAATTACATTATATTAAATTGATGTGCATGATAAAAAAAATTTAAAAAATTCTAAGGTGAGGTGTTTTAAGTGCAGTTGAGTGTTTTCGGTTAAATGAACAACTGGTTTAAAGACAAACATTAAAGCAGTTGTTGATTTTTTTAAAAGGTGAAATGGAATTTGAACAGAATATGCCTAGGGTAATAAAAAGATATATATTGTTTTATTTTAACGCTTGACACGGTTTTACCACACATAAGCCTCAGGTATCTATTTTTTAAAGCATTCAGTCTACTTTCGTCCTTCATCTGTCAAGACCATTCTTCACTGCCATATATCAGCACTTTATGGCAGCTTTTCGTCGGCAAATACCGCATTTAGTCTTCCGTCAATAGAGTTTAAATATCTATACATATAAAAATCAATGTAAGTTTGTTTGTCCTCGATGTTCTCGAAAAATCACTGGACCGGTTTCGCTGAAAATAACACAGTTTGTTTTTATTAGTGCCATTTTTAACATTCAAGGCTGCGTAATGTCACCGTGGTTATTCAATCTATACATGGATAATAGCATGCGAGAATTGAGAGAGGTGGGCTTGCACGCGAAAATGAGTAATCTGCAAGTATGTTGCCTGTTGTATGCTGATGATGCAGTGCTGATTGCTAACAGTATGGAAGATCTACAGTCCCTCGTATCTAGGATGAACGAAGTATGTATGAAGAATGAGCTAATGATGAATGTAAGTAAGTCTAAAGCCATGGTGTTTGAAAGAGAGAATACAAAAACAGTGTGCAAATATAGTTGTGAATGATGAATACTTGGAGCAGGTCGATGAGTTTGTGTATTTCGGATAGAGATATTGAAAGAAGGGTGAATGTAGGAAACTCCATTAACGGAGGACTGAACGTGGTTGGCGCAAACAAAAAGTTGTCCAAAGAAGCGAAACTATACCAACTGATACCAACCCTGATGTATGGCAGTGAGGCATGAAATTGACAGAGAAAGGATGAAAGTAGACTGATTGCTGTAGAAATGAGATCTCTGAGACGAATGTGTGGTAAAACCATGTATGATTGTGTGAAAAATGTTGAGATTCGTAAAGAATGCAAGGCTGATGTATGCGTAATGAGCAAGATTAAGAAAGGGACACTTAGATGGCTCGGGCATGTAGAGCGAATGAACGAAGAAAGGAGTGTAAGGAGAATATATGACGCAAATGTGAATGGAAGAAGAAGCCGGGGATGTCCGAGGAAGACATGGCACGATCAAGTCAATCAAATGCTTGAGTCAGCCCATGTCAGAAGTCGGAATAACAGAAGAGAATGTATGAGACGATGTATGAATGTAACCTACCCCTGCGGACAACGGTGTGATGGTTAGCTAGTTAGTTAGTTAGGTTGTAATTATTCAGATCAGATTTTATTTTTATTATTTATTATTTTATGTACTGTTGTTTCGTGCTTCTTCATGGTCTGCGAAAACAAACACATATAATCGCACAAATCACATTGCAACGCGTCATCATTCTGGTGGACGGCCGCGTGCTTTTTCAAATCACGCATATTCCTAAAACTCCGCGTGCATAAATCGCACAAATACGGTTTCAGTTCCATGTGCGTCAACTCGTGTCGCTTCAAATACTTGAACAGCTTGCAACTAAATGAACATTTATTACATGAGAATTTGTCTCCGTTCGTATGACAACGTAAATGATTGCGTAGATTGATTAAGCTAGGCGAAGTATATCTACATTGATTGCAGAAATACTCCTCGTTATCGTCTGTCTTCATTTTTTTCCTATCGCCTAAAGGTATATGCGTTAGAATGTGTGCGGTTAAATTGCTTTTACGATTGGTGGTATAGTCGCAAGACTCACATAAATGACGTTTTTTAACGGTGTTTTCTACGTCGTCGAAAAAAATGTTCAAATTTTCTTTGTGGATTACGAGCATGTGTTTCTTGAACGCTTTCTTTCTCGTTGTACAAAAGCTGCATTGATTGCATGAGAATATTATATGAACGGGTCGCAGGTGTTGTCGTTGGTGTCTCTTTAAGAAGGACGGATATTTAAATCGTAAGCCGCATTTATCACATATATATTTCTTTGCATCATCGTGTGATTCTTTATGCGCGTCCAATTCTGTTTCTGTCGAAGAAATAAAACCGCATCCGCTACAGTTGAATATCTCTTTAATTCCTTCGTGCGTAAAGATGTGTTTTTTTAATTTGCTCAATGATTGAAATATCTGTTCACAAATGGAACATTTGTAGCGTTTTTTGTGGATTTCGCCGTGTCGAAGAAGCTGTTCTTTCGATTTGAACATCAAAACACACTCAGAGCATTCAAACGGTCTTTCGTTATTGTGTTTGAGTGCGTGCTTTTTGAGATGTGATGGGTAAAACGTTGAGTAATCACATTCGGCGCATTTATACTTCTCATTCTTGTTCAAATTCCCGTTGCAGTGAGAATTAATATGCACATTTAAAATGTTATCATCAAGCGTGATGTAATCACACGATCCGCAAGAATAAATACTCTCCGTACTATGTTCCTCGATTATATGTAATTTTAATTGTAACACGTCTATACATCTTCTTCCGCAAGTACAGACATATTTACCGTCTAAATTAAGACACGATTTATGATTTTCAAATTCAGTTGCATCAAAACATGTAAAACCACATAAACCACAAAAGAGATTATTGTGTGTATAAGAATGCAGCCTTAAATTGGCTGTATTATCAAATTTTTCACAACAAATATCACAAGACAATGAAACGCCGTGTGTTTTCAAGACTTTTTCAGATACGGAACAAGGGAACTGTCGTTTATTCGCATGTTTTTCAACGTGTCTAGTCATGTACGTTTGCTTATAACATATATAAGCACATTTGTCACACTTATAGACTCTACACTCGCTCTTATACTCGTGTTTTTTCAATTGTTCGGCAGAGGGAAACCGATCATTACATTTTTCACAGATATGCTTCATTTCATCAGTTGATCCCAGAACATTTAAAACATTTTTCAGACTATCTTTCTTCTTTCCATGTGGAGCTAACTTATGCTTTTGTAAATATGTGGAATTTATAGTCCGGTAAGAGCATTTGTCACAAAATTGTTTGCAAAGGTTTCCTGTTTTATTGAGTTTAAATTTCATACTTTTAACTTCTGTGTGAGTTTCTTTTAAATGTAATATAAACAAACTCTTTTCATTGAAACTTACATTGCAATCATCGCATGTGAATATCTTCAAACAACTATTATTATTTGAATTCGTGTTACTTATTTTAATATCTTGTTGAAAAGAATCATCATTTACAATGTGGCTATGATGTGAAATGCTTTCTCGTATAGATTTAGAAACATCATTTTCAGGCGTTATCACTTTGATAATGTAGAATTCCTCTTCTGATAAATCAATGTCGTTATTGGTTCCGTGTTTTTGCATCTTATTTTGGTGTTTAAGTCCACTTTCAAGAGAAAGGGTAGTTTAAAAATCGTTGCTGATTTGTCAAGGTCTAAAATGATCATCTGGCATCTGAAACAGTGCAAAAGAAAATTATGTGCTTCCCGATAACCTCGAAATAATTTTAGAAAGACAAAGAAGAAACGCAATTAGTAAATTTATTGCAATACAGAAGGAATTTATGAAACTAACAAATACATACATTCAAAAAATGTTAACGGAGACGTTTGTTTAGCGCATTGAGGTATATAAATGGAGTAAACGCCAGCGTTCGAAATATGAGCAAAATAAATGAGGCCAATTGTCTATATTGAGATAACACGGGCTTCAGTCGATTACAAGCACTCGCTGAGTATGGATCTCCAAAGATTGCTACAAAATGCCTACATGACTGCACAAGAAAAAATAGAAAAAGCAAAGGTGTAACATTTCATAACTTTTACCATAATCAATATACTATAAATTGTAAAAAAAAACTCAAAGAGCATCTCAAGTTGGCAGGCGCTGCCGGTAAGAAATGCGACGGTGCGTTCCGTTCATTCGCAATCGGAAGGATTCGTACTACATCGGCAGCCGCTTCATCCCCCCCTTGACGGGCGGGAACAAAATTTTAGACTGATTTTGCTAGAAATGTTGACTCTATTCATATACCTTTATGGTTCAGTGTACAGATACAAAGGTCCTGTTATGCAAATCAATATGGCTCGTCAACAGGTACCTATATATTATTATTTATTTAGTTTTTATACTCGTACATTATAATTTTCATCTTTATATCTACACAGTTCCCATCATTACTCTTTCATACATTTCGAACCTCCCATTCCAGCACCGCTTAAATTAACATTCACATTATCAAATGCTTTTTCTCAGAAAGCTAACTTTTCAACATGTTTTTAACCTTATTTATAGAGTTACATATTTTTTAATTATTTGGCATATCTTAGGTATACTGTATTCCAAAATTCTCTGTCCAAACTTATTTATATATTTTACCAAGCCTGATGTATGGCAGTGGGGCATGGAACTGGCAGAGGAAGGATGAAAGTAGACTGAATGCCGTAGAAATGAGATCTCTGAGACGAATGTGCGGTAAAACCATGTATGATTGTGTGAAAAATGTTGAGATTCGTAAAGAATGCAAGGCTGATGTATGCGTATTGAGCAAGATTGAGAAAGGGACGCTTAGATGGTTTAGGCATGTAGAGCGAATGAATGAAGAAAGGAGTGTAAGGAGAATATATGATGCGAATGTGAATGGAAGAAGAAGCCGGGGACGACCGAGCGTGGCAAGATCAAGTAAATCAAATACTTGAGTCGGACCATGTCAGAAGTCGGAATAACAGAAGAGAATGTATGAGACGTTGTATGAAATCGAATGAAGCAAGAAGTGTATGCCAAGATCGAGTTGTTTGGCAGTCCGTTCTCTCTGCCTACCCCTGCGGAAAAAAACAGCGTAATGGTTAGTTAGTTAGTTAGTTAGCAGAACTATCATTGCTTGTGAATCTAGTCAGGCCGTTTTTGCCGTCCCCATCATGTATGAAACAAACATTGTTCAAATGGCTGGCTTGGAAGAATGTGATAGCACTACAGATTCGTATAGCCGTGTCCCATTCTTTCATTACTAGCCGCTTATAGCTTTCTCATTTTGCACTGCATATTTATTTATTTATTCTTAAATTCAAAAAACAAAACATTAGTCCTGTGTTGAGATGAGTGGCTTTACAATTTAATAATAATAATCAGTGAATACTAATAAGTAAATAATTATAAGTGGATAAAAATAAGTAAATATTAATAAACAAATAATAAAATTTAAATAATAATAATAGGTAAATAATAATAATAGGTAAATAATAATCAGTAAATAGTACTAAACATATAATATTAAGTAAATATTAATAAGGAAATGGTAATAAGTACGTAATAATAATAATAAGTAAATAAAATTATATAAATAGTAATAAGTAAATAATAATAGGTAGGTAAAATAAAACAAATAATAAGTAAATAGTAATAAGTAAGTAATAATAAGTAAATAATAATGATAATATTGAGCATACATAAAGTTTCAACATTGATTACAAAATAAGGGAAAACATGGATAAAGCGAGAATGAGATCTCTGAGACGAATGTGTGGTAAAACCATGTATGATCGAGTGAAAAATGTTGAGATTCGTAAAGAATGCAAGGCTGATGTAAGCGTAGTGAGCAAGATTAAGAAAGGGACGCTTAGATGGTTTGGGCATGTAGAGCGAATGAACGAAGAAAGGAGTGTAAGGAGAATATATGAAGAAGAAGAAGTCGGGGACGCCCGAGGAAGACATGGCACGATCAAGTGAATCAAATACTCGAGTCGGACCATGTCAGAAGTCAGAATAACAGAAGAGAATGTATGAGGCGTTGTATGAAAGTGAATGAATCAAGAAGTGTATGCCAAGATCGAGTTGTTTGGCGGTCCGTCCTCTCTGCCTACCCCTGCGGTGAAACGGCGGGATGGTTAGTTAGTTAGTTAGTGGATAAAGCGAAATCACCACTCTCAGCTAACATAGACTTTTTAACAATTAAAAAATAAATAAATTTAGCATATCTATAGTTTTAATGTTGTTACTAAACCTATTATATAACAAATAAAAATAAAAGTCTCCTTTTATCGTCTCGTGTGAATTCATTGTTCTAACCAAATTATATCTACCAATAAAACGAAAGGCGAAACAGTTTTTTAGCCGTCAGTAACATTAGTAGAGAACTCGGATCATAGGTAAAATCGAATGTTTTTTTTTAAGACAATTGAAATCCATAATAAGATGTCTCTCAACAGATTCTGGTAAATGTTCTAGTAGTCTCCAGATTGGACTACTGCAATAGTTTGTATGCTGGTCTGACTAATGTATATTTGAACTAGCAGCTCGTCTAGTATACGGTGCCACCAAATACTGTCACATCACTCCTCTTCTACGTGATTACCTACACTGGCACAGAGTCACAGAAAGAGTCCAATTTTAAATTTGTCTTATGGTAAACAAGGCACTGAACGGGCTGGCACCATCATACTCGACTGATCTCTGCGTGAGGGACAATCTTACTCTTACTTTAAATTAATTGATATGCGTGATTTTGCTTCTCCGGTGACTGAAATAGTTGTTCCTCATTGTAATTAGACTATTAAAAAGGGTTATTCATCAATTTTGTGCGTATTAAGAAATACGTGCTTATATGCATATTTAATGTTTCTTGTTCAATCAGGGTATTATTTAAAAAAAAAAAGTATTAAGAATTTTATACGAATGTAAAAGCTTACTATAAATTCTGCCAGAAATTGTTAAAAGTCTTTTATAAGTTTTTTTTTATTTTTAATATGTTCATCCCATTTAAAATAGCAATCCGCGGTAATACCATCCTAAACACATTCCGTAACTAATTCTAAGTTCTCACAGTTACAATTATTCGGAATATTGTAAATTATGAGATACAATGTCAGGATTACCTTGGAATTTAGCATTTGGTGACCTTATATGAATTACGTTGCGATCTCAACACGAATAAATTACCTGTTAACTGGAGAATAGCGGCAATAACATTAATATGCTGGACATACTGGTAATATTATTGTGGTATAAGAAATTATAACATTGTTTCAAATTCAAATATCTCATTGACAGTGACATTGACAGTCGTGAAGGAATGTTGCGACTGTAGAAAATTAAATCTATCTTTGAGACAGGTAAGTACTAAAGAGATTCTAATAGACCACTAACCGCAACATTTACTCTGAGGTTTTCACGCAACTAATTAACCATTACGCCGTACTCAGGCAGAGAGGATGGACCGCCACACAACTCCGTCTTGAAAAAGATTCGTGGCTTCCTTCATATTCACACATCGTCTCATACATACTCTTATGTTATTCTGACCCGACTCGATTTGATTCACTTGACGGTGCCATGTCTTTCATCTACCATTCACTTCCACTTCAAATGTACTTTTAAATTTATTTGTTAAAAGTGGGAAAAGTAGCTCATGCAACGACTTTGGAGGACTAGCTAGCAGGGGATTAAACCTGCGACGCCCCAATGGGAACTCATGGCATTTATTCACTCGGGTACTAACCTTTAACTCGTGAGATGGTTCCGCTGGGCAGGACACGAGGATGGAAGATGGCAACCAAGCAAATCAACTTATTTATGATAAGTCTATATGACAAAGGAATGTTTGGAGGATTAATTTTAGACTGGACGGTGTTTAAGTAACACCACATACTTAGACATGAGGAAATTTAGGGAGACAGCAGGGTTGGAGGCTTTCACTAGAGGCAGCCAGGGCTCTCCAGTTTTTTCTAAATGTGAATACTGCACAAGATATAGTAGTATTGTGTATTAATCCACTTGGACATAAATATGAATCAGTTTTAAGTCATTATAGGAGGCGGAGATGGGCACTGCCGCTCCGGGAACCATTTATTGGATAACCAACACCAAGTGGTTCGCTAAGTTTGATGACTTAACACGGGTGCCCGGGTTCATGGGGTGAGGTTTGTCCAAGTCTTGGCGGGCAGATGCGTCTACCCACAAACTGTGTGGCAGGTCAGATCGGGAGAGGCCGGTATGGGGATACCCTTTGACTTCTTCAGCCCGACTCTCTTTACCCATCGCCTTGCACTGCAGTGGGAAGCATGAATTCATACGTCCGTTACTCCTGGACACACTATCCCCAGATTCCTACCTACCCCTCCATACCCCTTTCTTCTTAAAAAAAAACCCCCACACAGAATCCCCAAAGATGACATAGGATCTGAGAAAAATTATTTTCGTGGCATGGAAAATGTTCTTTACAGCGGACACATGAAGGCCTCCTGTGTGGAGTTAATGTAAAAAAAAGTTTTTAAGTCACTTGCTATAGGTCTTAGTTGTAAGTCACTAGCTATAATAAGTCTCAGTAGTTAGTTTTGCTAGCTATAGCGGGCCTTTCAAAAAACTGGTTTGCCCGATACTAATTAAAGCCACCGCATTGAAAGGTTCGACGATTCAGTTGTCCTTTCCTAAAATTGGTAGGCTTGACTTTAGGAAAAGATGACCAGATGGTTGAACCTTTCGACGCAGTGCTCTCAGTTAGTATCGGGCACAAGTCTTAGTTGTAATTCACTAGTTACAAATCTTAGTTATGAGCCACTAGTTATAAATCTTAGGTGTACGGAATTAGTTTAAAGTCCAAGTAATAGGAAAAATTTGTTGTAAAGCTGTGTTTTGATGATTGTGATAATGTTAGTAGCATATTTCTCGTATTCAGATAGAGGTGTATACATTGTTTAGGTATGTGGATATATATGTGTATGTGTGTATATGTATATATGCGTAAGGGTGTGTATATATGTACATATGTGTTTGTGTGTGTATGAATGTATGCACCTATGTGCATATGTGTGCATGCTTGCACATATATAAAAAAATATCTATTTTTATGATCTAATCCTTACGCATGTCTTTTTTTCCTTTCTATCTTCTACTTCTTTTATAATTTTTCCGATTGTCAGCATGTTTATATAATTAATATAATAAATCCATATGTTTACAGTAGACTTCATACAAAGTAACTATACTCCATTGGTCACCACTAGTATGGTGATCTAATGTATCTACTCCATGTAAATGTCTCCATTAAATATCATGTATTTTATAAAGCGCCCTTGAGGTGATTTTTCCACGAAAACGGCACGGTAGAAGCAATCTAATCATTATTAGTATTAAGAATCCCAACTGTCCGAAGCCGGTGGGACCATGGGCACACCAATTGGGGTATGTTGTATGTATATCAGAAGGGAGTCGGGGATGGGAAGGAGATGAGTAAGAGGAAAATTGGGAAGTATTAGCTATTAAGATCTGGTCATCAAACATAGCTAAAGTCATTTCAGGAAACGTTTCTATTGTGAATGGTGGTCACCAGGGCGACACTGAGAGTATCTATGAGATAGTAACGCCGATGTCGATGAATGTGAAGTTCATATGAACATGTAAACCGCGTAGCATTGCAAAACAAATGTTATTTGCATTTCAGGTTATATTTATATACATACATTTGTTGCTTCTAAAACCATAAAGTGTTTTTTTAGCGTTTTAACTTCTACTGTATAAAACTCTGGTAAACCGTAACTATAATTTGTATTCTTGGTCATGTTGGCATTGTGGATAACGACATTGTAGATTCCTTGGCAAAACAAAGAGTGTCCAACCCTATCATTATCCTCATAAACCACATCCCATTATTGGACATTTTTTGGGGAGAATACTGGCATATTGCTAGTCAATCCAAGGGAGCCACCTACTATGCCTCAATTCAGAGGTCTATCCCACTAAGCTGGTGGAAGCTGGAGGAAAATGCTCAGGATTCCATGAACAGCCAGGCATACAAATATATCAATTCTTGATATATTTGTCCTTGAGAGCTTGGCATCCACAGTAGGTTATCAACTGGCTGCCTACAGCATAGCCTCATATTCTTTGGACATATCGCTCGCCAAACCGACAACTCCAACTCAGAGAAGCTCATGGTCACTGACAAAGTGGAAGGCAGGAGAAGCAGAGGAAGGTCACCGATGCGTTGGAGTGACCGGTCCGTGGCTGAGTTGGCATCGCGTTTGGGTCTCACCCAGGCGTCGTGAGTTCAATTCCTCGGCTGACTAAGTCCTCCATTATGGCACAAGCAACATCTTCCGCTTACTGTGATGGTAGTAGGAGATTTTCAAATATTGTCAGGTTATTCATAACCAGGGAATATTTGTTTTTCTTTTTAAAAAAATAAGTTAAAAAAAAAAGTGACCAGCAGGTGTCCGGAATGTCAGTGTTCGCAGCTCTCCCATCCATCGATCAATCTCTCCATGAATTGCGAGAAGTGCAGGATCACGTGCTTGACTCACCAGATTGTGTTTTCTGTGGTCTAGTAGTGGGAACATCATTTTCAGTTGTCCCTCTCTAAACAAATATCCTCCCTATCTAAAATTGCCCCCCTTCCGTTCAACATCTCATCTTTTTTAAGTCTGAACTCGACTCCAATCTTCCACATTATAATTTTGAAATTTTTGTATTTAAATAAAATTAATATATAAATCCACCTTCCCTCTCTCCACATATTGAAATGATGACCAAGAACACCCTTGAATGGATAAAACCAGAAAAATTGAAAAAAAAAAATACTTCTAGTGTGTCGAGATTGCTCATCAGATATGCAAAATTTGTATCCATTGAATGCTGGCGTTTACCTAATGTGCAACGTAAAAAGATACTTACTTTTAGTATATATGTATGTAGAATATAAGTAGCTATTCTGGGGAAATTACTTACGATGGGTATATAAACTTTTTATAAATATCAAAACATGTTATCTGGTAAGACGGTACAATTTACAAAAACATCATTTTGCAAAAAAATATGTAAGTTATTACAAAAATAGACTCAGGCTGGCCGCACTCTAATATCCCCTCGGCACACTACGGAGGTATTAGGCCGTGGGAGCTCGATGTTCCAAAGGTTAAAAAACGATATTTAACTCTCAAAAATCAGTTTTTAGTTCCTCCTGAACAATTAAACATTTTGACACACGGAGGTAGGTATTTTCCTGTTGACGGCGAAATTTTCCCAAGGTTTTGTCGTCAACATTAAATGGTTGTTCACATCGAGAGTTTTAAGGGGGCCTATTATGGTAAAAAATAATAAAAAAATACTTACAAAATGTATTTACTTATAAAATAAATATGAGATATCTAATACTATAATAATTACAATAGCTAATTTAAAAATAATGCCATTTACTATACTCGGTTCATGCGGTGTCTAATTAGTACGATTCATTTTACCGTCCATTCCTCATTGCCAGTTATTAAGTACAGATCTCAAAACTTATCTGTGCAGCTAGGGGCATCGGTACTGTAGATACAAAATATCAATGGACCGAAAAAAGTTTTTTGTTTATTCGTTAGTCCTCCTTAGCCTGCAAAGATAAGTATGTCATGTAAGCAAATACTCTAGATTGACAATAAGCGCGTCTTCTAACATTCGATGTCAACACGCTGCACTAGCGACAATTGTGATATGTTAAGCCAAAAATAATATAAAAATAAGAAATTAAAGAAAATTTCTCACAATTCATCAAATAAGGATTTTATTCCCTTTCTAAACCACCAGCCCGAGCGAGAGCGGCGAGGCTTATAACTATTAGTACTAACCTAAATAGCCTCTTTAATATATTTTTTTCACCTATGAGCAAAATGATAATGAATTTTCGATTAGTATAATTTATGAAGAATATATTTCAAAGAAAATCTATTAAAATGAATGAAAAAAAAAAATTGGTACAACCTGGGCTAGAGGCGCTAGTGTAGCATGTTGCTATCACAATGTATGGAAAATGTTAGAAACTGGGCGTATTATATACTTTTAATTTATTTGAAGTGATCAAAAATTCATACACAATAATATTGAATTACATAATTATTAATATTATATTTCATCAACATTGCAAGGCACTTGTGTCTATTCTGCTATAGTGAAACCCTGTTATAAGGTTTTTCACGGGAAAACTTCATATTATATGGGTTTTTAATTTGGTATTTTTTTTTATTAGTGCGATAACTTCTTACGTGGAAGCCTTATAAGAGGGTTTTACTGTAGTTGTTTAGTACAGATTTAAGTGCAGGTAGAAACATAAAATTATTATGTTTGAATACATCAAACACCATTCAATTCACCGGTGTATTACGAATCAATTACATAATAGCACATAGGAACATGAGAATTATAAGATATCTTAGAAAAAGTCAGGGACGCCTTTTCAAGACATGGCACGATCAAGTGAACCAAATACTTTAGTCGGGACATGTCAAGAGTAAGAATAAGAGAAGAGTATGTACGAGACGATGTACGAATGTGAATGAACCAAGACCGAGTTGTTTGGTGGTCTGTCCTCTCTGCCTGAATGAAACAGGAGTTAGAATTAAAATACATTGCTTCTAGCAGGAAATAAAAATGTTAAATTTTAAATTAAACAATCATTTTGAATCCTACAGAAAATAAATACAAATAAATTAATACCATAGGTTGGTTAACAAAAAAGAAAATAATATTTAACTTAGCTAGCAGTTATGTACATTCTCTATTTGAATATGAATTTGAAGGCCCTTCACAGTAGCGACCAATTTGTTTTATGGAGTATTACGAATTCTAAGATTCATTCTAAAAATCGCAAAAAATTATAAATTTGGCATAGCTCTACATTGGCTCTCCTCTAACATAAACACATTTTTCTACAGTTCTTCAAGTTTTGATTTATAAATAATAAAATTATGCATCATACAATGAAACTTTGTTTTTTCGGTCCCTTCAAGGCTGAATTTAAAAATGATCAACTTTATCCCACATATAAGGTTTTTCTTTTCGGTTTCTTGGAAAATCTTATAAGAGAGTTTGTGTCTACGTGAGATTTTAAAAAACTACCCCTATCCCCACTCACTAAAGCAGAATTTTGGTACTTCTCGATGAAAGTTTGCACTTTTGATTCTCAAAATAAGAGGAAAATTATTGGGGGGGTAGAGGTACGGGTAAACATCACATCCTCAAAACTTTACTCCAAACCCCGGGCAACGTTGAGTACTTCAGCTAATACCTGATAATGAATATCTTCATATTTCCCGACTACCTGGGAGAGCAGACTGTAATATGATAATCATTATAATGTATGTAGTTAGTGAATATAAAATAGAAATTAGAACATGGAAATCGATAGAACAAAACATTTACGATAGAGCGGCAGAGCTAGATTTCCGATTGTTTTAATTAGAGGTTAAAACTCGAATAGGGCGAAACTCTCTTATAAGGTTAACCCTTTAACTGCAAATAATGTGAATAGACGGGAACTGGCACCGTTCCACCATTGCGGATCCCGCGTATAGCCATTTTAGTATACAGTATAATCTCGATAATCTGGCACTAAAACAAGAGACGCGCGCATACGATTCTATTTCATTCCATCTCCCTAGGGTCACAGTGAGCTTGCAAGCGTCGTCGTTTACACACGCACCAAAAGTACATTAAGTGTCGCGTTAATTATTGTTTATTTGTGGTTTTACACGTCTTCGAGTAGTACGCGTAATATGAGAAAACATAAGACTTTGGCTTTGCAGGAGAAGATGGACATTTTAAAGAGGTTAGATAAGGGCGAGAATTCGACGTCCGACATATAAACGAACAATTATGTACTAATATGTATATACATACAAAAATATAGGAATTTTTACTCATTTTACCTACATTCCTGTAATTCGAATTTACTGCTAATCTTGTGCCTGCATCGGTGCCAGATTAGTGAGTTTGTACTGTATATAGTTTCTATTTACATAAAAAACGAGTGCGTTGGTAAACATTTCTGTGTCTTAAATCATTCTTGACTTTTGTTGTGATATTATAAAAAATATTTAATGAAAATAAAACAATAACTTTGTTTATAACCACGAGAATTTTATTACGACCGACCGGTTTCGCTTAACATAAGCATCTTCAGGGTACAAACATTAAACCAGTTTAATTTTTGTACCCTGAAGATGCTTATGTTAAGCGAAACCGATCGGTCGTAATAAAATTAAATAAAATTCTCGTGGTTATAAACAAAGTTATTGTTTTATTTTCATTAAATGTCTAACCACAAAGTGACTGCTTTCTATCAAAATAAAAAAATATTTGTGCTTCTTATAATATGAAGGTATGACTTTATTTCAATTTAATTAAATCTAAAATGAATTCCGCGCAAGGAATAAGATTGCATGCTGCATATTCAACAGTAAAAGGGTTAATCGAGTTTCACTTTATTCCATACAAGATTTTGGAAAATACGGTCATTAATATTTTTCTACTAGGTTCACAATATTTCGACAATCCCACCAACATAAGGTGTCGAATCTGGATTATGCGAGGTTTACAGGGGAATAAAAACAAAGTTAAATTCACTTTCTAGACTGAATGCATTGTGCAGTTTCGATCATTTTCATAAAAAAGTAGAATTTAGAAATATAGTAAAACTCTCTTAAAAAGTTTCCCACTTGAAAAGGTTGGTTTTTTCGGTTAATTGAAGACTGACCTTGAAAAATGCCCCAATTTATTCCATATATAAGATTTTCCCTTATAAGAAGTTTATTTTTTCTGGTCCCCTGGGAAACCTAATAAGAGAGTTTCACTGTATAAAATAAATTGTATAGTTTAAGATGATAAAATGAAAATGGAAATTTTGCAGATCGATATCTTACGTTTGGACCTTCGATTTCATAAAAGACAAATTAAAAATAAATTGAAGCCAATAAATAAATAAACAAAGAAAAATTGTATTTTATAATAAATAAAATATTCAGTTCGATGCCTATTTTAAGAACTTAGATTTCGTTTAACTTAAAATAACAGCAGCCTTTTTTCCTACAATCGCTTCCCACCAACCAAAAATAGTGAGGAAGTGAGGGAGCTTTGAAATCGTGCACTCGTATGTCCGTAAGACCAGCTCCGAAGCGACTTTTGCGAGGTTCTCCAACAATCACAACATGCAGATCGAATATATTCACATTATATTTTCAGCACAAGATCCATATTAAAGTATTATTGCACTTCAATGGTAATTGAACACATTAACCTTCGTAACTATAGTTATTCCTTTCACCGCTAGGCAACGGGGATCGGTAATCATTGTAGTATCATTGACTAGCCGCATATCATCTGTCACCACTCTAACGTGAATGTGACGTAAAACAAAATGTTTGAAGACAGAAAAAACCACGACACATAATAATAACATGTGGAATTGTCTTTGAAAGTGGTGTTGCGTAGTCTAAAAAATTAACATTTATAACAAATATTCAGCATTGTGTGTAGAAAATGATTACGAAACGATTGGCATTAAAATATCACTTTTGGAAAAATTGTCGCATTCGTGGTATCGAATACCAAACAACGATAATTATACTTTGCTGATATTTGCACTATCGGTTGGTATTTTTATACATTTAAAGATTTTGTATTTACAGGGTTATTCAAAATGATGGACTCAATCTTGCACATTCAGCTCTGATACACGTGGTCGGCCCTTTTCGACTACTTTTTTTCTTTTTTCGGTTTGCTCAAATTGGTGTTACCAACGACAAATGCTTTTTTAAGTTGGAGGTTCAATGTTAAAATGGAGATGAAAGGTACGCTGCACTGCAGTTTTACAGAACTCAAGAATACAGAAAACCTTGTGCTGCATAGTAGCCATTCTACTCACAACTGATGCGAAATGGCTGCTTGGCGGCGCAAGCACTCTAGCAGTCGTTTGCGCAACTATGATCTATCTAGTGGGATTGGAAATTATCTGACCTTCTCATTCAATTGCTATGTAGATCATTAACATATAAAGTATAATTCAGGTACAGCGGTACATAATTGAGTTCATCATTTTGAATAACCCCATGTGCATACATATATAGAAAAACTCTTCACCATTTTACAAACAAAAAGATAGAATTTTAAAAACAATTTTTGTTTGTGTGTAATAAAGCAGTTACATATCGACATACAAATCTATGCAGTGGAGGACGTTGCTAGAGTACAAAAAAAAATCGATAGATTTCAAAAACTTTATTGTTTGATAGGTTGTCTTATGGTCGTCTGCAGAGATAAGTATGTCAAGCTATACAATGCGCTTGTTACAGGTTTTGTTTAATTGTTTCTTCACATGTTAGAAATTACGGTAAACAATTTAATTTTTAAACTCACCAGGACTAAGCCTGTATCGAGGTTTCTGTAAAAATCTTTCTGGCTTTAAAAATACCGACAAATAAGTTGGCTTCGTAATTTAAGCAACTGGTATGAAGCTGCAGGATAAAGATGGCCCTGATTATAGTCAACCTCCTATAGGAGAGGGAGCAGAATAAGACTTTTTAATCAGTGCCTCAATTTGCTAGGATTGCTCAGTAAATTAAAAAATAAAATTAATCAATTGGAAAATTCTAAAAACCGTGTTATTCTACGGTTGATTTCCTCTTCATCTTCTTAAACTTTCCGATGCTCTTGCATCCGTCTCGGCACACACAATAAGTGACTCCCTCCTGTCCAATCTCGCTCAAACTGGACTTGTTCAAGATCCGCAGATGCCGCTTCAGGTGGCGGTTCAATTCCGTGATGTTTCGACAGCGATGGCAGCACACGGAGCACGGGTATAGTCTGACAGTCATGTGCGTCATCTCGTGCTGTTTGAGATACTTGGGCAGCTTGCACGTGAAGGAGCAATGTTGACACGCGTATGGTTTTTCGTCCGTGTGGGTGAACATGTGCTTGCGTAGGTTGCTGCTGTCCGGGGTGCAGTACTCGCACTTGTCGCAGTGGATTATTTTGAGGTTAGGCTCGTCCAGGTATTTGAGGCGACGGCTGTACTGTCTGCGCTTGCGATCCATGTCCATGGTGTCAGAGACCTGGATGATGTAGAAGTCTTCGTCTTCTTCGCCCTCTTCTTCCGTGTCCATGTTGTAGAGGAGGGACTCGGGATCCACATCTTCGTAGTCTATCGTCTCCAACTGAAATCAGAGTAATTCTATGTTAAAAACAATAAAATAATATAATGACAGGTCAATCGACAATAATCAGCAAGCAGAGGTAGGTAGATTACCGATGCGTTGGGCTGATCAAATATTGGAGGTGTCCGCTGCCCTCGTCAGTATTCGATACAAGGTAATTTTCTACATACAATAATCTAGTGAACTTAATGTTAAGGTACTTAAAATTATATGCTAAATAAAGGCTTAAAAAAATTGTCAGCGTGTGATATTGAGATATCAAATATAAAAGTAATTATGTCTGCTGCATAGCAGATAAAAAATATTTAAAAAAAAAACTTTTTCTGAAAATTTTACTCGAGTCGGCATGGATCATTACTGGCCTCTTAGTGGATAAAACTTGAAAGAATGAAAACAATTTAAAAAATGCCATACTAGTAGTTATTATTATTTAATGATTTGGCACAATGCATAATGTTTGAGATCTTATGGGAAGTATGCAAACCACCTGGTTATCAATACATGAACACTGCTGTTTCAATATTTAATAATAGCAAGGATTCCAGAGGGAAGACGTCCAGTGGGCTGCCTCATAAAGTAGTGGAAAGCAACTTGGGAGGCTGTGCGAGGAAAGGCTGGGTTTGCTATGGACGGAGCCTGCTGAAATACACTAGAACAGGGATGCCTTGTGGAAGTGATGGGTTCCCGACCCCAAGAGGAAAAGCAGAAGAACATGAGATGAGATCAAAATGTGAACATAATTTACCTTAATTTTATTTTCCTCCATATCATCATGCGGAACCAAAATGGTGATCATTCCTTGCCCATCGTAATCTTCCAGCATGAAGGGCTTCACATCAAACTCTTCTTTAATCTTCGGTTTCTCTTCCTTCTCGTTCTCGTCATCTTGTTCAGCAACTTGCTCGTCCTCTTTTTCGCTAATTAAATCTAGGTCGACTTCTTCCAAATTATCATCTTCTTTTTCACTCAATTCCAAATCGACTTCATCCAAATTATCGTCTTCATCTTCACTCAAATACGTTTCTTGTTCATTCATTAAACGATGTGCTTCACCTTGATTCAAATGATGCATTTCTCCATCATCGTTCAAATGATGTGTTACATCATCTTCGTTCAGATGATGTGTTCCTTCATTTTCATTCAAATGATGTCCTTCTTCAGTTTTATTTAAATGATGTGCTTCACTTTCGTTCAAATGATTCATTTCTTCATCATCATTCAAATGATGTCCTTCACCTTTGTTCAAATGATCCATTTCTTCATCATTGTTCAAATGATGTGTTTCTTCATCTTCATTCATATTATGTGCTTTTTCATCTTCATTCAAATGATTTGTTTCTTCATCTTCAATCAAATTATCTTCTTCATTTTCATTCAAATGATATGCTTCTTCATCTTCGTTCAAATCATGTGGTTCTTCATCTTCGTCCAAATGTTGTTCTACTTCATCCTTGATCAGTTGGTGTTCGTCTTCTTTGATATGATGTTCGCTGTCTTTGCCTTCTTGTTTGATATTATGTTCCCTGTCTTCATCTCTTGAATAATTTTCATCTTCCGTGGTCATGTTGCTTTCATCTTCTAGTATGTGATATTCCAGGTTGTCCATGCTGAGACCTTCTTCCATCTCACTTGGTTCATCCTCTGTCATGCTTTGATGTTCTTCCATGTCGGGGCTGTGAAATAAAGAAAGCACACAATTACCATTCATTGCTTAACAAATATAGCCATCACATCATATCTCCGGAGGAGTATGCAGAGAGGATAGACCGCAACACAACTCTGTCTTGGCACCTAATTTTGTCACAAATACTCTTCTATTAGTCTGACCTTGACGCAATTCGAGCATTTGATTCACTTGATCATACTACGTCTTCCTCGGGCGTCCCCAACTTCTTCTAACATTCACTTTTATATCACATATTATTATCCTTACATTCATTCACTCTACGTGTCCAAACCATCTGAGAGTTCCTTTTATAGTCTTATTCTTTACACTTACATTAGTCTTGAAATCTTTCCGGATCTCCACATATGTAACAAGCTCATACATGGTTTTAGCACACACACACACACCTCGGGGATCTCATTTCTAGAGGATTCAATCTATTCTCATCCTTCATCGGCTAGTTTCACACTGCCTCATTTCCATACATCAGCTATGGTATCAGCACTCTATTGTGTACTCCTAGCATCTCTTCTTTTAACAACATTTAGCATTTACATAAGCATAACTCAATTTAAAAGCATAAAGTAACAATATAACCTAAATTTAATTATGAAGCAATAATTAATAAAGTAAATAGAATCGTATTTTTCACTCACGCGCTCATTCGGGATATTTGTTCAGATTTATAACAAATTTAACAAAATGCTACAATTTTCTTGTTTTCATTTTAAATTTGGAACAAATTTTGATGTCAAAACAATTTCATAATTAAGTAGGCACTATGTTAGTTCAAGTCGCTTGGAACATTGTGGTAGGTACTAATATACTCGGAATAAAAAAATACAGCGGTAAATCAAATAATTACTAGATATATTAAACTTACGTGTCTCCAAACATTTTCTTTACCCAATTTTAGGATTTATTGAGCTCAAAACTGTCAATTTTAGATTTAAAATACTGTTGTTTCTTATTGTGGTTTCAGCGAAATGTCAAAAAGCACGGCACGGTCAGAAATCAAACATAATTTTATTTTTAAAAGTAAGCATTATTACTCGCACACAATTCATGGCAAATTCAGATTACATTTACGAATAAATTGATAACTATTTAAAAGGAAATATTACGTAGACAAATAATAAAGATTTGAAGTACCTATGGTTAAATTATTTGTCTGATACAAAATAAAACGCGTATCTAGTACCTACCCGACTTCACGGAGCGAGAGGATTTTTTTTGTCATTGAGAATTTGTCATACTCGAACTCGGAGCGGAACAGAAGATGGCGCAGCGTTGCTAGATTGCTAGGGATTTCTCCCTAGATCTAGGGAGAAACAGAGAGTTACTGGCGAGAAAGGGAATTTTAGATAAAATCTAGGGAGATTCCGTAAATTCAATGATAAACTATTAACCACTAATACAAACCTCAGATTGTTACTCTAAGATACAAACCGCTTTTTACTAACGCCCATAAATTTTTGTTTTTGTAGACTGCAAATGTTGGTTGATTTTGATCGAATCACTAATAGCAAATTACTCTCGATCTTTCGTTTACGGTAACGAAAATAATAACATATATTGAACCGAAAACGGCGCGATAAAATTAGACCAAATAATATTATTATTTACTGCCTAAAATGTAAGGAGTTTTTAGAATTTCTGGGGTTTTTTGGTGCCTTTACCAGGGAGTTTCTAATTTTTGACCTGGCACCGCCGCTCGAAACGCAAGATGGCGTACAAAACCCGATGATTGCCGAAGCGAAATACTACGAGCGAAAATACTAAAAAATGTGCATTATGAAGATAAAAAATCGTGCAATTGTATTACTGAAGGCTTAAGAATGATTTTTATGCGTGTTTTATTTAGATTATACAGGTTTTATAAGTATTATTTGACTCGTGCTATTGGCTTCGTATTGACGAACATTGGTTCGGGCCGCCATGTTTTATATGAACGATGTGCAAACTGCACTCTTGCGTGGCCGCGTCACTTTGTTGGCTCGTCTCTTTAAATCTAAACTCGTCGTTAATTAATATTTACTGACTTAACACCGTCAGAATTGGGAGCGAAAACTTAAATGGACACTGTGAAGCGTTAATGGATAACAAATGGTGAGTTACAACAACATTTTTGCGATATATTTGCCGAAATACAAGGCGTCTAGGCGGGGCAAATTATCGACTAACTAGAAAATGTCGCGATTTTGACAAAAGGCGCGTAGAATCCGCCGCTGTAGTAACTAAAACAATACAAATAAACTAGCCCTTTTGACTGAATCCTTCGCTACATTCCTCTTTCCTTTTATAGATCGGCCATAAGTATACAATAAAATTAATGCGTTTGCCAAGTAAATCGCTGCCTTTCCTAGTGATTTTGTTACGTGGAGATTAAAAGCAAAATGTTGTTTATTTATCATATTTGACGGTGTCTTCGTTTGACTTTGTTTCTTCCATGTTTATTGTGCCTTTCGGTGGATAAATAGGACTTGTTTTGTGTTGAATGGACTCTCCCAAATTACTATAATCCTGTGACGAGAGAAAAGTGGTCCGCCTACGAACGCCATGAAAGTTTTAGTTGTTCTCTGTCGAAAATAATTGTATTTTTCGCGACCAAGCGATTGTGTTTTACCTTTCTTTGACATGTAAACAAATTTGTTATCGCGTTATTTTGGAATTCGGGACGCAGTCAAAACATGGGCCTTCTCGATTTATTCAGATTTTAGACGGCCGGAATTAATTAATAGGTATTTTCACGTTGAATTAATTCCGTTATTAGTATTGCCAATAAAACAAACATATTAAAGTTCAATGATGACAAACTAAATAGGTAGGTTCGTTTTCTAATTAATATGTGTGCGAATATTTCGAATACAGTGATATATTTTTATTTTTTTTAAATGTGACTACTGCATGAGTCACTGCCGGAACCGGGGTACGTTGCGAGGCTGGAGTGAGAGGAACTGGAAGGAGATGGGAAAGAGGAAGGTTGGGAAGTACCTGGCTATTCAGATTTTGTCAAGAAACCTTTCAATTCTGAATAGTGGTCTTTTAACAGATTGACATACTCATCTGTGCAATAATAATAATAATACTTGGACGATTTATATAGCGTCGTTTTTGTGAAAAATCACCTCAAGGGCGCTTATTAAAGGTGTGCTTATTAGTTTCACGATTACCAAGCCTATCGCAAACAGCTGATCGTAGTTTCCATGTCAGCTAGCAATGTAATGTCTTCCGAGAAACTGGGTGTCTTGTATAGGGCTAGCGGATTATTCAATAGTTGAATTTGGAAGTCAAGCTCTCAAATACTTGATATACCCGCTTGATTATATGCATATGACAATCCGTTGTTAACAGACTGACAGCCATCTCTGATGCAGACGCAATGTAGGTATGCTGAGTTTGTTCTACAGATATTTCAATGAAGCCTGCTGGAAGGAGGTAGGAGAGTTAATCTCCTCTGCGCCGGTGTGCGTGTGTGAATCTCGACAGACATGAGAGGAACACCTGTTCACAGTTGATGTTGGCTTCAAGAGACGGGGGTGTTTGGCCAACCTGTTTTTATGTAAGCTGGCTCGTATGTGGAACGGGTTACTGGTCTTTACTCCTACATTTAATCTGAGTCCCGCATTAACAAATCCCTTCCTGCAGCCCTCTCCTTAACCCGCCTCACGATGTTGCCCAACCGTGTGGCAATATATTTTCCCTGTATGTGCTCCGTGCAGACGGATACTCTTGTGAGTTGTCACATAAAAAATAAAAATAAATGTTTTATGAACCTAAAAAATAAAAATAAATGTTTTATGAACCTAAAAAATAAAAAAAATTTGAAATGCAAATCAAAAGTCATATCAAAAGTCAGTCAGTCATATAATATGAAACTGGTGTATGAATGTGAATGAAGCAGTTCGCATCAGGACAGAGTTGTATGATTTTCTAAGCTCTGCTGATCTTTGCGGAGAATGGTATGATTGTTAGTTAATAAAAAAACAACATATAGTTGAATAATTCCCCGCTTATTTTAGTAGAACCCATTGGCAAAATAATATAGAATAATTTTATGAATTTGTTTTTTTCTCCCCAGACCGGTCCACTCTAACATATCAAGATGGACCACCCTATCAACATGGAGCATATCTCCTATCTGCAGGGTCACCTGACCCACGATGACCCCTTGAACCTCAACACCAACTTCCAGAGGAACGTCTATCTGCAGCGGGGCCAGGAGACCTACCTTCCGCACAAGCCTCAGGAGACCTACATGACCCAGAAGGTTCAGACAACCTATACCGCTCAAAAAGGACAAGAGACCTACATCGCCCAAAAAGGACACGTCGGGTACAGCATTGCCACGAAAGGACAGGCCTATATCGCGCAGAAATCGCAGGAATCCTACATCAATCAGAAGAATCAAGAAGTAGCTTACATTAATCAAAAAAGCCAGGAGACCTACATACATCAGAAAGGCCAAGAGACATATATCAATGTTCCTAAGCTGCAAGAGACTTATCTCATCCCTAAAGGACAGGAAACGTACATTATTCCCAAAACGCAAGAGTACATCATCCCGAAAACCCAAGAGTATGTCGTGCCGAAGACTAACGAGTCGTACATCACGAAAGAGCAGGATATTTCTGCCGGGTCTCGTGTGTTTACGACCTCGTATATCATCCCGAAACAGCAGGAGGAATATATACTCGGAAAGCAGCAAGAGACGTACCAGCTGATTCCTAAGACGCAGGAGTCGTATCTCCCGCCGAAGGATCAGGAGATTTATATGGTGCCGAAGTCGCAGTCGTACATCATTCCAAAGACTCAAGAGACGTACATCCCGCCGAAGAGTCAAGATGCGTACATCATTCCCAAGACCCAGTCCTACATCGTGCCCAAAGAGCAAGAGGCGTATATTCTACCAGATAAGCAAGAGTATATGACCAAAGTGCAGGAAGCGTACATACAAAAGGATCAGGGCACGGACATGATGCAGAAAGATATCGACGGGTTGTGTAACTACGAGAGGAGACAGGAGGATTATTATCTGATTCAGGTTACCGTGGCTGATCAGGAACAAGTCGATAAAGTCATGGAGAAACAGCAACAGCATCACATGATTCAACAACACCACCACCAGGTCCCCGAAGGCCAGATGAATTTACAGCTCGAAGTACAGCACGGAAAGAAGATCATGCAAAAAGACGACATCAACCTCGCACAGTTGACCGTGTGTGATAATGACAAAGTTACGCAGACCAAACCGATATCTTGCGACGAATGCTCTTATAGTTGCCGCTACCCTAGTTCTCTGAAGAAGCACAAGAAAAACTGCCACACAAAGGGCAGTCTCTTCGCTTGCAAAGTTTGTAACTATACGTGTGGGAAAAAGCGCGATCTAAAACACCACGAGTTGTCCCATCGCAGATGGCGACGGTACGCCTGCGATCAATGTGACTATCGCTTCCAATCTCAGAGTAAACTTGAGATACACAAACTCAAGCACACCCGAGCTAAGCCTTTCACGTGCAGTGTTTGCGCACTTCCCTTCCAAAAGCTGGATGATCTGAAGATACATAATGCGACGCACGCGCAGGGCAAGGAATTGATAACCTGCGAAGAGTGTGGCTTCATCTGTTCGCAGCCGTATGATCTCGACAACCACAAACTCTCCCACGAGCAAGAAAAGAAGTTCGCCTGCAACATTTGCGGTCTGCGCTTCCGCTATCAGGTCACGCTGAACGGCCACATGAAAAAGCACGAGGAAAGGAAGATCTACGGATGCAACCAATGCAGCTATACAACTAGCAAAGTCTTCTATTTGAAAAACCACATGAAAGGACACATGTATGGCAAGAAACCAGGCAACCTTGTCAGACGTAAGAAGATTTCCTCCACCAAGCACGCAACGAAGATCAAATCTTTAGACCGTCCTTATGAATGCGATCAATGTGGCTTTGCGAGTAAGCGCAAGTTTAATTTACAAACGCACATGAAGATTCACGAGCCTCCGACCGGCGAAACATTCTTCTGTAATGAATGCAACTACACTTCTCCTAAAGAAAGAAATCTGAAGAAGCACCAGTTGATTCATAAAGAACAGAATAAGCCGATAGTTTGTTCACTGTGCGGATATTCTTGCAAGACTCCAGCCGTTTTGCGGAAACATAAGCTGACGATCCACGATATCGAAGAACAAGATATCGAGGTTCCCGATAGAGATTGCTACGACAGCGATTACAACGACCGACACAGCGGAGCTAAGCGCAAAGTTTCAATCGGCATTCAAACCGATCCCGTCCCTGAAAGCGATGACGATGATTCCAGCGTTAAAGGTGATGAAGTTGACGAGAAGCCGGTGAAGAGAATCCGCGCTCCCGGTCCGAGGATAGTGACCTGCGATGAGTGTTCCTACTCCTGCAGATACCCTAGCACGCTCAAGCGTCACAAGAGAAGCGTACACACCCAGCAGAACATCTACAACTGTAAAGTATGCAGTTACACGTGCGGCAAGAAGCGAGATCTGAAACATCACGAACTTATGCATCGACGTTTAAGAAGATACGCCTGTGACCAATGTGACTATCGCTTCCAGTCTCAGAGCAAGTTGGAAATACATAAACTAAAACACACTCAAGCTAAACCTTTTTCGTGCAGTGTCTGCGGGTTAAGCTTCCCAAAACTTGCTGAGTTAAAAATCCATAACTTCGACCACGCGCAGGGAAAACAAATATTTTCTTGTGACGAGTGCGGTTATATATGTACGCAGATCTACGATCTCGAGAATCACAAGCTAGTACACGCGCATGAAAAGCGGTTCGCCTGCCAAGAGTGCGGTCTGCGATTCAGCTACCAAGTGACACTCAACGGACACATGAAGAAACACGCAATGAAGAAGTTGTTCGCCTGCAATCTATGCAGTTTTGTCGGAACCAAGATGTTCTATCTGAAGAAACACGTTCAGTCCCATTACGAAGAAAAGAAAACATCTTGCGATGAGTGTGGATTCACCCCTAAAAATCCAACAGCGACTGCGCTTAAATTACATATGCAAACTCATTCTCCGGTAAAACCCTTTTCGTGCACGATTTGCCAGTTTACGTGTAGATCAAAATCTAACCTAAGAACGCACATGAAAAAACACATGCGACCGCAAGCGGAGAAATCAAAACTATTCTCCTGCTTGCAATGCAAGTATCAGTCGACGAAATCGAAAAACTTCAAACTTCATTTGTTAATACACAGAGAGGACGAACCTTTTGCTTGCGACGAGTGCGGCTACACTTGCAAACTTCCGAGCTATCTCAAATCCCATAAACTAACGCATGCACTTGTAAAACCTTTCCCATGCGACGAGTGCGCAAAAAGCTATCGCACAGCATTTGATCTTAAAGTTCACAAAATGATACACAGACCTGATCCGTTTGCGTGCGACGAATGCGATTTCAACACAAACTGTTTCACAAATCTCTACAAGCATAAAAAGTCTCACATCGCCGCAGCTAAAGCTCCTAAAATGTTACACACGATCGACCCTATGCACATGGACGGCACCATACACGTCGAAGAGATCCACAATCATATCATGCAAGAAGGTATGCAAGAGCACGATCACATGCAAGGAAATATCCACGTGCAAACGTTGCAAGTTCACACGATGCACGATGGAACAATACAGTTGGAAACCCTCAATACCGGTATATTGCACGGTTGAACAAAAGTGTCCACGCTCCGATTAGAGCGAGATTTCTTAAAAAGTGATTTTACATTAAAATTGTTATTATTTGGTCAGCGTAACGTCGGAAGAAGAAAATATCACGACTTGAGTGATTATTTAACTTAGTTAATATATTGTAATTATTAATTCGTAGTGTATTTGTATTTCCAGTTCAACACAGAACGCCCCCAATACACATTATACTACTTAGTAAGTGATGTAACACTGTTCCCGTGCAAAGAAGTTATCGTTTTCTCTGTTCATACGCAATACTTTTAAATCGGATGGTTGCCTAATTACTGCGTAACGTACAGTGGATTAGCCTTTTTTAAAAATAATATTATGTATGAATAGAGAAAACAGTGCGCAACAACTCCCCTTAACGCGCTGATAGTTTTATAAAATAATGTGTTAACGCAGCCGGTCTTCGTATATCTAGAATTGTTTGAACTATTACTAGAAATAAATGCCATAAAACGCTATATTCCGACCGCAGAGCAAATGATACATAGAGATGCCCTAACACGCAAGGGGAAACCAAAATAAGGGGCGGCGAGCTAGTAGGGGTTTGCTAATTTAAGTAAAAACAGCAAATAAGTAAATAGGTTTGGCTTGTTCATAAAAACCGAATATTTGGTGTTTTATAATTTGCTTATCGCAGTCAAAATCATGCGGAACAAACGCGGACGGCAGTGAAACAGGGTGGTGCCAAAATGGGTGTCACTTGACCTTTGCCCCCATCCGTCGAAGTGGTATGTTATGGCAATTCATTCTGACGTTGGTGGTTCCAACACTTCTTCCTTACAGTCTTATTTTTTCTAACAAATGACTATGTGAGGAATTGACAATTGAATCCTAATATAATAATGCCTTAGTACTGATCACGAGGGAACAAATATTACATTTTCTCATTGGTGCATATTAATTGCTGAACAATAATAACAGTATCACAAATTCGTTACAAATCACCAAAATGCTGGTGGGGAATTGAAAAAAAAATTATTGTGTTGCACCTTATCAAAAACAAGTTTGTAATTGGTAATTGTTTACTAGCGCCTGCTCACGTTCAAATACTGTCCAGTCACATCAGTTGACGTTAATCGGTCGTTTTCGGCGTACATATTATATTATGTATTGTAAAACTGATTATAGAACTAAAATTCATGATTCTTGCTTTATTTTTCATGCATATTTCGAGCCTTTTCGATGCATCTGTTCCCTAATGATCGTCGACCCGTATTGGAGGCAGGCCGAAGATTTCTGAAATTCACTGTTTGCCTTGTATTGTTTGGGTTCAATTCCTGCCGCAGCGCAAAAAATATATTCATATTGGACTTTTTCTATCTCAATAAGGAGTCTTTTGATCCGAATGTTGTGATGTTGATTGTTAAGTTTGATGAACCGTACTAAAAAGGTTCGCACTTGGCGTACCGGAAGTTGAGAAAAAAGAAATTAACACCAATCAATAAAGTTAATATTTTTTAATAGCAATTTGCAAAAAAATAAATAAATAGACAATAGTCTACTTTGTTATTTACATTTAGAGTAAGACAAGCATTTATATAAAATAATCACTTCATTGATATAAAGTTCGTTAGATAGCACCGACTAATTTTTGCGACATATTTAAAAAATTTGAATGAATATTTTGTACTTAAAAATCAATAGCAATAACTTCCGATAATCTCGAAAATTAGATTTTTAAATTTAAATTTCCTGAAAGAATCAATCCAACATAGTTTAATCATGGTAAATTTTAAGTTATATTTAAAGAATATCTGAAAATTTTTTATAAAAAAAAATATGAATTTACGTAACTGAAAATTGTGTTCAAATTTCTAAATACCGACAATTAATGTACAAATGCTAATAGCAATATTTGATTTAATTGGTTACGTTCTGTGATATAGAATATACTAGACGGATGGTTTGCTTGCAAGCAAAATCAAGCCACAAACAATGCTTTCAATGCCGTTTGTCGTAATATCAAGTTGAAGTTTAGATGAATTAAAAACTAGCAAGGCTTGTAATGGCTTAAAGTCAATATAGGAACGTCTGCGTGTTGAAACTGTGGAGAAGTTAAAATAAAAAAAACTCGTTCAGTTTGTAAAAATTATAAGAAGGATCATAATTTACCAGTTAGCTGAGTGGATAAACATGTCAGGTTCCCACCCAGGTATCGTGGTTTCAATTTTTCCCCTACTTGAGTTCTCCATCATTGCACAAGCAAATTTTCCTACTGTGTGATAGGAATTTTTCAAATATTTTCAGGTTATTCGTAATCCGGGAATATTTGTCTTTTGTATCAGTCGACATTAGAACGAAATAAAATCATATTTAAATCTTATCAGTGTGTTTGTCCTCTAGAGCGAGGGACGTACTCCAACCCCCGAACTGCGGATTAAATATGGCTTGCCAGATGTCCCTAATCCAGTCATCCAACTATTGAAAAAAATTACTTTTTTTTTGTTAGCGTTGAATCTCATAGAAAAGAAATCTCAATATATCCAAGTTTGTCTAGACTTCTATCGTCCCTCAAATGTCTTAAGTTTTTGATTCTTGACGGTTCTCACCGGGTGTGGGTGATCTCCGTTGTTTTTCCCCAACCAAGGATGCCATGCTTCTTGAGTCGCTTCCTCATTGCTGAAGATCGTGACCCCCACTCTAATCTCGCTTGTGTACAAGGCTCTTCCATTCCTCGTGGTCCTTCGCTGCATGGAGAGTCAAGGACACCAACGTTCCGTATGCCTGCGAAATATGGTCACTCCCAACGCATTGGTGACCTTCCTCTGCTTCTACCTTCCACACGAGCTTCTCCAGGTTGGAGTTCTCGGTTTGGTGAGCAACATGTCCAAAGAATCTGAAGATACGCTGTAGGCAGACAGTGGATGCCAAGCTCTTCTAGATTTGGGGCTGTCCATGGAATCCTGAACATTTTCCTCCAGCACCACATTTCGAGGGCCTCCGCTTCCTTTAGCTGGCTCTGAGTGTCCATGACACCATACAATGACATTATAAAGCTCAGTACAGTCCCATATGGGTGGAGAATATGATGTTAATGTCAGTTAACCTTGCTAACTTATTAGGAGTCAGGAGATACCTAGCGTGACTCTTTGTGCGATGGCAATTTTTGCCACAACATTCTCGGCGATGGTTCAGTATTAATTCATTGATTATTGATGTATGTGAATACCGCACAAGAGTCCCGGCTGTCTGGAGCCAGTGGGACTATGACATCCCCAACCGGGCTATGTTGTGTGCCAGACTTATATGGGCAGTTTTATCTTTCTTCAACATAAGTCAATTGTCCATAGTGAGTTAAGAAACAATACCTCGTAAATGAAGACTTAAAATCGTTGAAAAGGGAAGGAAAAAAACTCCCCTGCTGGATATTTTTTATCAAAATAATTTTAGCTCCTGTCAGCAGATGCCGTTGCGAATTTAAAAATTTTTTTCGTGATAAAAAGTATTCAGGTGAACTGCGAATTTTCGTATTTTTCATGGGATATTTTGGTATTTTTATAAATTAGAAAGTAATATTGTATTTTCTAAATATTTCTTTGTATATGGGTTTCACAAGCTTGAAAAGCCATAAAATAGAATGCAGGTAACTTCATGTTGAAAACGCCACATATGTATTGTTATTTTTTTTTCAATGGTAAAATAAATAATAATGTAAAAAAATTATGTTGCTAATTCCATAAAGTGTACATAACACTGCCTTTATTGCAAAATACCACTGTTGTTGCCGAAAAACAACCCTACTTTTTCTCGAAAAATATCTCCTTTTCAAAAATAACGCGAATTTCACCAAAAATCACTCTTAATTTAAAAAAAAAATAATTAAAATTGATTTTTTAATTTTCATCATAATATCGCGAATTTCACTAAAATTTTCATGTCTCTACTTATGAGGTATCTTTTCTTAACCCTCGATGGGTATTCTATATAATTGCATCGTATTTTCATTGAGTCCACAATAGAAGTATGCTTCGCTGTATATAATATAATATTTTATAATGAAAACATACGAAGTGCGTACAATACGCGACAATACCCCAAGAGTACGCAATGAAACGATTGCTTTGCAATATAGATTAATTAATTACAATGCATATTATTGTATCCTTTGATAACTGTTGTCCCAAAAAAACCTTTACAAACTTATTATTTATTTTTGTAAAACTGGTGCGATCAACGAGAACATTAACCATAACATTGCTAGTGGGAGATATATGAACTCTAGATATTATGGATGGTAGAGCATAAAAATTGTCATTTGTTAGTTCCTCATTTGGCCACTTGCACATACATAATAAGTTAGGAAACCTGTGCCCAACTTTTTTAGTTTGATGTATGGCAGTGAGGCATGGAACTGGCACAGGAAGGATGAAAGTAGACTAAATGCTGTAGAAATGAGATCTCTGAGGCGAATGTGTCGTAAAATTATATATGATTGTGAGAAAAATGTTAAAGAGCAAAGAATGCAACACTGATGTAAGTGTAATGAGTAAGATTAAGAAAGGGACGCTTAGATGGTTTGGGCATGTAGAGCGAATGAATGAAGAAAGGAGTATAGGGAGAATGACCGATCAGTGAGTTCAATTCCTCGGCTGGCTATGTCCTCCATCACGACATGAGCAACATCTTCCGCTTACTGTGATGGTAGTAGGAGATTTTCTAATATTGTTAGGTTATTCGTAATCAGGGAATATCTGACACGATTGTGAATGGAAGAAGTTGGGGACGTCCTAGGAAGACATGGCACGATCAAGTGAATCAAATACTTGAGTCTGGCCATGTCAGAAGTCAGAATAACACAATGTATGAGACGATGTATGAATGTGAATGAAACAAGACGTGTATGCTAAGACCGAGTTGTTTGGCGGTCCATCCGGCTGTAGTTATAACTTAGATAGAAATGACATTGTAAGCTGATATATTGAACTACTAATTCATATAGGAAAGCTGTGCAATTTTCATTAAACCAGAGCTTTCCATTTAATAATACTGAGGATTATTTCTATAGTGCCGTTTTTGTGAGAAATCACCTCAGATTTTGCTGCTTAGGAAAGCAGATTTCAGGTCTAGGCATTGTGATGTTGATTATTAAATTTAACAGACCTCTACAAGACTACTACACTACCCAACCTTTCTCTTCCTCATCTCTTCCCTTCAGCCTCACAACATACTCCAAATAGGAATGTCTTTTTTATGTGAATACCGCATAATAGTCTGAATCTGTCTGTAGCCATTGAGACTGGCGTCCCCGATTGGGGTATTATGTTGTGAGAACGAAGGCAGTGGGGAGGGGAAGGAGATGGGTAAGAGGAAGGTAGGTTATAAGTACCTGCCTTTTCAGATCTGGTCAACAAACACGGCTAAAGCCATTTCAAGCAACTTTTCAATTCTGAATTGTGGTCTATCACCAGGGCGATACTGAGAGTATTTTCCACTCTGGAACGTGCGCGCAAATACACTATATATTATTTAAAATGAATTGTGAAACAACACAAATTAATTAAATAAAAATTTTACTTGTACGCGCTGGGATTTGAACCCGCGACCTCCGGATAGTCCCACTGGCTCCTGGCATTTGGGACTCTCAAATAAATTAATACATTCTTTAATAACGACAAATTCTCTTTGTTTCAACGTTTTTAATTAAATAATAATAAATTAATGTTTTTTTGGGACACAATTGCAATACACTTGGAGCCAGTTTTATAAACGAACCAGCGAAATTCTGTTTTTAGTTAACAGACCGTTATCCGTTCGTAACCGTATTTTTTTCTTTTGAACTTTTACAAATTAAAGACGGTAAGTTCAAATATCGAGCGTTACGAACGGATGGTTATAAAACCGGCCATAAGTTTGTTAAAAAATAAAACAAATTAGAAAATTTATAGAAATGTTTAAATGATTTAATAGATTTTTTTTTTATTGTTCGGAAGTTGTAAATATTTGAACAAAATGGCTATTAGTTCTTAGATATGAAATATTCCCATTTTACTAAGCTTTATTTTATAGTAGGAATTTTATTATTCTATAAAAATTATAATATCATTTATCGTTATTTTTAAGACATCATTATTCGATATTACATTTTACAATAAGGTCATTTATTATTTTATAGCAAATATATTATTATTATAAATCATAGTTACATATAATCTAAATAATTAAGATTTTTATTCCGTATTTCCATTAAATATGTGAATTTTATTCTGTAGTTGCTACAAATAAACTGTATTTGAGTACATTTATCTTTTATTTTTGCATTCCACAATGCTACCAACAAAATACAAGTACAATTTATACCAATCCTGATGTATGGCAGAGGAAGGATCAAAGTAGACTGAATGCTGTAGGAATGAAATCCCTGAGGCGTATATCTCGTAAAACCATGTATGAATGTGTGTAGGCTGATGTGGGCGTAATGAGTAAGATAAAGAAAGGGAATTGAAGAAGAAATCGGGGATGTCCAAGGAAGACATGGCACGGTCAAGTGAACCAAATACTTGAGCCCCAAGAGGAGACCCTCTCGAGGTAACTGTCCATTCTCTGCTTCAAAGCCCTCCGAGCTGTTGGAGTTTATGTGCCCTTTAGGGGCTTGTCAAATAAAAAGCTATGGACTGTACTGTCATCCGCGTTACAATGGATTGGTGCACATGTTTACAGGTCATTGATGTGTAACAAAAACAATGTCGGAGACAGAACTGATCCTTGTGGGATCGTGGGTCTTAATCGATCTATCTCTCAAAAAGTCGGCAAACCACGTACACAAGGATACGGGAAGTCCATAAGAAGGCAGTTTATTGACAAGTCCTCGGTGCTAAACCTGGTCAAAGGCCTTAGAAATGTCCAGTGAGACCATTTGAATCTCACCGTAATGTTCCAGGCACCGTCCCCAAATATGCGTCACGTATGCAAGAAGATCACCGCACGAGCGGTTCCACCGGAATCTGTACTGACGGTCATTAATAATTTTATTCTTCTCGAGGTTGCGAGCAGTTTGTCGTTGATCACACGTTCCATCACCTTGGACAGAACTGATGTGATCGCTATGGGGCAGTAGTTGACCGAGATGGAGCGGTCACCTTTCTTAGGTATAGGATGAATGACTACAGAGTCACATTTCAGGGAGATTTTAAAGAGCTTTGTCAAAACTGGATCAATTTCTGAAACACACCTCTGCAATACCAGGTCAGGTATTCCGTCAGGCCCACTAGCTTTATTAACATTGAGCCCCCATAAGACGTGGAGCACATCCAGATGCCGGATCGTCAGCTTTTTCATATAGAAACTGCAGTGAGGAACCGACAGTGGGATGGCACCCCGATCATCGAGGGCTGAGTTTTCTGCAAACATTTTTCCTAAAAGGTTGGCCTTTTTGGTGGCGGTGTTTGCTAGAGAACCGTTGGGTTTGGTAAGAGGTGGCAGACTGAATTACAACTGAAGAAATTTCGACCTATGGAGCCCGCTAGCGACCAGAACGCTCTGCTGCCACGCGGGCAGGGAGCTAGCTTTTTGCTAATCCATAGGTCATGCTGATCTGTTTTCTGACGTTCGAGATGTGTTGTAGGCTCGGTAAGCCGCGTTTTTTCGTCGAACTGCTTTGGAGTATTGTTGACTGAACCACGGCTTTGAGCCTACACCGGTTTGTTTAACGGTTGATTGAATGAAGCCATCCATCGCAGATGTGATGACTTCACCAATTTCCTGGGCACATCTGGAATGATCTGAAGTCTGAAAACAGACAGCTGACCATGGAAAAGCATTAAAGTGAGCCCGCAGACCGAACCAATGTGCTGACCTATAGTGCCACATTTTTCTCTTCAGCCTCTCGATTGGCGGTCTGAAGTTAATAGGGATTGATGTCGTCACCAGGCAATGGTCGGACGATCCTAAAGGCACTGTGACACCAGGTGGCTCAGTAGTTAAAAATAGGTCTAACAGATTGGAGCAGTGAGTCTGGACATCAGAAAATCTCGTACGAAAATCTCCTGAACCAGTTGATTCAACCCATGGCAAAGGGCAAAGAGTTTTCCGCCTGTCGGCCAGCCGACTTCGTTGAACATGTTTCGTGGAACGTAGTTAATATGTGTACGTTTTTGATGAAGGTTGAGTTCAACCGAAACCGGTCGACAATGCATTAATATAAATAAAATAAAGTGGCTTAAAACAAAAAAATTCTTTCATTTAAATTATAATGTCAAGCCACAAAGTGATTGCTTCCTTCGATAAATTCTATGTTTCAACTTCATGGTTTGGGTAGGGTATTTTCAGTAACTTCTATGACATTGTTTTAAGAATACTAGTCAGTTCTTCTTCTGTTAATTCCTTAAGCCAGTTTTGCTGGACTTAATGCAATTATTGATAATTTTTAATATACGAGGTGTGTTCAAAAGAAAAGGTGAATTTCGAATTTTTTCGAAAAGTATTTATTTATTCATCAATATCCATTTTCTCCCCTTAAAAGTAATCCCCCTCAGATATAATGCACTTATGCCAGCTTCTTCCAATCCTCGAAGCACTTCTGGAATCCGCTTTTCGGTATGGCCATCAGCTCGTTCTTCGATTCTGACTTTATCTCATCAATTGTGGCAAAACGCTTCCTTTCATTGGTCTCTTCAGTTTCAGGAATAGGAAAAAGTTGGAGGGAGCCAAATCTGGTGAATACGGTGGTTGAGGCATGATTAAGGTGTTGTTTTTGGCCAAATAATCGAAAGAGCGATACTAATGCGACATTGCTTTTGCTCAAAATTTAGCAATTTCGGAACAAACTTCGCTGCCACACGTTTCATGCCCAAAATATACGAGAAAATTGCATGGCATGAGCCGATTGATATGCCAACATCCTCTGCAACTTCCCTAATAGTGATTCGACGATTTTCCAAGACCATTTTCTTCACTGTGTCGATGTTTTCTTCATTTGTTGACGTGGTTGCAACTCCAGGACGCTCATCGTCATTAACATCTTCTCGGCCTTCTGTAAAGCGCTTGTACCACTTATAAACACTTTTTTTGAGACAAAGTAGACTCGTCGAATCCCACAGTCAACATTTTAAGTGCGTTAGAGCACTTTATTCCATTTTTAACGCAAAATTTAATACATATTCTTTGATCCATTTTTTTCAAAAGTAAAAAATCGAAGAACACACAAAAACGTGACTAACCTTTCGAGTTGTCAAAAACAAACAACTAATCCAAAATAGCTGATAATGCTAACATATGATATATGTTTGTTTTTGTAGCTTTATTTAGATGTAAGCAAATTTTCATACATCTAGTAATAAAAAACATATAAGATACATAATAAAATAAATAGAGTCATAAAATTATAACGGAAAGAATACAGTTAATAAAAAAAAAGAAATACAGTTACCCCAGTTCAAAAAAAATAGGGTTTAAGAAATACAGTTAATACAAATGAAATACAAGTCATAAATTTTTCTTTATGTATATAGCACATGTTTACGGAAAGTGCCAAGACTTGAGGCTTCCTTTATGGAATTTGGTAGGTTATTATAAAGTTTTTGCCCTTTATAAAACACGCTGTTCTGTGTACACGTAAGTTTTGTTTTGGGAAGCCTGAAGTCTCGGCAACTCCTCTTAGGATAATTGTGAATATTTTCATGATACATAATATTAGTTTGCAGATATTTAGGGAGCATGTTATTTTAAAGCTTGTACATCATTGTTAATGTATTATATATTATATGTTGTTTAGTTGTCATCATATTTAAGTTTTGTAACATAGTTTTAACTCTAGTAAAGATATTACATTTCAGAATCACCCTCATTCCCCTATTTTGTATAACCTGTAGTTTATTATTTTGGGCCTCGTTACATAAGAATAGAACACTAGAACAATAATTTAAATGAGGAGTTACAAAAGAATTGTATACAAGGTGCGTTGTCTTGAGATCCAAGTTATTCCTAATTCTTTTTAGGAAGCCAACTTTTTTAGCAATTTTCTTAGATATGTGTTCGAAGTGTTTGTCGAATTTTAATTTATCATCTAATATTATACCCAAATATTTAATACTGTTAACCCTTTCTATCTTTATGTTATCAATGGTTAGTATTGCATGTTCGGTTCCACCTTGACTATCAATAATCAGAAATTTAGTTTTCATAACATTCAGTTTAAGTTTGTTTATGTTTAACCAAAGTGTTACATTATTTAAGTCATTTTGTATCTCTTCAATGACGTCCTGTAATTTTTTTCTGGCTATATATAACAATGTATCATCAGCAAATAATTTAATGGCACAATGCTTTAAAACTTTAACAATATCATTTATATATATAATGAATAACAATGGACCTAGGACAGATCCCTGTGGAACGCCTTTACTAGTATGACGTGGATCTGATATTATACCACCATATTTTGTTACTTGCGTTCTTTCTGATAGATAATCAGCAAACCAATTAATTTCTTTACCGTTAATTCCAATATTTCTTAATTTTTTATTAATCTATCTCTATCGATTGTTTCAAATGCCCTTTTTAAGTCTAAAAATACTGCAGTAATTTTACTGTTTTTATCTCTATAATTTTTCCATTCTTGTATTACATAGTTAATAGCGGTTTCACAAGAAAATTTATTTCTAAAACCCGATTGTTGTCGAACTAATATCTGCTTTGTCTCAATATAATCAGTTAATTGCTCCTTTACAATGTATTAACTATCACGCCGTTTCTCCGCAGGGGTAGGCAGAGAGGACGGACCACCAAACAACTCGATCTTGGCATACACTTCTTGCTTCATTCACATTCATACATTCTCTTCTGTTATTCCGACTTCTGACATGGCTCGATTCAATTATTTGATTCAATTGATTGTGCCATGTCTTCCTCGGACGTCCCCAGCTTCTTCTTCCATTCACATTCGCGTCATATATTCTCCTTACACTCCTCTCTTCGTTTATTCGTTCTACATGTCCATACCGTCTAAGCGTCCCTTTCTTGATCTTGCTCACTATGCTTATTCTTTATGAATCTCAACATTTTCACACGATCATACATGGTTTTATCGCACATACACCTCAGGGATCTCATTTCTACATCATTCAGTTTACTTTCATCCTTCCTCTGCCAGTTCCATGCCTCATTGCCATACATCAGGGTTGGTGGCTCATTATATTCTGTTCTAAAAATCCATGTAAAAGCCCAGATGGGCCTATAATTAAATAAATGAAATAAAATATTTAGATCTATCACACTAAACACTGAGAAAGTCATTCCAAGCAACGTTTCACTTCTAAAAGGTGCTTTTCAATAGTGAGATAATATGTCCATGTGATGTTTTAAAACTGCATCTTATGGATCCAGGCCCAAAGAGCTTACCGCTCTACTATCGTTTTTTGGAAAACAAACTGAGGTTTTCAATCCAGCAATGAGAAAGAAGATTTCATACACAAAATAAAAAAAACATGATTAATATAACAAATTTATTCTGAAATCATCACAGCATTATTACAGTACATCACTGAAGTCTGAACAGTTTGAATCCTTTACTGAAAATAACTGATGTAACCATAGATAATACAAACAAGGAAGATGTGCCATTATTATTAAGAAAATGCGCGCAGCGTGCGTTACCAACATCGTTCACCCAAACTACTGCTGCTCACATCTACGCACGGCGACGCACTGCCTTTCTTTCCACCCACACATCAAATACGTAACCTTCATTGCATGGCCGCTTTGATGATTCATACAGTTTGGTCATAGTTTGGCGACAGTTGGCACGCTTCCATGCTCTTTATTTCTGTTGTCTAAGTAACAAATGATTTTTAAAATCCAAACATTTTTGTGTCCGCAAAATCTACACACCCCAACTGTATAGATAGTATGTCAAACTGTAACAACAACTTAAAAATAAAGTTGAATTGAAATTCAAATTGTGCACAGAAAATTTTATGAGGAACGGCTGCGCTGCCTGTTTCGTACATAACTTAATTTGGGATTTGAGGCCAAAACACCCATCCAAACTGAATGATATATTCTTTTAATTGAGGGTTTAGTAAATATCTAGTACTGATGAGAAGTATTTTATTTATTTTTGTTTTAAATTATGAAGTATATGCCATGAAAAAAAAAACATTTTCATAATTTTAGAGGCAACTTAGAAAATTATTTGCGGGTTTAGCGTATTTAAAAAAAAAAATCATATGTGCTATGTAAATATGATTATATAAATAAAAATATAAAAACAAAGCATTTAAAAAAAAACCTTTTTTCAGGTCGATATTTTAAATTATGTACGGCAAATGTGTGTGTTCCAACGTAAATTGGTCGTTTTTAATTTAATTTAAAGTCCACCATAATGCTTATTTAAAAAATATAATTTTCAAATGAGATGGAGTAAAACTTTTTTTTAAATCACCGTTAACCCCCAAATAATTGTTAAAGGTGCCTCTAAAATCGCAAAAAACCAATTCCTTTAATTCCTATATTTCATAATGTAAAACAAAAATAAATAAATTACTTCTAATCCGTACTAGATATTTACTATACTTTTTGATGAAAAAAAGATCATTAGGTTTAGGTGAGTATTTTGGCCTCAAATCCAAAATAAAATTTTGTATGTAAGAGGTTGCGCAGCCGTTCCTCTTAATGAGCAAATTTATTGTTTTGGAACATTTACAGAGTATTTTGCTGTTTGAGACTCTCAAGGAAGATACTGTGTTTTTACTTATGACAGCAGTATTAACGTGACCATATTTAGAAAATTAGGATTGAGAAGTACGGAAGTGTTAATATAATAACCCAGTTAAAAAATAGTTTTTGGTCTAGTTATCAGTTAACACTTGGTAGAGATGCTAAATTTAAAAAAAAATTAAGGGAAATAGAATAAGACATAGAAAGAGAATAAATCTTGATACGGTATTTCTAATAATACAACTATTTTCCATGACGTGATAGAAGATGGCTAATTTGTTATTTTCTTTTTTAAATATGCGTGGCTGCTTATAAAGATATCTATATCGTCACATTCTATTGTACAATCTATTCGAGACATTAGATGACAAATAATAAGACAAATCAATACTAATAAATGAGTATTGATATGTTGTACAGAATATTTACGTAAATACTAGGAAATATAATTCATACAAACTACCTAACTAAAAGATTAAACTTTTTTAGATGTTAGGCGGAGAAAAAAAAATTACATATTGAGCAAATAATGGCAACATAAAGAGTACCCACCTAAGCAATATGGATTCCTTAAATTGCATTTTAATCTCACTAATTCAACATTGTCTCATTTAATCTGGTATTATTCAATAAGGAACTCCAGACGATTTTAATATATATTTTTTTAAATCTTCCAGTTCTTTTAGATAAGATATTGTCCTTATCCTTAGGGTTAAAGGCATTTTGCTTAACCGCGATTTCGATTCCATGACAATGGCAATACATTTTTAAATGAGTTTGTGGTTTAATTATCACAGTATTATTACAATTATAGGTGCATCACACATACTTTACACCTGTAGTTTATTATTACTTACTTTAGATGTGCAGTTTATTATAATTTTTAGAATTTAAATCACTTTTATCTGACATTTCGGGCTTTTGGGATATGTACTTTAAAACATCGCAATTTCGCTAATTTAACAGCATTATTATGCGAAAAACAACTAAATATTTAAGAAAAAAACACATATTGAAATGAATTGTTTGTTGGCGGGTGTACACACGAAATATGAAATGGAATAAATTGTTATTGTAGATTTAAAGCTCAAGTCCTTCAAGAAACTTATAAAAATACAATATAAGTGCGTGTTTTTTTTCTAAAATATTTTAATTAGCGCCATGCCATCTCTGAGCACATATTACTTTTCGTTTAACCTTAAAGTCAATACTTAGGATAATATTGAGTTTTTCTTTTGTTAAAACTATGCAAATATCGATATTTTTAAAGAATGTCATTGACTGAATGACAGCTGTCATTTGAGAGAACCGGAATTGCAGTTAAGCAAAAAGCCTTTAAGCCTAAGGATAAGGACAATATCTAATACTAAAGAGAACTGGAGCCGGGCCCCAGGCGACGTGGCCACACAGCCTTGATAGACTTGGCTCTGGTGAACTTCATTAAATAAAAAAGGGAATAATGTGAAACATATAAGACAGCATAATGGGTGCATGGCCTGAGTGCTTACGGGAGCTATACAGACTGTCTCCGAATGAGTAATTTATTCTGTCTCATTCATGGTATAAGCCATCAAAAAACAATTTGTCATTTGAAGATCTGCAAAACAGAACAAAACAACTTGAATCGGGAAACGTTAAAAATTAATAATCTTCATGACAGGTAACCTCTGATAGGAGAAGGCACCTAAAGAGTAAGAACTGCAACTCTCCGTGTTCTGGCAACACAGCCCAAATATTAATGAAACCGTTTTTAAAAATAGTATGAGAAACGGGGCAGTGATTTATTTAATGCGGCGTTGGTTTGTGACCGTCTACGTAGAAGTTTCTCGTCGCTTGCGGTAACTTCACTTCTATTCCGTCCAGTTCGCGCGTTAGGATTATTTGGCAACCTGAAATCAATTTAAACATCATTAATTAATTATCCTGCCGCGGTAAGTACAAACGAAGTAATTATCAAAATTAGCAAAAATTAGTTGAATATATGGGAAGTTATTAAGTATTGAATTTCTTATGTTTTACATAATTTAATTTCAATCATTTTTCATATTATAAGAAGATGATATTGTTTTTAATATCATCGCAATTTCATCACTACATACTGGTAAGTAAAAATACAGTATTTCTATTTCTGTAAGAAAAATGCAGTATTTCTGTTTCTGTAAGTAAAAACACAGTTCTGACATTGTAGTTACTGCGTTTATACTTACATTTACGAACTTCACTCTATGGTGGCATCCCTTAGCCTAGATTTTCGATGTTTGAGTGGAATTTGTTTGTTGCATTTTTCGTGTTTCTATTGTTCTAAAACCTGTTTTATACATAAAATAAAGATGCAAAGAGAGAAAATCCAATTGTAAATATGGTAAAACGTTAAACAAAACTCGACTCTTCATTCTGGAGAATGAATCCCATGGTAATTACTGTATTTTTACTTACCATTGCAGTATAGTACCAAAGTATTTGAGAAAATTTAATAGTTTTTTTAAAGATTTCATCACAAACAAATCCCTCTGTACCCATCCCAAACGAAATAGTCCTCTAATTGTATATAGTAGAACCATCAGAGATCTGTTGTAAGCAGTGTCACAGTTCGATACGATAAACAATTATGTGTAAAAATTACAATGAAAAAGCCCGGGCTGACAGCGTGTATCAGAGGAGAAAGTGCGAAATTGAGTCATTTTGAATAACCCTGTATAATAGCGAATGAGAGGAGTGGAAAGTGCTCTGGGAAACCTTCATCCAGCAGCGAATAGACAGAGGCTGAATATGATACAATAACATTTTACCTAATCTAGAGTTATCCTTGAGGAAGGGCGCCATGTCCAGGAGATCATCTTCCTTCTCCGTAGATGCAGGTATCTGGTCTCCCATATCTCCCAGCACGTAGCAGTGGCACGTAGTACAAGCTAACGATGCTTCACAAGCTCCTGAAACATTAAATAAAACTATATTATAATATACCATCTGTAGTGAGAATTTCAAAAAGATATCGTTTTTTCCAGTGTGTTTTGATTTATCAGAGAAGGATGAAAAATCATCGACCAGCAATATCTAAATAGGGCACGTGGATCTTTAAAATGATGCGTGATCCAAAATGAATTGAGTCATTGAAAAAGATAATGTTAACAAATTTCAAATGAAACATGAAACTGAAAAAGACAGAAAATAAAAATGGTATTAGTCGCATCAGGGAATCGAACCCAGGACCTCTGTCTTACCGGGACAATGTTCTACCACTGAACTAATGAGACTAGTTTATTTTACGACATTTTTATCAATATCATACTTCAAATTTAAGACTTATCAATATTATCCTTAATTAATTCCCATATTATTGGCTGCTATCTTTTTGTATGACTGGAAAGGTCTACCCAAATATATTTGCAATCTAGATAGTGTCTCGGATATACCTATCCGATTTTTATTTATATGGGATATCTATTGAATTTTTCTACAAGTCATGTATGTATGTATGTTTCATTTCTAATTTGTTAATATTATCTTATTCAATGACTAAATATTACAATGAGGTTTATACTGCCATGGTAAGTAAAAACACAGTATCTTCCTTGAGGAAGATACTGAGTTTTTACTTACCACGGCTCTTGCGAAAATTGTCAAAGATATGCGGGTATGGTTAAGGTGAAGCGCTAGCGCGAAGGAGTATACTGAGTTTTTACTAGACTCTTAAGGAAGATACCAAGTTTTTACTTACCACGGCAGTATAAGCTTCAATAAGTTATTCCAATAAATTGAACAAAATGAATTGGTTTATGAAAACACTCATAAAAAAGAAAGTGCATTATCTCATAGTCAAAAGATCGCAAGAAGCATTGCTTGTTACTTTTTGTTGGTCTACATCGAGTAAATTTGTCTCCCAGCAAGTTTGCATCAACACAAAGTGGTGAACATTATCGAGATCATTTTTCAAATACAAAATTGAGACAGTTAGAGATATTTTAGATTGGTACTATGGCGAACTTTATTATTGAAGATTTAATCAGCTATATGGATACTTAAAAAAATATTAAAGTCATAGATCGTTTCAAGCGAGTGTTTTCAAAAAACTAACAATTGACAAATTGCAAAATTTCTCCTAGCCGTTGTTGTATGAGTTTGTGACGTGTGAATGTATTCAAGTTACAACAGTAGTTTTTCCAAAAACTATATGCTCAATAATGGCTTTGCATACAGTGCGGTACATACAGTTAGATTTTTAAGTTTCAACGTCAAACTTGTGACGCGTGCCTTTCTATGACATGACCAAATTACATCATGCGATTTGGGGTTAACTTTGCGCTCTGTGTTATTTTGGAGCGAGGAGTGCTAGTCTTTCTAAGTGAGGCAACAGAATTCAATAGGGAGTTGTGTTATGAAATTACTCAGGTGGGTCAAATTTGTCTTACTTATTTGCATGACACGTCAAATCTAGCAGTGATGGGAAAAAACTGATTAAGAGAAAATTTGAACATGCGAAAAGGTCTGTACTATAAATAATATCAACATATACAAAATAAACAAAATTACATGCAATGCATATACACGGTGTTTTTTTTTTCATCTCGTAGCCCAAGCATGAACTCTAATAATATAACATTGAAAAAAGCAAAGATTTTACCTTCCATGTGGATCCCATGCCTGTGGGCCAGGTACATCACATTGTCCCCCACCTTACCTCGCACTTTATACTTCTTGCCTCCTTTATCTATGTATGTTATATTCACACTGTAATAAAACAATTTCATTAGTCCCAAACTTAAATTCACATCCCCCATTTTCTAATAGGACAAAACCTGATGGACGAAGACAATTTTTCCCGACAACCTAATAAAATACATTTGTTTTGCCTTTGATTTTTTGACACATCTCTGTCAGGTATGATTTTAAATTTTTACGGCCAAAATAATTTTCGTTTTTGGGGTATTATTCCTTGTTGTGCTTGTCGCTCCGTCGTCCCTATTAATATTAATTTGGTTTTGTGAATTTCAATTGCTTCCGTAACTAGGCGCGCTCGATCCGATTTAGGTCTTCCCAGCAGTTAGGAACAAATCAAAAATAATGGCCGGTTTCAAGTAAGTGCTTGGCCAATTTGTCTCGATGGTCGAGTCTACACGCTTGAAAGGGTTTTGAGATCCTTCCGGAGATGGTCCGTTTTGACTGACCTACAAACCCATCTGTCTCAAGAGGAAACTTGGCTTTTGCAGACCTCACAGAAGGTCTTGAATTTATGTTGTTGTTCCGAAGACAGTCTTGAAGATATGTATAATCAGTGAAGAACAGTAAAATGGTCCCCAAGAACAAGTAACATATTTAAATCGGTGTTCAAAACCGATAGGTAAGTAATATTATTTAAAAATTAGTAAAACTGGTTGAACTCACACTTCATCTTCAGATTTTGGATCCTCATATTCAAATTCACCGTGAAACAACCCTGGAAACATTAAATAGAGTGCCATAAATTGAAAGAGCGTTATTTACTCCCTGTTGTAAAATTTATTTATTTGAATTTATAAAAATTTGAATGGGTTATTACAGAAAGATGCAAGTAGAACAGAGAGGCAAATGGCACAACAGGTTTACAGAACAATTAAAAAAAGGGGGCTTGCGGATTCGATTTCAGCGCAGCACAAAAATGTAATAACAGAATATATTTATTTGACACACTGATGTGGTCTGTGTGACTGTTGCGACATTGATTGCCAAGTTTTGACGAACCTTGCATAAATGGATTTAAATCTGTGACACATTGATAAATAAATGTTTATTGTTATTTTTGACAAACCTTTAGAACACAAATAAATGTTTCTTAAAACATAAATTACTTCTATGTCAATTATCGTGTTATAAGATATTAATAACATGTTATTTAGGGCGGGAATATTTGTTTTTATTATTACAAATTGCGCAATTAAGTAACCCTGAAGAAAAGAAATCTTACGAAAAGTAATCATATTTACGGTTTGTAGTCGATATACATCTTTGAGTGATTGAAATGGGCTTTTCTTTATAGTATATGGAGAATTTTTGTAGCTTTATTTGATTTTGTAAGCTGTTGACAATATATTTCACTCGTAGGGCCATTTTTGCGGCTGTCAAATTTTTAAGGTTATATTGTTTATAATTTGAAGACAGCTGATTTTCCAAGTATTGCCATATTAAATAATTATGGAAAGTAATTAATAACGGGGCAGATCCATAGATATACCACCCTGTAGATCGATATCTTCGAGCTTTTTGTATGAAAATATTTTGTATTTTTGTATGGGCAGATCAGAGCTATTCTCGGTACTAGTCTAGAATGCTGTGGGTAGATCCATTTTTAGAAATTAGAATCTGACAAAATACTCCTTCGAACGCCGAGCGCCTGCGATCTAATACTTACGTAGTGTGCTGAGGATAAATTTTCGCGCCGGCCGCCTGAGTCTATTTTCGTAATAACTTTGTTTTTAGCACAAATATGTTTTTGTAAATTGTACCGTCTTACCAGGTAGTGTGCTTATACATTTATAAAATATATATATATCATCATAAGTACTTTCCCCAGAAGAGCTACTTATATCCAGAGAAATGCCTTTTAGTCATGCCCATCGGATACGCCGCCGTTCAATGGATAAAATTTTTGGGTATCTGATGGGCAATCTCGGCGCAGTAGAAGTTAATCGCAGTCAGAATTGACACGAAAAAAGTACTTATACTGATGTATTGCTTGTACACTGCATGATTAAAACTTGTTATTTGACTTCAGAAAAGAAAAGTCCAGAAATTTGAGAACAATTACCAAAAAAAACACACTGTGAAACTTTTTGAATATCCACGATCGATGAACATATACACTTGTCCCATTTTCGCAAAAAAATAATTAAGAGATTGTCAGATAAAATACTGTTTCTCAGTGCCACATTTGTCGAAAGAGTGTAGTGTAGATTGGTCACCTCAACTCTAATATACATAATATGATTACCTGAATTACCCTCACACAGGACGCTCCATGAGAAATCATTTTCAAAGGGTCTACCTATGTCATCTTGGAGGTTCTTTTTGGGGAAAGGAAGGAATGAACCTAGGTTTTGAAGAGACCCATTTTGTATGAGGAAGGAAACACGGAGGCCAGTAAATCATTCCACAGCCGAACTGTTGAACACAAGAACGAGTCGTAGAAACAACACATTCTCATGTGACAAATTCCAATACGAAAAATGTATGAAGCACTTGTTTGCAGCATCTTACAGTTCTATTATCCAGGCCCCATCAGAACAGAACTATATTTTCGAAATATAAAGAGTGCTATACAGGTTTATGCGTTACCTTTATATGAGAGATATACATCCTTGTTTTTAACAGAAATGTTTGATTTCAACACCTTTCAGAAGCCGCCAAAAAATAATACTATGGAACCATATGTAATCCATCTACATTGAAATAGGTAAACTTATATGTTCCTAACAAGTGCACTCGTGGGAGATCCCATGCACTCTTTTATGCTCCAAAAGCGAGAACTTCTGTTTATATGACAGAACACGCCGACTAGCAGAGCGACTCAACTGTTCGATGATTCTGCATTGACCGTTGACATTTTCAATATCATTTATATTTTCAATATCTATTTACTCGTGTCACAAAATAGTTGTAAAACTCTACCCATGACTTTTCATATTTTTCCTATCAATCTTTCATTTCTTGCATGTTTGATACAGATTATCATCTTCAGTATTGATTAAATTATTAATATACAAATGTTTACTTACACTTGTACTATTTTTTTTTCCTTATACTCGTCTACTAGAATTTTTTTACCATTTCTCATTTACTGTAATGTATTCTACATCTGTAATATATTGATGAATAACTGTTTTGTGGAGGCTATGAAAAATTAAAAAAAAAAAATGTCAACCGTGTACAAATAAATCTTAGGTGTGAGTTTGGCGTGTCTCCTGACTGCGCACCGCTGTCAAAGGGATCAATCTAATTCCTCAGAGCATTGAAGAGAGCAGAGTTTCCATTGAAATACTGTAAAATAAGGACAGTATTCCCACCTGACGTCTGTGCTCTAAAGGTTGCAGTCTGTAAATTAAGATAGGGTTTCCGCACAGTCAGGATTTTTTCAAGTATTTTGGAGCTCCAGATCAGAAGTGGCTGCCAAACTCAACAGTATTGCTGTGGTATGTAAAAACACAGTATCTTCCTTGAGAGTTGTGTCAGACGTGTTCGCCTCTCCTGCAATGTTTTGATGCGGCCATTTGATAAACACATTTGTTATATTCCGCTTGCGTAGAGTATGTCTAATTTGTAAGGGAGGCGGGTCGTATGGAAAATAAATATAATTTCGCCGTCCGCAAACGATCCCGACTCCCGATTCCTTTATGAATGTATACTGGGCGGTTTGTGGGAAACATGTTCTCGTCGATCGCTTAGATTATGAGCGGTACGGCAGTGCGAGAGGGAGGGTGCTTGATGGACATGCGCAGAACGCGGTAGCTCTGCGAGTCCCGAATCTGCTCGTCTGCTAGTCTCGTAGGCCACTTTAAGTAGCCTGCGAAAACCAGGTTTAGTCAGTTAGCCTGCAACCGCCCGCTTGACAAAATGCTGCGCTCCCTCGACTGCTCCGCCCTCTATGACTTCTGATCTACTCGCCTTCCTTCTTTCTGACCACCGCTTACCCTGGACCCATTATCATCATACTACTGCCTCTCACTGGACCCAGACCAAGCATCGTCACACGGACACAGCCCCGTGCTCTACTGATAATTCTGCATGAGTTGGGTTTTTGTGCAGAATTACATTGCAAAGCACAAAAGTCGTCAATGAGGTTTTGTCATCAGTGTCTTTTCCCCCTTCGCAAGGGATCGACACAGGTTGTGCTCTCTCCCCTCCCAGCCCTCTCTGCAGATCGGGATCAGCTGCCCACTACAGTTCGCCTGTGTGCCATTATGTCTGACACAAGAGTCTTAAGGAAGATACTGTGTTTTTACTTACCACGGCAGAGTAGTGGTGTGAACTGGTGCAAAATAAAAGAACTGGCATTGTAAAATAATTTAATTTGAACACAGAGAAAGTTGTACACATTCAAAACTACTTCCAATCAATATTATTCAATTCCGATACCAATTGAAGTTTTTTATTATAGTACATAATAATATATTTTTTTGTAAAATTTACCTCAGCGTGGACAAATTTAGTATAAAATGAAAAAACATTACAATAAATAAATAATTTTTAATTTGATTTGGTCAACGCATTAAAGCTAATTGGTAAAATCATTAAAACAAAGTACCAGCCTTCATACTGAAAAATGTTTGTACAGCACGTTAGCTTCTTCTATTATATAAAGAAGAATGTCCCGGGCGGGCGGTGTTTGTTTGTTTTGTATACAAATTTACAGGTTTATTGCGACTTTAATGAAATTTTGCACATTTGACCTTCTAGGTCACTGTCTACACGAGATTTCGAAAAACCACCCCCCCCCCCTAAAGCAGAATTTTGGTACTTCTTGATGAAATTTCATACTTAACTTCCAAAATATGAGGGAAACTACTTGGTAGGGGTTAGGCTAAGGGTGGGGTAGGGGTAGGGGTAGGATTAGGGGTAGGGGTAACACATCACAACCTCATAATCCCGGGCAATGCTGGGTACTTTAACTAGTGACTAATATTTTTATTTTTTATGTGAGAACTGCACAATAGTCCCAATTGCCTGGAGCCAGTGAAATTACGGTATCCCCAATTCGGGGAATGTTGTGATTGCTGAGGGAAGTGGTGAGAAGGAGATGGGAGGAGGAAGGTTTGGAAGTACCTGGCTATTCAGTTCTGGTCATTAAACACAGCTAAAGCCATTCCAAGCAACGTTTCCGTTCTGAATGGTGGTCTTTCGCCAGGGCGACACTGACAACAATCCAGCAATCTGGTGGTCATAATTCTGTCATATAATTAGATAGTTGTGACTAATGTTGTAATTAAAATATTTCTGATAGAATAAATTTTAAATAAATAAAAAAATAATTAATTTTTCTAAACATAGACAAAACAAAGCATTTTTTTGGTAAATATACATTTGGTAAGGTTACAAATAATTAAACAATGTTAACAAAATACAACTAAATTATGACATACAAGGTGACTGGTAGTTGAACCGAAACATTAATGAATGTAAGGAAGGAAACATACAACGAAAAGGAAATTTAGGGCGCTTTGGTAGATATCTCATAAATTCAGGGTGGAATATTCATCGTGGGGAAAGTACACCACGGAAAGTTTACCACGGGGAGAATTATTAGGAAATAAATTTAATAGCAGTTCTGTTAGGTTAGGTCGGGTTGGGTCAGGTTAGGTTAGATTAACTAAACATTTATAGTTTATTAAAAAATAAAAATAAAATTGAGGTTACCGACTATTATAAGTAGAACCCTCATGAATAAAAAGTGTGCACATAAGTAGTGGCACACATATTTTCCATTATTTGTAATAAAAAGTGTGCACATAAGTAGTGGCACACATATTTTCCATTATTTGTAATAAAAAGTGTGCACATAAGTAGTGGCACACATATTTTCCATTATTTGTAATAAAAAGTGTGCACATAAGTAGTGGCACACATATTTTCCATTATTTGTAATAAAAAGTGTGCACATAAGTAGTGGAACACATATTTTCCATTATTTGTAATAAAAAATGTCACATCAAGTATCAGTCGCCCTGTATATGCACTTAAATAATAATGTTAACCAAAAAACGAAACGTAATACGCGCTCACAGATGGCGCTAATTTAATTTGTTTTAGAAAAAAACACTTTTAGCACGTAATGCTTTTGAATATTGAAATGAATTATTTGTTGGCGGGTATACACAAAGTATATGAAATGGAATAAATTGTTACTGTAGATTTAAAGCTCAAATCCTTTAAGAAACTTATAAAAATATGATACATTATTGTAAAACTAACATATACAGTATTTTCATTAAGTTTTTCGAAGGACTTGCAGCTTTAAACTTGCAACAACAATTTATACCATTTCATATTCCGTGTGTACACCCGGCAACAAACAATCCACCTCAATGTAAGCATTAAGTGCTAAAAATATATTTTTATATTTGAATTAGAGCCATATGTGAACGGGTACCATGTTTCGTTTAACCTTAAAAAACAGTTAAAGATTTAATATACTTTTATATTTAAGTAATATATTAATGTTTTTACAAAAATACAAAGAATTTCACTAGTTTCCACGTAATACCTAGATTAAAAAAAATTACACTAGTGACTATGGTACATAATATTTGTAATTATGCAAATACTTTGGTGATATTATATATTTTACACAATTCCCATCTTCACACCAATAACCAGGGTTGCCACAAAAAGCTGACCGACAAATTTTTTTCTTCGTATTTTCCATTGCAGGTTTTGCCCTTTTCGGATACATTAAAAAATGTATCTAAGACAACGCGTCACTCATCTCACTCATCAATAAGGATGAATTAAAAAAAACTTAAAATACGCTCTATAAAAGTGAAAAACATGAACACAGACGTTTTTTTGTGGTTTGCGGGAGACGAGCAAACACGTTTTTTGCATATGTCGGAATAAGGAACTTCAGTGAAAAGTATAATGGCTTTAAAAGTATATATTCATATGGATCAACAAACGCCGATTCTGAATATATAACTTTTATTGTATATAATTATACCTAGAATTTATAAATGGTTATTTAAAAGCGAATAAAAAATTATCTCATCAAAACATCTTGTTACGTTAGTACCATTGAATTTGGAACATCTGTTGTCACGTGCGCATTCTGTTTTTGGATTAGTATGGAAATTATTATTTTTCGATTTTATTTTGTATTTTAAATACATATTTTTTAATTTTGGCGAAATTTAAACTTAATTTGGGTGACTTTAGGCTTTATAATTGTTGTTCAATAATTCAAACAACTATTATTAATTAAAGAAATCAGAGTATTCATGAGCAAACCAATTATCAATATGGATATTGTAATAATGTTAATGCTCAATACTATTATTATTCTTTGAATTTATTCTTATTCTTGTTTCTAAAAAGGTGAAAAATGTTATTACTCATGTTTAGTTAAGCTTTACTATGAATAGAATATAAAATTATGTACGGTAAACCTTTTCCTTGTTTTGACATTTGACATTCTAACCTCAAAACTACCATCAAAACCGACCGGCCATAGATTTGGAGTGTTTTGGCGGGCTTTGAAAAATTGAAAATTATTTTAACTATGGAAACTAACTTTAGAAATAAACGAAATGTACTGGAATTTAAGTTTAAATGAGATTATTCATACTAATTTTTTTTACTGGAGTTCCTTATTGTGTCTTACTTTCAATAAAGGATTCGTTAATTAAGAAATTAAAAGTTTTACTTTAAAATAACACGAAGTGTAAATTCGTGAGCAAATTTGAAAAAAATTACCTGCTTTTTGTGGCGGATTGTCGAAAAACGTTCGCAAACAATCTTTTATAAGAAGATAAGCGATCTTTAACTTGTTTGAATTTTTTTTACTGAATTTATTTATGTTTTGGAACATTTACAGAGTAATTAACACAATCATATTTAACCGTCCTACCCATAAGAACGTACGTGATACGGCCGCTATATTATCTCCCGAACGCAACAAGTCATATCCCGTACGTTCAGGTACAAAAAAAGCTATACCGGAAACTCACAAAACATTCGTATACGTCAGTTTTTGTTCCTGCGTCATCTCGTTTAGTATTTTGAGGTCAGCTGAATCTAACGTGTTCGGGTATTTTCGTCTCTCCCATACAAGTTACGTTACTAGTCACACGTATTGTTATTGCGAAATCTAATGAAAATAAACCCAATGTTTTTTACCTACTTTTTGAATAATAACCCAAAGGACGGGAGGGGTAAAGAAGTGTTAATAACCCTGTTAAAAATGTTCACATGATGCATAGTTTTTAGTTTAGTTATCATTTATCACTTGGTAGAGATACTAAATAATAAAAAGAAATAAGGGAAATAGAACATAAAGGATAATATAAGATATAGAAAGAGAAGAAAAAAATAAAGAATGTTATAAGATTTCTAATAACACCATATGGTGAAAAAATTCTGTCTTGAACTAGGTCTCGATTTTTTTTAATTTCTGTGGTTTTTTTTCGTTTTCGTGTTTCATTTAAGATTGGTTAATATGAACTTCTTCAATGATTAAATATTACAATGAGGTTTATAAGTTTCAATAAGTTATTAAAATAAATTGAATAACACATAATATTGAATATAACATAACATAGAATTTGCTTGAAATGTGCTGTAATTCTAGTAGAAACACTTCATATTAATGAAATTTGACCAAAGAATGCATTTGCTCAGTACGCATATGTGTATTTACGCAATAAACGTTCCTCACTTACCAAGTTAGTATTTTTCTGATGCATAAAAAATGTATTTATTTTTTATTAATAACTTTTTGAAGTTTATAAACATCATTGTAATATTTAATAATTGAAGAAGATAATATTAACACATCCCAAATGAAACACGAATCCGAGAAAAAACAACAGAAAATAAAAAGGTATCAGTCGCATCTGGGACTCGAACCCAGGACCTCTGTCTTTTCAGGACAACCGCTTTACCGATTAAGCTAATGAGACCAGTTCAATGATGCGACTGATACCTTTTTATTTTCTATTGTTTTTTTTTTGGATTCATGTTTCATTTGGGATGTGTTAATATTATCTTCTTCAATGATTAAACATAAAAAATGTATTTATTATCTATAATCTAATCTGATCTAAGTATCGAGACAAAGTTGACAGTGTTTATATCAGTGTATCACCCCACATGGTCACCAAATCTGGATGTTGAACGAGCAAACACGCTCCAGGGTCTAAGCTGCCGAAATGAGATTTGTGAGATGAGCTGCAGGGGTCATAAAAAGGGATCGAATAGGAAGCTCGATGGTACGGGAGGAGCTAAACATCGGACCACTGTTACTCTTCATAGAAAAGTCGCAACTGGGGTGGCTCGGGCACACATTAAGAATGCCAGAAGGTTGAATTCCGAGTACTATTCCAGAGGGAAGACGTCCAGCGGGCCGCCCCAGACACAGGTGGAAGAAGCAACTCCAGAGGCTGTGCGAGGAGAGGCTGGATCTACTACCGACAGATGACGTTGACGTAGCGCAGGACAGGGACACCTGAAGGTGCCTTGTCGATGCAATGAGACCCTGACCCGAGTAAGACAAGGGAAAGAAGATGTGTGTACGTATATCTTTGTTATTTTTAATAAAATTTTACTGTATGAAATAAGATGTAACTATATGTAATAAAAAAAATATTTTCTTTTACTGATATCTTTAAGAATTGAAAATTTCATATGGACACCCTGATAATATAAACATTTTATTAAAATAAAAACATCTTTACTTTAAAGTAGGTTTATACAACCACAATTATTACATTTTATCAATTTGTTTTTATGACGATCATACATACCACTTGTTTCAATTCTCAATACCGCGTAAGAGTTCCAATTGATCCATGCTAACCGGAGCCAGTGAGACTATGGCATCCCTAATAGGGTATTTTCACAAAATACGGATACCATTAAAAATGTGAGGAAGATTTTAAGTGTAAATTTCTGATTCCGATAATCGCGAAAAAAAGTAAAATTTTAACATTTTGATTCATAAATACTGATTTAAAAAACGATCTAAAACTGCACATTCCGAAACGGTTCGAACTGGCTAAATCGTCATTATCATGTACATAGCACTACTGGCTGGTAAGACGTTGGTCAGCGTGCGTCAGTAACGCCGTATTCACAAACAAATACGAGAATGTCGTTTTGGCAGCATATCAAAAATGGCATATATCATTATAAAAAAATTATTTGTAAATGTAAAAATAAAATAAATAATTAATCATTGTAGAAAATAATATTAAAATAACCCAAATGAAATATGAAAACGGAAAAAAGACAGAAAATAGAAAGATTTCAGTCGCACGGTAAAAAAAATGGAGAATAATAATTAACAAATCTTGAATTTGAGATATGATATCGATGAAGATGGCATAAATTGAACTGATCTCATTAGCCAAGATGGTTAAGCGGTTGCCCTGGATAGGCAGAGGACCCGGGTTCGAGTCCCAGATGCGACTGAAATCTTTTTATTTTCTGTCATTTTTTCCGTTTTCATATTTCATTTGGGTTATGTTAATATTATTTTCTACAATGATTAAATATTAAAATGAGGTGTTTTAAATCTCAATAAAAATAATTAATAATTAAAAATTGAAAATAAATAATCATTATTTTTTTCTTAATTTTTGAGGACAATGAAAAAAACAGCAAAAATACCCTACTGGGGTTCGTTGTGAGGCTGAAGGGTATGGGGAGGGAGATAGTAAGAGGAAGGTTGGGAAGTACCGTGTTGCTATTCAGGTCCGATCACTAAGCACGGCTGAAACTATTTCAATAAATGTATCGATGATTCTGAATGGTGGTCTTTCACCAGGACTATACAGGAGTGTCTACCTCTCTGAAAATATTATTTAAAAATATAATGTTAGAAAATTATGCATCAATCTAATATCTACATCAGTTTCTTATTATTCTCTTTCATGACAATATCACCACTTAAAAATAAATGACTTCCTTAAACAAATATACATATCGTCGTTGTTTACTCAACCTCGTGCATACAAAATTACGTTTTCTCAGAAGATGAAAGAAGCTGTCTAACTAACTAACAATCATACTGTGTCTTCACAGGGGTAGGCAGATAGGACGAACCGCCTAACAACTCGATCTCGGCATACACTCCTTGTTTCATTCACATTCAAACATTCTCTTCTGTTATTTCGACTTCTGACATGGCCCGGCCAAGTATTTGATTTACTTGATCGTGCCATGTCTTCCTCAGGCGATCTCGGATTCTTCCTTCATTCACATTCACGTCACATATTTTCCTTACACTCCTTTCTTCGTTCAATCGCTCAAAATTCCCAAACCATGTCTAAGCATCCCTTTATTAATCTTACTCATTACGCTTACATCAGCCTTGCATTCCTTACGAATCTCAATATTTTTCACATGATCATACATGGTTTTACCACATATTCGCCTCAGAGATCTCATTTCTACAGCATTCAGTCTACTTTCATCCCCCCTTTGCTAGTTCCATACCTCACTGCCATACATTAGGGTTGGTATCAGTACTCCATTGTGGACTGCTAGCTTCGCTTCCTACTTACATATTATATATATATATATATGAGAAAGAATGTTTTTACATTGCCCATCTGATACTAGGGCGTTCAACGTTTGCATATCCAATGAGCAATCTCTGTGCACTCGAACTCAAATAAGGAACTCATAAAGGAAAATGGACGGTTTCTTTCATCTCTTGAGAAAAAACATTTTTGTAGATACGAGATTGAGCCAAAATAACAATGATAATATTATTTAAAAAGATAAACATACCCAGGTTACAGAGACAACGTAACAATATTTTAATTCCTTCTACTTTCATCTTTATAGTGGTAAAATATTACTTGTGCCACGATGGAGAACTTACTTATATGGAAGAAAGAATCTATAAAATGGTTAATCACTCAAGATTTCGGTAGGTACTTACAAATTAAGTATATTTTATGATATTTCAAACGTAGTCATTTTAAAAAAACCATGTTTTTAATTACAGACCATGAAACTTTGCGTTTAAACTCACCCAACTAGGGGTTAATATTCGACTTGAAACTGCACCGTGGAATAATTTATTTTTTTACAATAACTCCACACAGGAGACCCTGAGGGAAATAATTCCTCTCAAGGCTTATATCATCTTTGGGGATGCTATGGGGAGGGTCTTTTAAAGGATAGGAAGGAGTGAACTTGGGTCTTGAAGAGACCCATGTTGTAGGATCGAGGAAACACAGAGGCCGGCAGATCATTCCACAGCTGAGATGTTGAACATAAGGACGAATCGTAGAAGCGACCCGTTCTCATGTGACAAAGTGTCAACTGTGTGCAAATGTTGGGCGCGTGTTTGGCATGTTTCCTGACTATGCACCGGTGCCGAAGGGATCAATGACGCTAACCAGATAGAACATGAACCATTATTAGTATGTAACCGCTCGTGTCGCCAGCATTATTCGCTCATACTACTACAAATCATGTCTATGCTCAGCGGCGCCTTTGTTTCTACCTACACACCAAATGTATATCAAAAAACCATTGGCTCCGCCACTTTGATGCTATATACAACACATTGGTAAGGGGTAGGCTTGAGAGTGGGTCAGTGGTTTGGAGCCCACATCAGCTGAAGTATTCCCTGATGTTGGAGAGAGTTCGGAAGAAATTTTTGAGATTTCTCTACCTGAGGGAGTATGGCTACTACCCGTGGCTCTATCCTACCGACTTTCTCTTAGGTATGCTCGGAATGAACCATCTGCGGGTCAGAAGGGATGTGTTCATTGTTACACATTTCTTCAGACTGATTTGTGGATGGTTCGAAAACTCAGCTATCATGGAGAGCATTAATTTCTATGTTCCCGATGGTTATCTCCGTCACCGACAGCATAGACTATTTTATCTTCCAACCTGCAGGACCAATTTGCCAAACGGTCATGCCGCTGGGGAGGGCAATCTTGCTGTTAAATGGAATCACTTCAGATATTGACATATTCAGCACCGATGCAGCTAAATTCAAATGGCAAGCTTTGTTACTATTTACATAATAACCGTTATATCACTTATTTTTCACTTTTATTTATATGCCCTTATTTTATCTAAATATGTATATTATCATTTTTTTAAATGCTCTAAATTTGTGTTACGTTGTGTTTATAAAATAATAAAATATTGAATTGATATTCTGTGCAGTTTGGTCATAGCTCGGTGACAGCTGGCACGCTTCCATGCCATATCTCCCTATGTCTCTATTACTTATGTTCCGAACAGTTTGCATTTTATAGATTCTTTCCTCCACGAGAAAAATATTGAGAAAGAAAACTGATAAATAGACTCGGACAGGCAAATTAAATTGGTTATCTCTCCAAGAAAGAATGATTTTTTTTTTTTATTTTGATGAAAATATTTATGTAATAAAGGCAGTAAAATTAGTTTTTCAACATCTCCAAAAATGATGACGTTATGAGCTTTCAAAGTGAACCTGGGAAAAACAAATACGCGTGATGTCTCGAGACACAATTCAAATGGCAGTACTGCATATTAGTGGTGGGCGAAGCGGCTCGGTTTAGTGAGCCGGATCACTAAATCAGCTCTCTGTAAAGACAATCCACATGAAATCTGGACGAAAAAAGTATCGTGTAAGAACGTCTTAAGGACGTCTATAGGAGGACCAAGGGAGCGAGGGAGAGGGCATGGTGCGGGGGACGCGAACCGTCGTTCAATCGAGCCGGATCACCAAATCAGTACACTACAAAGAGCTGGTTTAGTGATCCGGCTCACTGAACCGAGCCGCTTCGCCCACCACTACTGCATATTGCCGCGCCAGTCATTTTATGTCACGTGACGTGACACTTTTATTGGATTTTTTTTTATGGATTCTACTAAAATATCAACATTTTGACAGGCTTCGTTAAGTTCTGTCCTCAGGATGTTGTAATTAATCTATTACATAAAGAAGAATGTCCCGGGCCGGCGATGTTTGTTTGTTTGTATAAAAATCTACAGTTTCATTCCAAACTTGATGAAATTTTATACACTTGATTTTCGAAATAAGATGAAGGTCACTGTCTACATTGAAAAACCACCCCCTTTCCCACAAAGCAGAATTTTGGTACTTGATGAAATTCTAAATAAGAGGAAAATTACCGGGTAGGGATAGGGATAGGGGTAGGGGTAAGGGTAGGGGTAGGAGTAGTGGTATGGGTAGGGCTAGGGGTAGGGGTAGGGGTAAGGGTAGGGGTAGGAGTAGTGGTAGGGGTAGGGGTAGGGGTAGGGGTATGGATAGGGGTAAGGGTAGGGGTAGGGGTGGAAGTAGGAGTAGGGGTAGGGGTAACACATCACAACCTCAAAACTATACTCCAAACCATTCATCGTAGGAGACAACCTCATTATGATATTTAATGAAGGGTGATTGATTTTATCAAAAGTGAAGAAAAAATTTGCTTAATCTGGCGACATGGATACCCCTACAACACATCTCAATCAGTTCAACTCTGCCGATTAATCATATCAACAGGAATTATCCGCATTAGACAAATCAGTTTTACTATCACTTTTCTTATTTAAGTCAATTCCTTCACTTATACTATTGTTGTTGTGTAACAAATCTGTTAGTGGCGATTTATTGAATGAAGGGATTGAATTATGTTTCTTCTTTTTAATGCTAGAAGATTTTGGATTTTCATCAATAAGGACTATCCCATTTGGTAAAATAACATTGTCGGAATTGAGACCGCTGCTAATTTTGGTAATTTCATACATTTTAATACAACTCTCCGCATCTTGATCCTCTATTTGTAAGCTGGTTTTCATTTCATTAATTTCGTTGCAAGATTTTTTAACTTTTCTTTTTATTTTTGGTTTGGATTTCATGTTTTTTGTTTTTAACATATTTAAATATTCCTGCGACGGTGGAAGCGGAACTTTAAATTTAAAATTAAGATTTTGATCGAACTTTAACTGATCGTCTACCAAATTATCACCTTTGAGCAGTACAGATTTGTTTTTACTATACATTTTTCCGGTGTTAGAAAGATATTCAAGATTATCAAGTTTAATTTCGACTACATCGGACAGTCCTTCAACCAAATTCAAACTAAAATCAGTAGAAGCATGTTTCATGTTCAATTTTAAAGTATCTCTTTCAAGTTTTGCAGTCAAATTAGAATTAATACAATTATTTAAATCCACATTAATTTCGCATAGATTTTCTCCTGATATATTTTCTAATTTTTGCAACCAATTTGAAACTTTGTCATTAACATTAACCTTTTGAATGACAGATTTATCATCCTCAATAACAGAACTATTACCTATAAACTTGTTACCTTTGACGATCGATTCCCCGTTCCTGTGTATGTCTTGATGACGCTTTAAATTGAGTAATCTCTTGGACGAATACGAACAAGAATCACACTTGTGTCTGTAATCTTCCGAATGGTTCAATTTGTGCTTCCGCATTGATGAAAAATGGTCCGTGCTGTAAATGCAATCCTTGCAGGAATATTTCTTAGTCTTGGAATGACTCAATACGTGCTTTTTTAAAGAAATGTAATTATCACTTGTGTAAGGGCACAAGTCACACGGCAAACGAGGCTTGACGTGTTCGGATTTATGTGATTTTAATTCGGTCCCACTTTCCGTGTAAAATTCACACCGATTGCAATAAAAAAATCTGTCTTCCTGCTGCGTACAGTTATGCATGGCTAGGACGTAAGAGTATTTTGCAAAGAAACCACAATTGTCGCAGATCAACGGGTTAAGATCGTTGTCTTCTTGCAACTTCAGCATGTCTTTACGATCGTGCGATTTGAGATGTCGGCGCAAGTGCGAATTCCTTCGGCACTTGTAGTCGCAGCGGTCGCAGCAGTGCGGCTTGTCTTCAGAATGGATTAACTTGTGTCTTCGCATAGAGCTTTTATCTATCGTGACGTAAACGCAAGACGGACAATTCATCAACTTCTTATCCGAATGTTCGATCTTGTGCGCGTGCAAAACGGTTTTCAAATCGCAAGAAAAGTCACATTTATCACAGACATATTTGTTTCCCAAAGAATGCGTTCTTATATGTCGTTGTAGGTGGCTATTCCTCGTGCACCGATAAGTACACTTTTCGCAAGAATAAGGCTTGTATCCGGTGTGCGTATATTTGTGTCGTTTGAGCGTGCTTCCATCGTTACAAGCAAAAGGACACAAGTCACAAAGGAATGGTTTTTCACCCGTATGAGTTCTTTTATGAGACTTGAGACTGTACGACTTCCTCGTGCTATAATCGCATCGATCGCAGTGATATCGTTTATCGTTACTTGTATCATTTTTTAGGTTTACGGTGTGAGTGCGTAAATGCAATTGTAGAAGCGTCAAATGTTGCGTTTGATAATCGCAAAGACCACACATCCGCAGCTCTCCGCCGGTGCAAAAATCTTTACAGAAAGCGAAACATTCTCCAATGCAGCATTCGTTAGTCCACATATAAGCACCACTTGTCTTCGAAACTGGTAAATTTGTCTTCAAATGAAGTGTATTTGATTGCAAAAACGATGCACTATTAAAAAACGACGTGTTTGTTTTCAAAAAGGATTCTAGTTTGTCGCATAAAATTGTTTTATCACCTCCGTAGGGAAAATTGTTTTCAGCTATCGTAACATCGTGAAAATTATCATTCAGATTCTTTTCATTATTAGTTTTAATTGGTTCAACAACTTCAGTGATTGACAATTCTCCGCTGTCAATATTAATCTGCCATTCTTCGTCCGACTCGTAGTCGGTTGAATATTTCTGCAGGCAGAGTCCGTCGACGCCATATCGGAATGATAAATTTGAAGAAATGAATTCTTGAATGTTGACTGACTTGATAAATGAATAGTTGTCGTTACCAGGGTTGAGTTTCTTTTCTGCGATGGTGACATCACATTTTAGGGGGCCGGGACTTCTAGAACCGTCTTCTGAGTCCAACTCTGTCATTTTTATGTAAAGATTTTTACATTTTTATAAGTTGAGGATGTTTTGTGGGAAACCATTTGAACCGGCCAAATAGTTTAATTCTGAAGTATTTTTCCCTCGTGATCATCATTGGATCCTTCTGAAATAAATTAATAAAACAACTTAGAAGATTTATTTTCAACTTGCAGGGGTAGACAGAGAGGACAGACCGCAACACACGCACCTCTGTCTTGGCACACACCCTCCTTGTTTCATTCAATTTCATACGTCGTCTCATAAAGGCACATAAGCACTGCCTACCGTATCTTACTCACACGTGATGTCTTCGCCTCTTTCACGATGTTTGGTGACGAATATATTTGGAACTACCAGGTGACATGGCGGGATATTTAAATCGAGAATTACGCACGAAGATTGGTAAGAAAGGTGGTTTTGGCAGCAAAATGGTAATGTTTATCTCACTTTATAGGTTTTAAATAAAGCTAAGTAGATAATGTAAGTTTTATTGTAAGGTAAAACTTTTCTATTAGAGAATAAAATAATTAATTATATTGTCGGCACTTGTACGGGGCCGGGAACAAGCGGAAAATAAACATTTGAATTGCATAACTGGTCCGGCCCCCCTTAGCCAAACGATTTGTGCAAACTTGTGATATATTGTACAGGCGGCGGGGAGTGTCCCGTCACTGCTAAGAATGACCAAATAAAATGAAAGAGCGAGGCAACGCGGTGGGAGGGAAACAGATGTTGTCGGAAAAACTTTCACAACACTATCGACGCAGAAGGGTGCCACTAGTGTCGCGAAAATCCAAACAGCGTGCTCGGGATAGCGCCCGATTTGGGGTATAAATAGAGGAGCCATTCGTCAGTCAGCCAGCAACTCTCGAACCGACAACACTTCTGCTCTCTAGACTGCCCTACCTCACTCTGCTTCTTCCGACTTGCCTTCTCCATCATTTCTGACCACCGCTGATCCTGGACCCCCCCCCGGACTACCACCGCTGACCCTGGACCCCCCCCGGACTACCACCACTCACTGGACCCAGACCCTCGCATCAACCACGGACAAGGCCCGCAGAGCAAATTTGTGCAAAAAGATTTGTACAAATTTGGAAGTTTGCACAAAAGTGAGTTTTGTGTAGGCAATGCTTATGTGTGCCTGTATGGACGGCACACTTCTAGATACAACATACATATTATAGACAAATCCATTAGTAACTAATCGAGTGCAATCACGGTGCAATCGAAAGATAAGTACAAGAAAACATTATTCAAGTAAAATGATAAAATATTTTAATACTCGATTTATATTTCCAAAGTAAACAAAAAAAAAAAAAAAACAAAAACTAGTAAATGAAATATAAGAAATCCGTTAATAGTAATGAGTCTATTATTAACAATAAAAAAATCTATATATTAATTGTTTTTGTGTTTAATTCGTAGAACTCCATTTAATTTTTTTTTAAATTTAATGTAAATCAAATTTAATAATGTTATTATTAAGTTCTGCAAGTATTTTGCCGAAACAGCTGTCACAATAATAACAACTAAAAATACTTGCAGAACTTAATAATAACATTATTAAATTTGATTTACATTAAATTAATTTTTTTTTTTTTTAAATCTTACAGCTCCACATTAAATATGTTTCCTTTCACCCTTCTCACAATCTCTATTTCTTTCCACACTCTTTACTAATCCCTAGTCACGCTCCCACCCCCACTGTGACACCTAATATATATGTTCTGCCATAATTTTCTAATATTGTTAAGTTAGTGAAGTTATGAAGGAACGGTTGTTCCGAAACCGGTCAGCATATAAAATAAAAAATTGGTTAAAACAAAGTTCTATTGTTTCATTTAATTAATAAATGAAATTATAAGCCTTATTTACATTACTTGATGCTGATTCTTAATATTAATTATTTATATAGCCCTGTTTATTATGTTCAACTATGTATTCTTATTATTATTACCTGTTTTAACTCGTACACCAAACTCAAGAGAGAGAGAGTTCTCTTCATCGGCGTGGTAATACTTTGAAAAATATAAAATATATTTTTATTATTTCCATTACATGTTCATTTTGTAACAATTATTACAAAATAAATTTAAAATATTTATATTGGAGTCCTAGTGGATTCTACTTGGATTATAAAAAAATATTCTGCTTTACACTAGGAGTTTTTTTTTTTGCGAATTGTTTTTCATCATTTTAAACCGAACATAAAAATTAAACAAATAAAAAACAGTGAAACACATTTTAAAGACGTAGCACATTAGCATAACAAAATAAACCCTGAGAAAAAACATTGCGAAAAAGTTGAGACGGTGATTCATAATTACGCGTAAAACAAAGAAAATATTAATAAAATCCGATTAACGAAGGTTGTAAATAAATACATGATTTACAAAGATTTATTAGTGAAGACTCAATAATGTTTGTATAAAGCAACAAATACAAAGAAATAACACTAACCTTCAGACATAAAGTTTTCCCATGAAAAATAGTCCAGTTGGAAATTATGGAATTATTTGTATTTACAGATACATTAGCCAATCCAATAAGATTGAAAATATATAGTGTTTAATGTAATTGACAGCTGTATTTATTATCTAAAAGCAAAAGAAGATGAAATCCTATTGTATAGTGAAAACATATTGACCAAACTTCAACATGACAGAAGTGACAGATAGACCATAGAAAATGTCAAAAGACCAAAGGAGAAAAATTGATGGGTTAGGTCCATAGATATACCATTCTCTTGGTTATTATAATATTAATTTGGTTAGGTCATTCGTGGTAAATGTTTTTTTTTTCTTCACAGCTTGTAACACATGACGAATATAATATTTATCAAAAATGTGGGCGTCTACATTAAAGTTTATCTATTCATGCTACAAGCGGAAGCTATACTATAAGACAACGACTGAATAAGTACAAGGCTGACGGGATGGAGAGGGGCACGGAGCGACGCGAAGGGGGCACAGTTTGGCGGGAGAGGACCGATAAATTACAAATATCGCATGGCTAGCGGTTCTACGAGTGCAATCCAAGCCACGCCCATACGTATTATACACTTGTCTGTGACAACTGTATGGAATGGTATGGCGAGCGATATATTAATATCATATATTCGTTGTGTGTAATGCCCGTAATGGACCCTCTACATGATGGCCGTTGATGGGCCATCAGCTGGCCGATGCGATGGCTTGGCGATGGCCGGCGAGCCACTACACGACGGCGACGTTTAATTTTACTTTCAACGTGCTTCCGGATGGACGTGCCGCTGCGGCAATATATTTGGTTAAAAAACGAGATGATTAGTTTGTATTATTATATTAGGCAATGACATTAAAAACAAATAATATGTAAATGTAATTTTATGATATTATGTGCTACCTAATATCATCAAATTAATTTCGGATATTCAGGAAATATAATATTTTTTTATAATTTACTGTTATTGTTTTATTTTTCCTCTCTTCCAATAACTCCAGCTCAATAAAAATAAGATATACATGCAGACATATTTATTTAAATAGATACTTAATATAGAAAAATCTATTCCTTCTGATATTAAACACTTTTTCAAACACATCATACACTAAAAAAAAAAACCAAGCCTACCAAAAGAACCGCCCCTGCGGCTGTACCACTTCATCACATTAGCCAGGATCGAATTTAGTTAATTCCTTCAAAGCGTTCTTCTGTTCTTTGTTCTAAAATAGAAAAATTCAGATTCATGTACAACATCCATGTATTTCGAGGGAAAAGTAGCAGTGATACTAAAGAAATTGGCAACTTGTTTGCTGATTTTTTCAAAAGTGTTTATGAAAGCGACATCCCTAACGATCAAATTCCTCCTTTTCATCCTAAGGAATCTGTCCACCTCTACACTTAAACGTCTCTGATGTCATACGTAAAATAAAAGCAGTCGACATAAAGAAAAAAGCGAGACCAGACAATATTACTCCAGCGTTTCTAATTAACTGTGTTTCAATATTAGCCAAGCCACTTTGTCAGATATTTAACCAATCTCTTAACACTGGTTGCTTCCCAGATCTATGGAAAAACATTTACTTGAACCCTGTATTCAAAAAGGGTGATATTCACGATGTCACTAATTACCGACCCATTTGTATGCTCTCCATAATCCCCAAGGTGTTTGAAAAACTATTACTTGATAAAATATCTGTGCATATTAATAACATCATTGTACCTAATCAACACGGTTTTATGCCGGGCAGATCAACTTTAACAAATCTCTCTCTATATGAACAATTTATATTTAGAGCGCTTGAAGAAAAAACCCAAGTCGATTCAATATATACAGACTTTGTTAAAGCATTTGACAAAGTAAACCACAAAATCTTTCTTAATAAACTTTGCAAACTAGGTATATTAGATATACATATTTTGAATTTGAAATATCTTGTATTCAAAATGTTACTTGCTAAAGTTCTTCGTAGTAAAATTATGAAGCCGTGTTGTGTCAGAGGCTTCACAGATAGATATTCCACTCGACACAGGCATCTGACCCACGTAAGTTCAAAAGAGGGTCGGTTTCGTTAATGAACGTTAAATGGATCGTTAGAAAAGTTCGCTTTGCCAATGCATTCTTCCCGGCTTCGGAAAATATCAACGCTATTGAAAATAAGACCAGTGATTGTGAGGAACATACAGGTGCGAATTTTTTTTTACTTGTTTATACAATTTTCCTAATGTTTAACTTCCCCACAGTACTTCATTGGCCAAAAATTGAATTTATATTATTTTTTAGACCTCAGCCGTGTTCCAACAGTCTACAGTACGTATGTTGATGCCATACAAGATCATAGTTACGTTAAACAAGGTACAAATCTCTTTATTGCATCGGCGTACCTTATTCATTTAATGATTTAACCTGCATTTTTCATGGTGTATACATTGCTGACGACATGAAGCTCTTCAAAGTAATTAATGACAGAAATGATTGCAAATCATTGCAGGAGAACTTTAATAACTTTTATTAAATTACATCTGTTTTATGTTAATTGAAAGGTAATAATATTCTATGTTTTGCCTATGAACTTTTGTTGTGTTAAATATATTAATTTCAGGGCAAAATGTCTTCCCGGGGTCCATCTGTTGCTGCCAAAAGATTTTTAAGGTATACACCTGCTTTATGTTATTTGAAAAGGAATAATACTGTATGTTTTGTTTACAAACTTTTGTTAATGTGTTAAATATATTTATTTCAGAGCAAAAGGCCTTCCCAGGGCTCAGCGGTATGTCTGTTGGTGCCAAAAGAGTTCTAGAAGTTTATGAAGGTATACATACATATGTTTTATATTACTCGAAAGGAAATAATAGTGTTCTGCATTTTGTTCATCAGACGGCAAGTCATGGTACAATCAACTGAATAAAATAGTTGAGTCGGGCCATGTCAGAAGTCGAAATAACAAAAGAGAATGTATGAGATGATGTATGAATGTGAATGAAGCAAGAAGTGTATGCCAATAAAATATTGTCTTTTTCTAGGTCAGAGGAAGAGCATTTAGAGCTATGGGCCAACAGCAGCCCTTACTCCCAGAAAGAAGAAGCTGCATTCAGAAGTTTCGGGGGCCAGGCGTCGGCTACGATATGTCCAAACCAAAAATTGTAGTTTAAAGGAACATCTTGCTATGGCAACTCGCTATAAAGATAGAACCCCGATTGGATGATTCTCTTTCAATCCTGTTCTCTCTAGATTCATTTTGTCACAGTCAAAGCTTAGCCCATGTCAAAAAAAGGTCATTTTTATAGATTTTTGTTAAAAAATTTAATGAAAGCTATCCGAGGTTGAGATGAATATATCATATCACCTTGCATTGACGATCCATATGATCCCATGAATTTGTTTATATTATCACGCCAATACCGTGTCACAGAAATACTTTGCCTTAATTATCCAACGAAAAGCTTTTGCTCTCAACGCTCTAAATATTCATTATGTCGTCGAGTATGTACTAAAACATAATTGCGAAAATATACAACTTGTGCCTATTATTAAAGGAACTCTTTTTAAATGTGTATGTTTTCATTGGATTTTCATAAAATTCACTGTGCCCTTCACAAATAATGCTCGGTGTGCAAACATCGATAAAAATTGACATGGCAAAGACGCATGATCATACAATGAACCAGACTCCATGAGTAAAATCCCCGTACTATGTTAAAATATGCCAAATGTAAGAAGAAATGGTCGGCTTAATTATTTGTCTAGTTCTTTTTTTTACTACTTACTCGAATCATAATGAATATCTTTCAACACCTCTACAATGAGAGTTTTTATTTCTTTACTAAACATGTTTTTTACTATTAAATAAAACAAACACTTTGTTTTAAACCACCAATCTATTTTTAATTTATCACCAACCGGTTTCGCTTATCTCAAGCTTCAGATAAGCGAAACCGGTTGGTGATAATTTAAAAACAAATTGGTGGTTTAAAACAAAGCGTTTGTTTTATTTAATGAATATGTCAAACCACAAAGTAATTGCTTTCTACAAAAAAGTTTTTTTTTTTATTACATGGGAATGTATATAATGTCCTCCACGCTAGGAGTTCGCCTGGGTTGTGGAGGACATGGTTAGTTTTGTGCTTTATATATTTATATATCCTTGTACATATTTCTCTGCAGGCGCAATTGGAGCAGTCCGCTTCTGGCGAGGTTCACTCTTGCCAAGGTGTTGATGATACATAATTCCTAATACAACCCCCTTGAGATGATTTCATCAAAATATTATTAATTACAGTGATCAGTACCTAGACGTCTATCTACGCACACAATGCCTATATATTAGTTTTAAAAGTCTATAAATTCAACAGGTACGAAAATATAACTCACACCATTCTATGTTGCAATCGTCCCATATTTTTAAGAGTACATACCTACCTATCTCATATCTATTGTGTACTACGAAAACTTTTTTATAATAAATGGATTACATAGGCGTTGTTTACGTGGGAAAATCACCACAAGGTCGCTTTAATTATGTATATTTTCAGTAAGTAGATTGGGATTAGGTCTTTGGGAAGTAATTTAATAACACTATAGACATAAAAATGGTTTTATTTTCAACTTCTCTGAACAGAAAAAAAACATTTTCGCTGTAAAGATTTAAATTTATGGATTTGTTTATTTTCCAACGGGAAACCGGCCAAAAGCGAGTTGTTAATAGTGATTTCAATTTGTATAATATGATATACAAGAAGTTAATTACAGGTAATATGTATTTTATCAAATACTTCATAAAAGCGTACGTAAATAAAGGTATATCTAGTTAGCAAAACATCATCACTGGTAATAACTATACTATGGGTCTATGTGGAAAATATCGAAATATGTATTATGTATATTGGCCAACTTTATATAGCTGCACAGAAATATAATAATAATATTACATATTACTGCACAGAGCCCGAGATGTCTTGGGACCGGCCCTGTTCCGTGTTATCTATTGTCTTGATGAAATTTAAAAAGATTTAAACATGTAACTACGAGTTTTTCATTTTTCTATTATTAACAGAAAAATGTCAAAATTCGTTACTGTCGTAGAAAAACATGATATTTGAACCAATTTTCAAATTTCAAGTCATTTTAGGTGTTTTCACGACGTTTGATTTTACATCCTTAGGACAACAAGGTCTCATCTGGTAAAGAGCTGTCCTGAGATTTTCCCAAGATAGCCCTTTGTCAGATGGACCCTTATTGTCCTAAAGATGTTCTTTCACAATGCCTTTTTTCATGCAGGTTGCACATGAGTTGTCTTTTTCTATGGAAAATTCTATGGAAAATTCCATAGAAAAAGACAATCCACATGGAAACTGGACGAAAAAAATGATCATGTAAGGACGTCTTAAGAAAGTCTTAAGGGATTGTTTTGACATTTTTCAAAACACTTTTATTTTTTAAATGATCTTTTGGGCTAACAAATGAGTGAGCATTATATTGTCTATGGTCACACCTTTTTTTAAATGGCCTTGAGATCATCTATCCTTGTCGATGATTTGTGACATCACAACCGACAATGGTGTGGCCATAGTTCTAAATAGTGGATAAACTTTTTTCATAATAAAAGTTCGAAGATATCAATCTAGAGAGTGGTATATCTATGGATGTGCTGAAGGGATGACGAAGGCGGGCCCCCTTCTCTGCACTTCTCCCTGACCTGCTTCCTTCATCTCCTCTGAAAAACGAAATATCAACATTATTAGAAAATGAACTAAGTATCTGTATTATACTATCATAGATAATTGAATCAAAAGGAGAAGGGTGTCAACTATCGCTGAGCTACAATCTAACTGCACGGACTATCAACACAATGGAATGCTAGTTGTCCGTTTAGTTTTATAATAATAAAGGTTCATGGTATCGCATGACTAAACTATACAGGTTTGAATATCATGTAACAATATTACACTACAAGAATTACACACGGACGAAATTACACATGGAGAGAATTACACTTTTATTTTTATTTTTAAGAAAGACATATATGCCAGTGTTACGAATAACCTGACAATATTTGAAAATCTCCTACTACCATCACAGTAAGCGGAAAATGTTGGTTGTGTCGTGATGGAGAGATAGATAGATAGATATATAGATAGTTTATTTACACTAACATTCTATAACAATTTGATATTGTGTAAATTATATTTTTGATATTAGTAACTAACTAACTAACCATCACGCCATTTCTCCGCAGGGGTAGGTAGAGACGATGGACCGCCAAACAACTCGATCTTGGCATACACTTCTTGCTTCATTCACATTCATACATCGTCTCATACATTCTCTTCTGTTATTCCGACTTCTGAGATGATCAGATCTTAATAGCCAGGTATTTCCCCAACTTCCTCTTCCCCTTCTCCCCAATACCTTTAGCCTCACAACATTCCTCAATTGGGGATGCCATAGTCTCACTGGCTCCAGACGGTTGGGAGCAGTTGGGACTCTCGAGTCTTGGTCTTAAAATATTTAAATTAACGCCATTTCTGATCTCAAATTTTTATACTAACTTTAAGTTTACCCTTAATTGATATATTTAACCGCCCGTCCTTTGGGTTATTATTCAAAAAGTAGGAAAAAAAAATCGGGTTTCATGTAGAGTACAACTGAATAGTGATGTAACTTGTACGGGAGAGACGAAAATACCCCAACGCATTCGTCAGCTTCGGCTGACCTCAAAATACCAAACGAGATGACACAGGAACAAACTTGACATATACAAATGTTTTGTTGGTTTCGGGTATAGTTTTTTAGTTCCTGAACATGCGGAATACGGCTTGTTGCGTTCGGGCGATAAGATAGCGGCCGTATCACGTACGTTCGTATCGGTAGGGCTGTTAAATAAACCCAATAACTATATCGACCCCTTGAAATAACAAGGTTCCATCTGATACGGCACTGTTACGCAATAATGAGCTGTAAAGTTGTTCTCCTTAGAGCACATTTTCGTATGACATTTATTTTGCAAAAACAGTTATAAAGACCAATACAATGCAAAAGTGATAAAAAAATTACAGAAATATAGTTAGCACAATTATATAACACAGAGGTAAAACAAAAATAGCTACAAAGAGTTATAAGTAGGAACATAATAAGTTTGTACTTAAAATTATTGTAGGTCATGTGAAAAATATTCACATTTCCTGCGAGGCAGTTAATTAACCTAGTAAGTCTTCCCAGAGGCATCACCATTGGTAAGTTAGTTCTGCACCTGGGAAGAAACAGAAGCCTGTGTTGGCGGCCTCACGTGAAATTATCAGGGACATTAAATCCTATTTCAGTCAGGATGTCAGGTATTGCTAATACACCGTTCAATAGTTTAATAGTTTAATAGTTGCTGTGTCAGATGGAACCTTCTTATTCCTAAATAAAAATTACTAATAATTTATCCAATAAGTTTACCTGTGACCAGGACGATGGCGGCGATCTCGTCGAGGTATTTATCAATTTTGTTTGCAAATATCTGAAAACAAAATTTTATCACAATTGAGTGATGGGCGTTGCGACAAAGTGTTTATTCGACTTATTCCAAAACTGTTTGAAGTCACGATTATCTAAATCTCTGGCTATTTTATCCATCTGAATTTGTTGGATTCATTTTCACATTTTTTCAGGGCTCGTTTTAACTTTCTTTCTTCCGCGATGGGCCTACGTGAGGTCTGCCATTCTCAATCCAAATCATCATCGCATGTCTAGATTCTGCATATTTTTGTGCAACATAATTGAGACTTATAGGCCTTCCACACGACTGGTTTGCCCGATTCTAAAAAAGCCGTGGCGTCGCGTCATCTTTAGGAAAGGACGACTGGACGGTCGAACCTTTCGATGCCATGGCTTTTTTAGTATCGCTCAAACCAATCGTGTGACTAACTAACTAACCATCACGCCGTTTCGGACCGCCAAACAACTCGATCTTGGCATACACTTCTTGCTTCATTCACATTCATACAACGTCTCATACATTCAAAAAGAAGGAAATTCTATTATTCCGACTTCTGACATGGCCCGACTCAAGTATTTAAAAAAAAAAAATTTAAATTATTTTTTAAAAACAAAGAATATATTCCCTGGTTACAAATAACCTGACAATATTTGAAAATCTCCTACTACCATCACAGTAAGCGGAAGATGTTGCTTGTGTCATAAATGTCGTATTGGATTCACTTGAACGTGCCATGTCTTCCTCAGGCGTCAGCGGCTTTTTCTTCCATTCACATTCGAGTCATAAATTCTTCTCACACTCCTTTCTTCGTTCATTCGCTCTACGTGCCCAAATCATTTAAGTATCCCTTTCTTAATCTTACACATTAAGCTTACATCAGCCTTGCGCTCTTTACGAATCTCAATATTTTTCACACAATCATATATGGTTTTACCACACATTCGTCTCGGAGATCTCATTTCTACGGCATTCAGTTTATTTTCATCCTTCCTCTGCCAATTCCATGCCTCACTGCCATACACTGGCAGAACGTGGATTAACATTTTGGGGAACGCTATTGTAAAACTATTACGTGTCCCTAGGATTTACAAACGGGAACATGGTACACCATTGTAGTTCCAGAGTGCAAGAATTTTACCTATTAATGCTATTATATTATGGTACAAAATTATAATTCAACATATATTTAACCCGCAGAATAAAGACAAATTAGAACTCATGTATGTAATACTGGATTCACAAGCAATTGGAAATGTATAAGTAAGTGCGGAGAGAGAACGTTGGAATATAATATATGCAAATATATGACGGCCTCCATGGTCGAGAGGTAAGGCTCTCGACTACGAATCCGAAGGTAGCGGGTTCAAATCCCGATGTGCACAAGTAATCATCATCCAATCACATCCAAGTATAATAATAATAATTATTATTATTTGCTCACGTTCCAGAGTGGAAGGTACTCTCAGTATCGCCTTGGTGAAAGACCACAATTCAGACTTGAAACGGCTTTTAGCTGTATTTGGTGACCAGATCTGAATAGCCAGGTATTTCCCCACCTTCCTCTTCCCCTTCTCCTACCCCTCCCCACTACCATCAGCCTCACAACATTCCCAATTTGGGGATGCCATAGTCTTACTAGCTTCAGACGGATCATCGGAGCAGTTCGGACTCATGTGCGGTATTGCCGTAAAAAAAATATATATTTAGCTACTAAGATATAAAAAAATGTAACTCAATGATCAAGATTAAATATATGCTGAAAAAATGGCTACCTGAAAGAAAGTCATTGATAATATTAATAATAATAATAATTTAAAAAGAAATTAAATGAGAACATCGAAAAGAAACCGTGTAGATAAATGAAAATTATGTTTTTTGTAACTAATAAGCAGTGGCGTGCATTAATGTATGAACATTAAATTATCATATTCTGCTGATTGTTGTGGCCAACTGAATAAATGAGTACACAAGTTCTTTACCAAATTCATGGAAAAAAATCTATTTTGATTTGAAATCTGTCGCATTTTTCCATTATCTTTTTATGATTCGTTTTTCTTAGTGTAGGCACAGCTTTTCAGAATTTATAGACTGCACGCTACTGCTAATAAGACATAAGCACCTGTTGACAAGCAAATGACTTAATTTGTATTTTATAAATAATAATTTAAATAACTAACATTAGGGTGAAATAGAATATGACTGCGTACAGTGCTTGCGGTATGCATGCGCCTTCTAATCTAACTAAAACTAACCATCACGCCAGTTCTCCGGAGGCGGGACAGAGAGAAAGATCGCAACACAACCGTCTTGGCACAGTCTCTTCGCTTCGTCCACATTCATGCACACTCTTCTGTTATTCTGATTCTTGACATGACCCGGTTCGAGTATTTGATTTACTGGGTCGTGGTATGTCTTCCGATTTCTTCTATCGTCATATATTATCCTTGCACCTCTTTATCTGTTCATCCGCTCTACATTTCCAAACCATTTAAACATCCCTTAACCTTGTTCACTTTGCTTACACCAGTTTGCAATATTGATTTTTTTTTAAATTTAAATAAATAGATTCATTTTTGGAATAACTTATTGAAGCTTTTAAACCTCATTGTAATATATTTTTAATCAATAAAGATAATATTAACACCTCTCAGAATGAAACATGAAGCTGAAAAGTCACAAAAAATAAAAAGATAACCGTAGCAACTGGGTTTCAAACCCAGGACCTCATGGTATATGCGGGACCTTGCACTCTAATCTAGCTCCAGCTACCCTAATCCGTTGTCATTTTTATCAGTATCATCCTTCAATTTCTAAGAACTGTCAATATCGTCCTAAGGTCCCCAATAGATCGATAATTTTTGAGAATTCTCTACTTGAGGGAGTATGGCTACTATCCGTGGCTCTATCCAACCGACTTTTTCTTAGGTATGCTCGGAATGAACCATCTGCGGGTCAGAAGAGATGTACACATTGTTACACATTTCTTCAGACTGATTTGCGCATGGTTCGAAAACTCAGCTACCATGAAGAGCATTCATTCTATGTTCCCGATAGTTATCTCCATCACCGACAGCATAGACTGTTTTATCTCCCGGCCTGCAGGACCAACTCGCCAATGGTCATGCCGGTGGGGAGGGCAATCTTGCTGTTAAATAGGATCACTTCGGATATCGACATATTTCCCATCAATGAAGCTGCGTTTAAACATAAAGCTTTGTTGCTACTTGTATAATAACTGTTTGTGTTGTATGTAATTTACTGAAATTATGTATGTCTGTCTACCTTCTTTCCTTTAATTTTTATTATTTTTTAAAAGTAATTATTTTGGATGTTGTCTTGTCCAATAATATCTTTAAAAATGACTTTAAAATGCAAATTTTTAAATTTTTTTAAAAGTAATAAAGAATTGAATTTCTGAAAAACGAAGTCCTGGGTTCGAATCCCAGTTGCTACAGTTATCTTTTTATTTTTTGTGTCTTTTCAATTTCATGTTTTATTTTGAGTCGTTAATGTTATCTTCAGTGATTAAAAATAAATAGATTCGGTCTACTTTCGTATTTCCCCCGCCAGCCCCCCATGCATCCCTTCCAAACATCAGGGTTTGAATCACCGGGTCTTACCGGAGCTAGCCCTCTAACCACCAGTGGCAGATACAGAAAAAACTCAAGGGGGGGGGCGCTAAAGATATATTGAGCTACCTTTACTTTTATAGTACGAGTAATAGAAAAGTAATCAAGTCACATGCAAAGTTTAAGAAAGTTTTATTTAAAGTTATTATTCACATATACAAGACAACGCCATCTTATGATATAAAAAGTTACAATTGTGGTTCTTTTCCTTAAATGATGTATTCTCACGCCTATTCCTCCGCAAGGGGGGGGGCGCGCGACCCCCGCGCCCCCCCCATATGTATCCGCCACTGCTAACCATTGAGCTAATGAAACCTTATTACTTTCCGTCATTTTTTTTTTATATGAATACCCACAAGAGTCCCGACTGCTCCCAACCATCTGGAGCCAGTGAGACTATGGCATCCCCAATTGGGGAATGTTGTGAGGCAAAAGGTATTGGGGAGGGAAAGGAGAAGGGGAAGAGGAAGGTGGGGAAATACCTGGCTATTCAGATCTGGTCACCAAACACGGCTAAAAGCCATTTCAAGCAACGTTTTAATTCTGAATGGTGGTCTTTCACCAGGGCGATACTGAGAGTATCTTCCACTCTGGAATGCGCGCAAATATACAATATGTTATTTTAAAATTAATTAATTGTGAAACAGCACAAATAAATTAAATAAAATTTACTTGCGCATGCCGGGATTTGAACTCGCGACCTTCGGATTCGTAGTCGAGAGTCTTATCCTCAACCATGGAAGCCGTTATAAACATCATCCTCAATTAATTTTCAAATTCAGAGGTCCTGGGCGATTCGACGTTACCTTTTTATTCTCTGTGTCTTTTTCTGTTTCGTATTTTATTTGAGATTTCCAATGAAGTTATAATAAGGTTTAATAAGTTATTCCAATAAATTGAACAATAATAATTACCCCAATGTTAATCATGCCTTCCATATTCAACGACGAATCTTCACGGTTGAGGTCTAGAACGGAGGCGCCCTCTATTCTATTATACTCTTGAAGTATTTGTTTAAACTGTTCTCTTCCAGGGTTCGCCACTTTCTTTGGAGAGCCAGAAAACTAAAGACACAAATATGTTAAAAGGGGGCAGGATCGTATATAACAGAAACAAGGGGAGGCATGACATGGAAGCGTTCCGATTGTTACTGAGCTACGACCAAACTGCACGAACTATCAAAGCGGCGAAGTCAATGAAAATTGTGCATTTGTCAATAGCACTGACATCCGAATGAAAGGATGTGCCATAATACTCAAATTTGGCTACCATTTCGACGGTTGGAGGCAACCCATATGACAACTTAAATCTGGCACGAGGCGGGTTCACACTATTCTCGAATACATGACGTCATCATTAATGTATTGACTGGCGGCGAGTGATCATTCAAAGATTTTAAGGAATAAAATAATAATTATGGTTTCCTGCGCTTTCAAATGTTGTATAAATAGAAGTGCTAAAGAGAATACTTAACACTATAGCAATACATTTGACAAATAAGTGTTTTGTTTCGTTAACGAACCGTTATCCATCCTTTTTTGTCTTGAATATTTGCCACTCGCTCGTCATCATTTTCGCTGTTCGATGGGGAATTCATTTCTCAGATGCAAATTATATATATATTTCTTTTAAATTCAAATACTGCACGGTTTCAGATAAGCGATCGTCGGGCAACAACTGACAGCTGCCAAACGATCGGTAATCTGACAAACGCTTATAAAACAACAGAATCGGGTGGTAGTCCAATTATTAGTTAAAAATCGTATCAAGCAGTACGAATGGATGTTTATAAAACCGGCCCTAAGTATTCTGGGTTGAGATGGTTTAGGTGACGTGGCATGTCACCTTGTGAGTGGATGAAACATTTTGACCATGGTAAGGGGTGGGTTAAACACTTCTATTCTAATTAAATGAAACCGTAAAACTTTGTTTTAACCACTTTTAATTTTTATATATACATGTGAGGTGATTTTTCACAAAAACGGCGGTATACAAATCATCCAATTATTATTATTAAATACATATATTTTAATTATTGTTACTATTATTTTATATTTTTAAATAAATAAAAAGGAGTTAAAATAAAGTTTTATTGTGTAGTTCAACAAAGTGATAGCTTCATACAATAGTACTTACCATTTTGTTTAATTTGGAGGCTGTTGTGGATCCGGTGAGGCCATAATATGCCAGCATCTGAAAAAAAAGTAAATTATTTTTATTTTAATTACAACAAAGTTACAAAAATGATAAACACCACAGAGAAGAGAATGTAGGTAACTAAAATTAACAACTATAATCACACGTTTCGTCTGTTTATATATTATTACCAAGGCAGACCAGTGAAAAAAACAATTACATACATAACTGACGGTCTCCGTGGTTGAGTGGTTACAATTTGGAGGTCGCGGGTTCAAATCCCGGCATGCGCAAGTAAATTTTATTTGATTAAATTGTGTTATTTTACTATTTATTAATTAAAAATAATATGTAGTATATTTGCGGCACGTTCCAGAGTGGTAGATACTGTCAGTATCGCTCTGGTGAAAGACCATCATTCAGAACCGAAACGTTGCTTTTGTTTTACATTAACTCCACACAGGAGGTCCTGAGGGAAATAATTTCCCTCAAGGCCTATATCATTTTTGGGGATGCCGTGTGGAGGGTATTTTAAGGGATAGGAAGGAGTGAACTTGAAGAGACCCATGTTGTACGATGGAGGAAACACTGAAATGGCTTTAGCCGTGTTTGACAACCGGATCTGAATAGCCAGATACTTCCCCCACCTTCCTTCTCATTACGATCATTAGATATCGAGTTACACACTTTTTTTTCTTTTATTTTTTCCTACAGTTTTTAACATAAAATAGAACATAAATTGTAAACAGTTTTTTTACATGCTTTATTGTTTTAATTATAATTATAAGAAATGGGAACCCACATAGGCGCTGCCTGTGTGTGGGTAATGTGAGAGATTTAAGTAAATATGATTACTAGCAGTGGCGGCTCGTGACTTTTGAGTGAGCTAGAGTTCTAAGATTGAAAAATACGATTTTATTGATGTTGTTTTAGCTAAAAATGAATTTTTTTTTTCAAAATTTCAATTTTTTGTATGAAGATTGGCAAGATTTATAAAACAACATTTATAAAATCGTATTTTTTAATCTTAGCACTCTAGCTCACTCAAAAGTCACGAGCCGCCACTGATTACTAGAATAATAATAATTTCAAGTGTTGCAACAGCTAGAAAGTACATATTTTATTGAAATTTTCGAGTTATAGCATGAGTAAGCAGAATTTTTTGTTTAAATTAGTAAATGTAGTAGTTATATATGTGTTAAATATGTTTTTTAAAATAAAAATAAATTAGAAAATAATGAAAATCGTGCAAGTAAAAGGGCTAATGGCGTGTTTTATTCTGCACAATCTTATACTAAATTAATGCAAATACACAGTATTTTAACTTCCTTTATAATAAATGGATTACTTATAAAGCGCCGTTTACGTGGGAAAATCACCTCAGGGTCGCTTTATGAACATTTTCAGTAAGTAGATTGGAATTAGGTCTTTGGGAAGTAATTTAATAACATTATAGACATCAAAATGGTTGTCTTTTCAACTTCTCTGAACATAACAAAATATTTTCGCTGTAAAGATATAAATTTATGGATTTGTTTATATGTATTTATTTATTTTACAATGGGAAACCTGCCAAAAGCGAGTTGTTAACAGTGATGACATTTTTTATAATATGATATACAGGTAATATGTATTTTATATGTAAATAAAGGTATTACCTAGTTATTATTAACTATACTATGGGTTTACGTGGAAAATAGCGATATATGTATTATGTATATATAGATGATCAACTTCATATAGCTCTTCAGAAATACAATAATAATATTACATATTACCGCACAGAGCCCGAGATGTCTTGGGACCGGCCCTGTTCTGTGTGATCTATTGTCTTGGTGAAATTAAAAGAGATTTAAACATGTAACTACGAGTTGTTCATTTTTCTATTATTAAACAGCTAGCAAATACTAATATTAATATATTAAAAAATTGGTTAGATAATAATCTACTCTCCCTTAACACTGAAAAAACAAAATGTATTCCTTTCTCTATCAATAAATTTAAATCAAAACCAGATATAAAAATTATAATACATCAAAGTAAATGCAACAGAATCAATTCTAATCAAGCATGTTCTATACTTAGTCCAACTTCCAAAATTAAATACCTTGGTGTATATATAGACCAGCATTTTGAATGGAAAACACATATTTGTGAACTTGTTAAACGAATTGTAATATATATTTATAAAACTAAGAAATATTCTTAGACTAGAAAACCTAAAAAGAGTGTACTATGCAATTGTTCAGTCTATTTTACAATATGGAATTGTTGGGTGGGGGGGACATATGATAATATTGTAAGTCCACTTAAAATAATTCAAAGATTGATAATAAAGGTAATTTTAAAAAAATATATCAACATTTTCCACTGAAAACCTTTTTACAATATTCAATGTACTTACAGTGGATAAAATTTATAAAAAATATGCAATTATTCAAATTTTTAACGAAAAAAAACGTTAAATAAATTACAATTTAATATATCTGCAAGGTATCAGCATACTTTAAAATCCCGGAATTCAACACTAAGCATACGCAAAACACATACCTATACATAGGAATAATTTTTTTGAACAATCTTCCTTCTAATCTTAAAATTATAGAAAATATCCATGAATTTCAGCATAAATTAAAAAATTACCTCAAACTACTGTAACAGTCGTTTATTTCATTTTATTTTATTTATTATTAGATTTTTTTGTCTTTAATTTTTTCCACAAACCTTGCGTTTCTTTTCTTTTCTTTAATACTATTACTATTGATAAATTACTAAATTTACACGACAAATTCATATTTTCCTGCTATTGTACAACAATATTTTAAGGATAATCCCTCACCAAACACAAGAACCTTGTTTCTTTGTGGTGAGGAACAGCTATATTATATTTTTGTTACACTATATGAATCATGTTTTATTTATATACCTTACTGTAAAAAAAAATTATCATATTAAGTAAATAATTTTTTTTTTTAAAAACAGAAAAATGTCAAAATTCGTTACTGTCGTAGAAAATATGATGTTTGAAACAATTTTAAAATTTCAAGTCATTTTAGGTGTTTTCATGACAGTTTGATTTTACGCGTCCTTAGGACAACAATGTTGCCATATGGCAAAGCGCTGTCCTGAAATTTTCTCATGATGCAATGCCCTCAGATGATGCAATGGGAAGTAATGAAAAATCTTGTTTTCGGTTTGAGAATTTGATGGCCTAGAAATATCATAGATCATTTAATTAAATACTGCGCGTAGAATACACCTTGGCCTTTTGTATAACCGTCCAATTTTTTGGTGTGTCTTTTTATAAGCCTAGAAAGAAATAAAGTGTCAGACCTAAAAAAAATGTTTAAGTGTAAAATCTCCTACTCGCGAACCCCTTTTCCGATATTGTCGTATTGTTCATTGTGATAAATTATTTTTTTTAGAATATGACCGTAAAACATTTTAATATTTATGCCTGAGCTTTACAAATTAAAATAAAACACCCGTTTTGGTGACGTTTTTTCGCGTAAATCAAAACATGTGGCCGATGTTAAGCGAGAATTTCGACCTTGTCACCATCTTCACAAGGAGCGCGTGATTTTGTTGGAATTTTAGCAAGTGGGTGGCCTTAAATGTCATTTAACTCTTGTCAGATGAAGCCTTTTTGTCCCAAGGGAACGGTTTGAGATTTTTCAAAACATTTTTATTTTTTAAATAATCTTTTGGGCTAATGAATGAGTGAGCGTCTATGGTCATACCTTTTTTAAATGTCCTTGAGATCCTCTATCCTTGTCGATGATTTGTAACGTCACTACCGACAATAGTGTGGCCATAGGTATAAATCGTGGATATACTTTTTTCATACTAAAAGCACGAAGATGTCAATCTGGAGAGTGAGATATCTATGGCTGTGATTCTTTAAATTTTTACGCGTGTAAATTTTCGCGAAATAGTGATTTAAAATGTACTATTTGATGTCTCCCTCAAGTGAAATAACTGTTTCTTATTATAATTAAATTAAATCAAAATGTTTTATTTTATTTATTTATTAACGCCCTATTGGGCTTTTACATATTTTAACATTTAAATGATACAGAAAAAAAGTTAACAAAAAAATAACATGATACAGTCGGTATATAAGTGTAACATGTTTATGATATATACATGTATGTATAATAATGTGTAGGTGCATGACACAGAGATGTTATAAAGGGAAAGTTTTTTAATTTGTAGATACTACTTTTCTTTTTTATTTTAAAATAAAAATAGTAATAGCCTGATCTACATGATACATAAATACACAAGTGCATAATATAATACAATATGAGTGCATCACATTGTGAAAAAAAACGTGTTTTTATATTTCGGATGTAAAAATATATGACATTGCATAATATAGTACATGATACATAGAAAGAAAAAAGAGGAACAAGTTTTTGAATTGTAGATAATTACAAATAATATTTATAAATATATATATATAATTTAAAAAATAGCTCTTATGGATGCTCTTGTAATTGTTGCAACATAAAAATATCATTCAGGTATCTTTTAAACATGGGTAAACTTATATTAAATATATCTATAGCAGAGGTGAATTTATTTCCAAGTATATGTAGACGAGAAATGGGTGCATGCATTTGGTAGTTAGTCCCAGAATTATTGTTACAGAATAACATATTTTGCCGAGTTTGTCGATGAGGTACTTTGAAGTTGATTAGTTGCAGGAGTTCACAATAGTCTAATACGGAATAATAATTTTAAATAAAAAAGTATTTTTCTTATGTTTTCCATGGTACGTATTTTGAGTGTATTTAGCAAGAATGTATAGTTTATGTGTTGTATTGGTATGTGCAGTTTGAAGTTAATAAAACGTCAAAATTTGCGCTGCACGCGTTCAATATATTTTTTAATATGAATGAGATAGTATGGGGACCACACTATTGAATTGTATTCTAATATGCTGCGCTCTAATGACAAATATATGATTTTTATAACTTCCAGCGAATTAAAGTCTTTGATAGTACTAATTATAAATCCCAGTGTCCACAAAATTTAATTGCGTATCAAACAAAACTCTTTAAATAAAGTGCGTATTAAGAATCCTATACGATTGTAAAAGATTACCAAAGATATTATAACGCCATCAGTATCCAAATTGAATAAAGTGTTAATGTATTTCAGAAAGAGAAGTGGGTCAATACACTGTATCGGGGCACACGTAGGTGATTGGTAAACTTGTACTTCTGTACTCATTGATAAGACAAGATTGGGACCTATTTATTTGATAGCTCAATGGGTCAATTCTAACTGCCCGACCTACAGTTTAGCAGAAGCGGGCTAGTGATTATTAACTTATTAGACATCTAAACTAAAAATCAGAAATCTTTTTGTTTGAAGCAGCAAATGATGTAAGCATAGCTTTATTTGCTTTTCTGATTCACCCCGAGTTTTAATCCTCCGCCAAGCTAGTGGAACCATGGCACCTATTCAGGGAATGTAGTCAAGTTAGTCTATACAGGTGTCAGTAATGAAACAAGCAACTTACTGTTAATCCAATAACGACGGACAGTTCCAAGGAATAACTTATGGATTGTAAACAGAAACACGAGGTGTAGCACCTTAAACACTTGGCGATTCTGATAGGCAAGGACCCGGCGATGATATCTGGTAAATAATCCAAAACGGTAAATAATCCTAGAGCACTCAAAACGAACGAGCTAACCATTCGTTTCCACATTTTTAACGAAAAAATATTTTATTAATTAATGAAATGAAATTCTGAAAACAAGTGCTTTGTAATGTTAGATAAATTTTTTTCAGTGAAATACTATTTTTAAATTGATTTTTATTTTGGAACTGTTTGTTTGTAATGTCACCAGGAACTAGACAAATATTCATAGGTACTAAATAAAAGTGCGTAGATTGAAAAATCCGTTTGCTTGTATCGCTATTATTCACAATCGCTCGAACAACGAGCTTTGGCGTCGTTATATTTGTGACATTCGTTACTGTTTAGTTTAATATTTTTAAATTGTCATAAATTCTTTTTGGAATTTTATGAAACGGAAATGTTTTAATTGCATCAATCGCAGATCTCAACAAAAATTGAAGGCGCTGTGGTCGTTCAAAAGGTTTTAAATGGCAACACGAATAAGGCTCATGGGCATAATGGTCCAAGTGAATATTTTGTATTATTTAATTTGAAATGATGCCACAGAGTGAATTTACAGTTATTGAAGATACGGTGTTCATAAATGCGAATAGAAAGAGGGAATGCGGAAAATATTAAATAAATACGTAATTCGTAGTAATTTAAAATACATTTATTAAAAAAAATATTACTAAAAGAAAGTGTAAGTAAGAGAATAAAGTAAGAGTGCACTAAGTATAGAGTCCCACCACAACACCAAGGTCCAGGGGCCGCTAATTAAGCTAGAATTTGGAGCATGTGCTCTAAGGATGAGAAGGGGGATAGAATTTAATTAGGCGGTATACACGGCAACCAAGAGCCAATATGGAAGTGTGGGATAGATAGGACCAAAGGAATGGCTTGAGCGTTGGTTTTAATTTCTTGCTTCCTGCTTCTCCTTGTTTCCCGATTCTAACTTCGCGCATTTATGTTTTGGTTTTTCTTTTCGTCGCTTCTCGCTTCTTCTTGCTTCTAGTTTCCAGTTTCCTGGTGTTTCATGCTATCCGTTTCCATTTTTTCGATTCCAACTAAAAAAAAAAAAGAAATTCACTATCTAAATTATATTTAAAAAAATGACTTGAATCGTTTTTCTTCTGGACGTTTTTGTTTACTGTCAAAACTGTCAAATTCAAACTCCTGTCTAACTTTGAAGACGTTTACAAACACATTACTGAAATGACTGGAAAGTTATGGTGTGTTGACAAATTTTATCAATTTTGTACGTATTTAAATAACATTTTTGTGGATTTATGTTGATTTATAGGAATGTGTTTTCAGAATCGAGGTTAGACATCACGTTTTAATTTGACAGTTTACTGTAAATAAAAAACGTCCAGAAGAAAAAGACTCAAGTCAAAGTTTATTTTTTTAAATATGATTTGGATCGCTTTTTCAAGATCTCGGACCATCGCCAGTCAAATATCTTGGTAGCTCAACAACATCAAATACACACCCGTTTTTCATCAAATCTGGGATGCGTTGTCCAGATAACTTGAATCACAATCACTCCGGTACAATAATTCTGGTTCAAAGCCCTTAAAACATACATGACATTGAGTCACAAAAAATATTCAAACACAATGTAAAAAATTGGATTAAAAGAAATGATAGGGCATTTACCGGTGCACTCACCCAAATTCGAAATTATTGATTCAACGATTTACGAAGAATATCTTAATATAAGTGTATATTCATAGGTATTTTAAAATTATAAAATAATTTGCAAAATGACTGCCTCAACACAGGCTAGCCTAGTGAGGCGGGTTATGTGAAACTTCAACTATAACTGTTATTATATTATTTTCTATTTTACTTTATAAACCACTGTACATTTACATTATTATATTATACGTGTCTTTTAGTTATAGATAAATTTAATTACACAAAGAGAAATAAAACTCTGTATGTGTTGAACATTTAATATTTGAATTAGGATGAACCTTTAAGTTTGATGTTTTCACTCTCTATCTTTTTCCATTATTTTACATCTACTTTTTTATATACCCTACATATCGGGGGGTAATTACTACGACTATATAACTCAGAAATCAGCGTTTTCGAGTTACGCACAAAACCAATGACTTTATTTCCTCACCCATGTATGCCACAAAACAATGTTGTGCGTAACTCGAAAATGCTGATTTCGGAGTTACATAGTTCTAGTAATTACCATGTGATATAATAATATAATTGTTTTATTCTAGTAGGTATACAAATTATGTACATATTTATTTTTATTATGAATAAGGTTATTTTTTACAAAACATTCCATTTATTATTATTATATTTTTTATTATGACATATTTTGTCTACATATTGTCGCTGCATACTCAATACCTCTTGTGAGATTTTACTACATTCTGAGAAAATCGAAATAAATCTTAAAAAAAAACAGTACGAAGAATTATATTTTGTAAAATAAAAAAAAAACATGTTATAGAACCTAACTAAAATATAAATTCGAGAAGTTTTTCTTTATTTTCATTAGAAAATGACAAAATTTCTGGCTTTGTGCATGTAGGATTAATTATATGCACTATTTGTGCACATAAGATAAAAAAAATTATATCTGGAAGTCAAGAGATTTAACAACTTTATTTATCATTTAACTAACCAACTAAACATAACACGGTTTCGCAACAGGGGGGTAGACAAAGAGGATAAACCGCCACATACTCCTTACTTCATTCGCGTTCATATATCATCTCATAGATGCTTTTCTGTTATTCTGACTCTTGACATGACCTGACTGAAGTATTTCATTCACTTGATCGTTGAATGTTAATATTTTAGATTGTTTTTATTTAATAATATTAATTGAATCGTGTTTAAACATGCTTTCAAAATAAAATACAGTTCCACCGAAAAATGAATATAAAGACATTTAACATTTGAACTTACTAGAACGCTAAATCAATGAGAACCCTGAGTTTATTTCTTTGTAACGAGATGGTTTCATCTGGGGGTAATATGGGATAATGACATCCTAAGTGTATGTCCAGTTTATTCCGTTGTTTTGTTTTGGTCGCTGTCATTGCAGAAAACCCTGCTTCACACAGATAGGATGTCGGAAATGGCCACAGGGATTTAAGTCCTGTGGTGGCCTTCTCAGGGTATTCCGCCATGACTTTAATTCAGAACACCGGCAGAGTTGTTGTCTCGAACGTAGTTTTAAGGCTGCCATCATTTGCGATATCCAGCAGTTGATCTTCTTCTTTCATAGGCATGGTAGATTCGCCTGGTTTGTTGACAAATTTTTAAGCAGATCCTTGCGCGGCCCGGGGGTTGGGGACCACTGCCCTACACAACCGTTCAAACGTTGTTGGACGATCGTGTAGTCGGGGCATTACATACTCGAAACGCCCCGGTTAGAATGCTAATATCTATGGAGCCAGTATCGATATATCCGATGTATGGCGGTATTATAATATGTACACCTGTTACGAATATATAGGTTTCAGGCGTATTTACGAGTATATTATGCTGTATGTAACCAGCTTAACGGGTTTCAGGCTATCCGATTTGCTTTTCAGTTCTACCTTGATCATACCATGTCTTTTTCGGGCATCCCCATATTTTTTTACCATTCACCTTCGTATCATACATCCTCCTTACACTATTTTCTTCGTTCATCCATTACAGGTGTCCAATCCATCTAAACATCCATTTTTTAATCTTATTTATTCCGCTTGCATTATCGTGATCATCATGCTTTGCATTCTTTCCAGATCTCCATAATAAGGAACTCGAGTTCAAATTTAATTTTTTTATTATCAATAATGGCATTCACACTTAAATTCCAGTATATTTAGTTTTTTTTTCTAAAGCGAGTTTTCATAGTTAAAATAATTTTCAAATTTCAATTTTTCAAAGTCCGTCAAAACGCTCCAAATCTATGGCCGATCGGCTTTGATCAGTTTTAAGGTTAGAATGTCAAATGTCAAAACAAGGATGAGCTTTACCGTACATAATTTTGTATTTTATTCATAGTAAACCATAACTAAACATACGTAATAAAATTATCTACCTTTTTAGAAACTTAATAGTATTGAGCATACTATTAAGTTTCTAAAAAGAATAATAATAGTATTGAGCATTAATATTATCATCTTATCCGTCTGTTCATGAATACTCTAATTTACTTTACTAATAACAGTTTTTTTTTATATTGAACAACAGTTATAGAGTTTAAAGTCACCCAAATTAAGTTTAAATTTCGCCAAAACTAAAAAAATACATATTTAAAATATAAAACAAAACCGAAAAATATTTTTTTTCCATAGTAATATAAAAATAGAATGCGCATGTGATTTATAAATTCTAGGTATAATTGTATTTAATAAAAGATATATATTCAGAATCGGCGTTTGCTGATCTATATGAATATATATTTTAAAAGCCATTATATTTTTCACTGGAGTTCCTTATTGTAATGCTGTCATACACGGTTTTACATAAGCTTCAGGGATATCATTTCTACAGTATTCAGTTTACTTTTATCCTTGGAGAAGACATATGAATCAAATACCCGAGTCGCATCATATTACAGATGAGTACGTATGAGACGATGAATGAATGTGAATGAAGTAAAGGATATGTGCTAAGACTGAGTTATATGGTGGTCGTTCCTCTTTGTCTACTCCTGTAAACGGCGTGATGGTTGGGTGAGTCAGTTCTTGCTTGAAAAATTATTTCATAGATAAACATTTGTGGACAGTTTTTTTAGATGTGACATCTGTCATGCATCTGTCAGACATCTGCTGTAAACACAAACCCGTTAAAAAAATGCCATAAAGATAAGATTGACTTGCCTCAAAGTCTGCATTAAATGTTAAGTTTTCCTCAATCCCAAGTGTTTTCGATAGTTTTGGCTACGTTCTTTTTCCCAAAGGTTTGTAAATTGCACAGTAATTATTTGTAAAAGTTATAGGTTACAAATTGATTCGGCGTGAATAAAATAACCTCTAACTTAATACAAGGTTGTCCATAATTTTTCTTAACCCGTGATTACTAACCTTCGTCGAATCGACTTTGCCGAAATACAATTATTATAGTTTTTTTTGCGTTGACGTATTAAACTTTTCGTAATATTGTTCGGCATCTCTTATTAAAGATATTTAAATTTAACTCCAGAATGGAAGCGTTCTTCCTTAGCTCATTATTTTTGCCATTTTAAATTCGGCGTTTTTCTCCTATCTTTGATTAATCTTTGTCATTTGGGGTAATAAGTATTGCGATCACTCATAATAAACTTGTTTATTGCTTAAATTGATCAAAAATATGCATAATTCACTTATTTGTTGTGCTGAGAAACGATCAGTAAATTTCACTCAATATTTCCTACCATACAATGAGATGTAAAACTTCCCTAGTGAAAAAAATATTACCTGTGAGAAAAGGGCGCAGCCTGCTACTATGAGGACAAACGCATTGCCGTGGAAAGAACTCAAGGAAAGCATATCTTGAAGAATGTTAGCGCGATCGGTCGGCACTTCAGTGAAAAATTAGTTTCACAGAATCAATTTTATTCCTCGCTTCCATTCTAGGGTTTTTATTTTTTTAATAAGTTTAAGAAATTTTACAAAAAATAAGACAAAAGTCCTGATAAACTGCTTTTTATTATTAACTGTGTTAAGCAAGGCTGCGTAATGTCACCGTGGTTATTCAATCTATACATGGATAATTATATGCGAGAATTGAAAGAGGTGAGCTTGGGCGCGAAAATGAGTAATCTGAAAGTATGTTGCCTGTTGTATGCTGATGATGCGAAGCTGATTGCTAACAGTATGGAAAATCTATAGTCCCTCGTATTTAGGATCAACGAAGTAGGTATGAAGGATGAGCTAATGATGAATGTAAGTAAGTCTAAAGTCATGGTGTTTGAAAGAGAGAGTACGAAAACAGTGTGCAATATAGTTGTGAATGATGAATACTTGGAACAGGTCGATGAGTTTGTATATTTGGGAAGTATGTTTACGAGAGATGGAAAGACTGATAGGGATATTGAAAGAAGGGTGAATGCAGGAAACTCCATTAACGAAGGACTGAACGCGGTTGGCGCTAACAAAAAGTTGTCCAAAGAAGCGAAGCTAGCAGTCCACAATGGAGTGCTGATATCAACCCTGTGATGTATGGCAGTGAGGCATGGAATTGGCAGAGGAAGGATGAAAGTAGACTGAATTCCGTAGAAATGAGATCTCTGAGGCGAATGTGTGGTAAAACCATGTATGATTGTGCGAAAAATATTGAGATTCGTAAAGAATGCAAAGCTGATGTAAGCGTAATGAGTAAGACTAAGAAAGGGACGCTTAGATGGCTTGTGCATGTAGAGCGAATAAACGAAGAAAGGAGTGTAAGAAGGATATATGTCGCAAATGTGAACGGAAGAAGTAGCCGGGGATGCCCGAGGAAGACATGGCACGATCAAGTGAATCAAATACTTTAGTCGGGCTATGTCGAAATTCGGAATAATAGAAGAGAATGTATGAGATGATGCATGAATGTGAATGAAGCCAGAAGTGTATGCCAAGATCAAGTTGTTTGGGGGTCCATCCTTTCTACCTACCCCTGTGGAGAAATGGCGTGATGGTTAGTTAGTTATATCTCTGGTTCACTGTTCTGTTGTTTATTTTATATTGTGTCTCACTCTTTTCTGTTTTGTATTATGTCTCACTCTATGTATTTTTATTTGGTTTTAAATTGTATCCTGACGAAGCTTGGAATAAGCGAAGCCTCTCGGTATTAGATATAAAATAAATAAGTTGTACAAAACAAAGTGTTTGTTTAATTTAATTAAGTGTATCTTATTACAGAATTCACAATGCGTCGAGGAATCTTACCGCACATGCAAGACTGGCCGCACGTGCTTCTCTGCCTACTCCTGACACCCCTGCTCTATTGTTATGAGGTTTTCTACGTCTTGCCGACGCTTTACCCGGAATCGACCACATTTTACTACATTCACATAGCAAACTCTATATTCCTCCTGCACAACGTGGCCGGAAACTGGGCTAACGGAGCCCGAGGCGGAGGAACCGTTATGGGAAAGGTCTTACCTCCTGCGGAACCAGAATCACGGCTATGCGAAGCCTGCAGTTGTGTGTCCCCTCCGCGCTCGTGGCATTGCGGAGTTTGTGACGTGTGTGTCTTAAAACGTGATCACCACTGCAACTTCTTCGGTTGCTGCGTCGGTTACTTAAATCATCGTTATTTCTACATGTTTGTTTTCCATGTCTTCATTTCGACTCTGTACGCCTTCTACTTCAACCTTATCTTCATAATTTATCACATGCCGTGGAATTTGCTGAGTTGGTTGAATTGCACGAAGTTCTTGTTTCCTTTGGCAGCCATCGCGTTTGACACGTCGATGGATAGTTTTAACGTTTTGTTCTTCGTCACGAATATAATAGTTACCGGGTTTACTGGTTTTTTGTTTTTCTATCACGGACGTGTGATTTTGAGAGGCCAGATCACTCCGGAAAGTAAACGAAGGAATGCGGTTAGTTACGATAAAGGTTGGAAGAGTAATTTAATGGACGTGTTGGGGGAACGATGGTACATAACTTGGATTTCACCGTTCTTAATCAGTAAATTACCAGGGGACGGAATGCATTGGCAGGCTCAAGAAGTAATCAAAACTGAATAGAAGTGTAAACAGGTCTGCGTAAATACAATAGTTAAAACATACTGTGAAATAATGATACATTCAAACCTTTTGTATCCATAGAAACATGAGTAATAATAATAACTTTGCATTTATGTAGTGCAGTTTTGTGTAATTTCACTTCAAAGGCGATTTACTATAAAAAACTTTAAAATAATGATTTACTAACTCCATTCGGTGGTATTCCTACAGTCCTCCTTTCATATTCTTAACATATTCCATTCACATACATATTCTATTCATTTACATTTTCTATTTACACATTCTTAACATATTATACACATTCTTACTTATTCTTAACATTAAGAGGAACGGCAGCGAGGCCTGTTTCATACAAAACTTAATTTTGGATTTGAGGCCAAAATACTCACCTAAACCTAATGACCTTATTTTTTCATGAAAAAGTATAGTAAATATCTAGTACGGATTAGAAGTAATTTATTTATTTTTGTTTTATATTATGAAATATAGGCCATTAAAGGAATCGATTTTTCATGATTTTAGAGGCACCTTTAAAAATTATTTGGGGAATAAGGGTGATTAAAAAAAAAGTTTTACACCATCTACTTTGAAAATATAATGAAGTGTAAAATTTAAAAAAAAAAAAAAATATATTAAAATAAGCATTATGGTGGACTTTAAATTAAATTAAAAATCACCAATTTATTTTGGAATACAAATTTGCCATACATAAATTTAAAATATCGACCCGGAAAAAACCTTTTTTTAAAAATATTTAGTTGTTTTTTTTTTTTTTCATTTATATAATCATATTTACATAGCAAAAATATATATATTTTAAATACAATAACACCGCAAATAATTTTCTAAGTTGCCTCTAAAATTATTCAAATTGATTTTTTTTTCATGGCATGTACTTCATAATTTAAAACAAAAATGAATAAAATACTTCTCATACGTACTAGATATTTACTAAACCTTTATTTTAAAATATAGGTCATTCAGTTGGGATGGAACCAAAATTAAGTTATGTATGAAACAGGCAGCGCAGTCGTTCCTCTTAACGCCTACAGTGCTCCTTAGGTATTCATCAGATAATATTATAAACAAAGAGAACAAATTCATAATAACAGTGCTAAAATAGCAACATTTTAGAATAACGTGAAGGTTTGTATGGAAACCGTAATTTTGTATCCATAATTACAAATAATTCCATTGTCACAACGCGTTTTTAACGTTTGTGTTCTCTCAGAAACAGAACTCTGATTGTTTGAAGCAGGAAAAACTCTCAAACAGTGAGTTCCGACTGGCTAAGTCCTCCATCGCGACACAAGCAAAATCTTCCACTTACTGTGATGGTAGTACAGATTTTCAAATATTGTCAGGTTATTCGTAACCTAGGAATGTCTTTTTATATTTAAAAAAATATGTATGTATATATCTTAAATTTGCATGTCCTTGTCTGTCTTGAATTTCAAGCATTTATTTTCAGCTAGCAAATTAATTTCCGTCATGAGCTATGGAGGGCACATTTTTGTTTGTTTCATATTTTTCAATTATTGTGCAGTGAGAAAAAAGATTTCAAAATGGGGATCGTCGCACTTAAATTTATATTTGGGTCGCTAGTGTAGATATAAAAGAATGTGGTGATCTTATGGTTAGTGGTCAAGTGGTCCAAAGCTATGGGTTCTCACTGCCGCGTTGCGGGTTCAATCCTCTACTAGCTAAGTTCTTTATCATTGCATAAGCAATTTTTTCTCACTGGTATTTATTTACATAGCAGGACAAATTCTAATATTGTCAGATTATTCATAAATCGGGAATACTTGTCTTTCTTTTAAAAATATATAATAAATAGTTTCCATTTTATTAAATTTTTGAATTATTTTATTGAAGATTTAAAACCTCATTGCAATATTTAATCATTGAAGAAGATAATATTAACATAACCTAAATGAAACATGAAACCGAAAAAATATATTACAATGAGGTTTTTAAATCTTCAATTAGATAATTAAAAATTTAAATATTCGTTAGACTTTTGGTAAAAAGTCAATAGATGTCTCATATAAATAAACACTATCTAGGTTACAATTGTGTTAGTGAAGAACTTTGTAATCATCATAAAGATAGCTGTCAATAATATGGGATTAAACATAGAGGATGATATTGACAAAGTCTTGATTTTGAAATATGATATCGATGAAGATGTCATAAATTAAACTGGTCTCATTAGCTAAGTTGGTAAAGCGGTTGTCCCGGAAAGACAGAGGTCCTGGGTTCGAGTCCCAGATGCGACTGATATCTTTTTTATTTTCTGTTGTTTTTTTTCGGTTTCATATTTCATTTAGGTTATGTAAAGGGGGGGGAGGGATTTCGGAGAGGAATTATTTATTATTTCGAAATATTGATAGTATTATTATGCAATACGATAAACAATGTTTTTAAAAAGAAAAATATTTATTAAATATTTTATAAATTTACATAGGCTTAGCATTTATCTAAATCTAATCAGAAATATTACTTTTTCCGACAGTCCTATTGTATGTTTTATAAAATATTTAAAATATGAATATGATCTTTGAAGTGGAGAAAATTATTTTTCATCCTTTCTCGTAGCGTTTTTTGTAAATAAACTTAAACAAAAATTTGTAATCCACATTAAAAAAAAAAAAAAAATTAAAGTTACGTAGTGTTTATGAAAAAAATAAATTACACACTGTTTTTTTTTCAATTTATCTTATCGACATGTTAAAGAAAAACCTTCACAGCATTTTTTAAGGATATTCAACTTTTTAAATGTTTTTGTAAAACATGCGTAGAACGGTCAGAAATGTGTAATATTTCTGATTTTATTTTGATAAATGCTAAGCCCATGCAAATAAAAAAAAAAACACGTAATTAATATTTTTCTCTTTAAAAATGCTACGTTTATCGTATGGCAAAATAATATTATCATTATTTTGAATTAATAAATAATATCTCTACGTCGTCCCTCTCCCCGTCAATATTATCTTCTTCAATGATTTTCCATTTAATTTTGATACAAATTTAATTTTGGTTTTGGCAGACCTCAGAAGGTCTTAGATTTTAATCGTTGTTACCACAATCTACACATCTGCCCTGATGATGAATACTGTAACGCTGTCCGAAACGTTGGCTAAAGGAGGAGGAAGCGCAACACGGCATAGTATCCCAAAAACTATCCAAGAAAATGCTTTTCAGTAGTTTGCCAATGGGTGCTTTTTTACATTAAAAAAACTTATTTTAGTTAGTTTATATTGTTAAAGGAAGATTAAAATATGTTTATAATATACATGCACACATACACACACACATTTACACATATAATAGAATAATACCAAGAACTAGGTCCAAGATGTGATTAAAAAATAAGAGATACAACCTAAAAAGATATAAAAAGTAAATAATAAAATACGAGTATATGCAGATTGAAATAGTTTGTATTAGAGATGGTATAATACAAACTATTTATTTCAGCAAGCCATGTTATAGCCATTTTACGTGAAACATAAATTCGTGCGCAAATTTGAAAAAAATTACCAGCTTTTCGGTGTGAATTGGCGAAAATGACCGCAAAAAATGTCTCAAAATCATTCCGGTAATTACTACACTCGTTTTTAACTCTTCTTGGCCGGTGCTGTCGACTGATTTGACATGTCTTTATGTACAAGTATTAAGTAATCGGGAAAAGAACGGTTAATTTATGCATATGTCTGCATGCGTTGATAACTTGCTGAGTGGTGCGGTAGTGAGCGAGATGGGTACGGAGTTTCACCCGCCGTGCCATCATGCGCGATAGTCAGTAGTAGACGGCGGTCTGCGGGCTCTAATGAATGTATCATGCGTTTTATGCGTGGCCGATGTTTTTTTCTCGTTTTCAGCACTCATACGCAATATTTTTTTATGCACTTTTTTTATAACAATTTACATAAGTAATAAATGTAAACTGTTCATTTTTAACAAAACTCGAAAATTCCACGATTCTAAATCTGTTCACTGTACACTGTACAATACCGGATCTCTTGGAAATTTTCTTGCACTGAGGTTACCTCTGGGAATTAAGGGGGAAAGGAATGACGGAGAGGGATTATTTATTAATTCCAAATATTAAACAATATGATAATATATTTTTATAGAATTTTTTTAATTATAATTTACATAGTCAAAATTCATATTTATCATAATCCAATCAGAAATATGACATTTCTGAGTGTCCTAAATCTATGTACGAGTATATAAAAATCAATGTAAGTTTGTTTGTTTGTTCTCGATTTCCTCAAAAATTACTGGACTAGTTTCGCTGAAAATAGCACAGTTTGTTCTTATTAGTGCCAGGAAGGTTTAGAGAGTAGTTTTAATGAAATCCAATATGTAAAACTGTTGCTATAACATTTTAAAATTAGTATGAAAAACATTGAACCCGCCATGTTTTATTTAGGTTAGCTCATAGATATAACACTCTGGTTAGCCACAGATTGCATATTCAAAAGAAGAAGGTTTTTTTGGGTAGAATATACTTGAGCAATTTATTATTTAGATATATTTTGAAAAAATAAACGTTTGGAACGAAATAAAATATTCAAATGAATGAATGAATAAATTCTTTATTTGGAGATAGTTACTTTCGCTGTCAAATCAATTATTGTTCCCGAGCAAGGCCGGGTACACATCAGCTTGTATGTTTTATAAAATATAAAATAATTTTTAAAAGTGGAGAAAAATAATTGCAATCCTTTAGAGTTACTGTTTATGAAAAAGTGAAACTACACCCTATTCTTTTCTGCATTCGAAGGTCGTATTTCTGATTTGATTATCATATTGCGTAATAACATTATCATTATTTGAATAAATAATCCTTCCCCCCCCTTAATTAAAATTGGCCTCTACTAAGGTCTAAGAAATCAATTTAATAAAATTGATAAATATAAGCATGCAATAATGTTACCATTTGCTATAGAATAATATACCAAGTCAAAATGTTACCAGAATTAATGTGCCTTCACTTTTTAATACGAACAAAAATATTTTACATTTACAGTAAAATATAATATTATTATATCAAAAATATGTTAGATTTAAGGCTGCAATGTGTATTTAATAATAATAATGAAATACATAGGTTTAAGTAAATACTTATTTTTTTTACAAATTAAATATTAAAAATCGGCAAAATTTATGATTAGATTTTATATCCGGGGTAATACTTGCAAAGAAAACTGTTATTTGCTTACTGAATGTTAGATATTTGCAAATACTCTAAAATGACAATGTCCTGACATTTTTAAATTTATTTATTTGGTTACGCCCATTACAGGCTTTTACATGGACATTTACAAATAACATTGAAAAGGTACATATATAATATAATAGATAATATAAAAAGAAACAACATAAGTTGACACTTTTATCCAGAGTTAAATAGTTTAAAATAAGCTAGCTCTACTCTATGAAAAAATCCATACCAATGCATGCTTTTACTGTAACATTGATGTGCCAAATATGTCAACAACATCCAAGTATTTGTTCCCCAGATGTTGAATCCATCGCATAGGGGAATAATATTGCGATGCTGAAGTTGAATTGTCACAATAAAATGGTAGGTACTGTCTTTTCCTATCAGGTACATGAAAAGCAATCAAATATAGCAGTTCAGCTGTACAAAACATTGAATTAACTATCTTAAACAAACGTGTTAAATCGCAAATAATACTATGTTCAGATAATGTTTCTAAATTGAATGAATATGGTAGATAATCGCAGTCTAAGCATTCTCTAGGAATGCCAATTCTAAAATTTACGTATATTAAGAATTTACGTTGGATTCTTTCAATAGAGTGTGAATGAACTTCATAATACGGAGACCAAACTGTGGAATTGTATTCGATATGACTCCTCAGTAGTGACATATACAATGTTTTTATAGTATTGAAGTCACTTGACACTCTTAAAATAAAGCAACATTTTCAAAGCTTTATTGGATATGGTTTATATATGCTTATTTGATGGCAAGATGCTACACTAGCGCCCTCTAATGGCCCGAGTTGTATGAATTGCTTTTTTCATGCATTTTAACGGATCTTCTCTAAAATATATCCTTTAAATTATAGAAATCGAAAAATAAAAAAAATAAATATTAGGTAACCTACATATATCATTTTACTCCTTTTTTGCTCATGTAAATATATATTTTTAAAAGAGGCTATTTGATTGTATTAAATTTTAAAGCCTCATGCACTGTCTAAATCATAGATTCCCAAAATTTTTTCCCTGTGGACCCCTTTGCCGTTCTTTTAATTTTCCGTGAACCCCCTCCCAGCCTGACTGTCCAAAACTTTGGTACAATACTGAACAAGTGGTATTGATTCTCTGTTGCTGGTATGAAAATTTTTAAAAACTTGCACATGAATATGCCTGCGTGGACGCGATTAGTTTTATGTGTGCAGTAGGCTTGTCGAGCGAAACTTACTACGGTGCTTTACTATGCATGCAGTTTAAATGAACTCCGATTTGTGGATCCCCTTTTACATCTCGTGGACCCCCTTTTTTTCTCTCTGCCATCCATGGAGCCCCTGCAAATCTATATGGACCCTCAGTGGTACGTATGGACCACTTTGGGTTATACTAAATATATTTTGTATGAATCTCCGTCACATTACAATGATTTCCGTTATTAATTTTACCATTTCAGTTATGTGATGCATGATATTCATATTTTTATCTACAGATAAAACACGCATTATGAACAAGATTCTGGTTTGAAACTTGTTATAAAACTAGTATAAATTCATATTCTCGATTCTAGAAAACCTCAGTCAAGATATTAAAAGACAGTACCTATCACAGTTCACTCACAGAACTCTCGATTACCCAATTCCGCCAACTCGCGCCGCTAGGGGCGCTGGTGTAGCATGTTGTCATGGCAATGTATGGTAAATGCCAGGAGCTGCGCGTGTTGTCATATTTCTACAGTATTTGATACTAGGTATATTTTTTATGTATTAACATATTATACAACTAAGATAAATAAAGAGAGTGATCAGAAAATTTTACATTAACATTTTTTGCTATTGGTCGAATTATAATCAAGATGGCGACGATTGGAGGTGAACTATTTTGAAAAGAAAATTAAATTTCAAACATATGTATGGGTAAACGAAACATATTATTGAAAAACTAACATTATAGAATATTTTTTATAAGTTGAAGGACTTGAGATTTAAACTTACAGTAACAAATTTATTCCATTTCATCTTTTTTTTTCAATTCAATTCAACTGTTTATTCTTTTAAAAAATTTACATTTTAAGGCATTTTAAAGATGATACAGGATGTACAACATCCAAAATAATTACTTATAAAAAATAATAAAAATTGAAACAAAAAATAAGTTAGACATACATAATCTCAGTAAATTGTATACAAGGCATACTGGCATTATACAAGTAGCAACAAAGCTTCCGTATGTACACCCACCAACAAACAATTCATATTAATATTTAGAAGCATTAAATGTTTTTTTTCTACAAATATATCAATTTGAGCCATCTGAGCGCGTCACACGTTTCATTTGTACGTTTTTGTTTCTTAAATTCATACAGAATAATACATTAAATCAATGTAATATTCACAGTAGTTAAAAAATATTAAATATTGGAGAGATAGCCTCGACTTTTGCAAGTGATACCCTAAATTTTAGTTTTATTTCTTTACAAATTATTTCTATGTTTCTTACTTGTGATTTTATGACAGTAATTATTGTTAAGTCAGTAATTTAGACGATTGTTATGTACTCTCAATGCATATATTTTTCACTATTGCACCAAAAGTATTAAAGAATTTTTTAATGACCTAATAATTTTACATTTATTTTTACACCATACCCTTTTCTCTGCAAATCTACTAACTTTTCTCTGCAGTCGGAGGCGTTTGCTAGATATTGTGATGTAGTAAAATTATGGATTAAAAATTATTAGTTATTTCCTCTTTTGGTCATCTGCACCTGCACAGAGAAGTTTGTAAATCTGAACATATTTAATAAGGAACCCCAGCGAAAAATATATTCTTATAGATCAACAAGTTTTATTATATATATAATTAATTATACGTAGAATTTATAAATCGATATTTAAAAGCGAATAAAAAATCAACCCATTAAAACACCCTATTATGTTGGTACTATTGCATTTGGAACATCAGACGTCACGGATCTCGGGCGCGCAAAAATCGACAAATAAATTTTTATTTGTCGGTTTTGTTTTGTATATTATTTTTTTTTTAGTTTTGGCGAAATTTTACCTTAATTTGGGTGACTTTAAGCTCTATAATAAGGAACTCCAGTGATAAATATAATGGCTTTAAAAATATATATTCGTATAGATCAGCAAACACCGATTCTGAATACATAACTTTTATTGTATATAATTATACGTAGATTTTATAAATCATTATATAAAAGTGAACTAAAAACTGTACCACCAAAACACCATGTTCTGTTGGTACCACTACTTCTGACGTCACACGTGCCGTTTTTGAGCCCAACTATAAGTAGATAAGTTTTTTCCGCTCTTAATATTGTTTACGGCTTATAATTTCGCTGTTTACAGTGTTCATTTTGCCCGTAAAATCATTATGTTTGTTTATTGCGACTACTGGAGAGTTTTTGCTTGAAAATTCATACCAATTTTAACGAATTTGTCTACATAATAATCTAATCCTTGCACAACACAATGTCATTGGCACTGATGATTATTTCTTCAGTTATTCTTGAAGCGGAGAATTTCTAATGATACCTTAAACCTGTTATTTCTTATGATGCGTAACATATTTAGTTTTATTTCAAGCCATTAAAGGTACCACAACCTATAAAAAATTGCATATTTTTCTCGAAAAACTATCTACTGTCATTTTTTGTCAAGTTCTGTCCTGTCACGGCGCGTGCGTGGAAAACGGCTAGAGGCTTATTAATGTAAGCGATTATAATTTCCCTTTCATACATAATTCAAAGCACTAAAGGTTAAAATCGCATCCAAAAAATTCTAACCAGATGGTAACAAAGTTCAAGAGGAATAGTTCTGTATTATTCCCTTTTTTTGTGATATTACCTAATATTGATATATTAGTCTGTCGGTATTATGTTATTTTTTCACATCATTTTTGCATTGATTGATTAATTCTTCTGCCATTTACTTTTGCATTATGAATTCTCTGACACTCTTATTTTTTTATGCGAATACCGCACAAGAGTCCCAACTGTCCGAAGCCAGTGGGACTATGACATCCCTTATTGGGGTATGTTGTATGGGTAATAGGTATGGGGAGGGGAAGGCGATGGGGAAGAGGGAGGTGGGGAGGTACCGGGCTATTCAGATCTAACCACTAAGCACGGCTAAAGCCATTTCAAGCATCTTTCACTTTGGAACGCACCACAAATATACTGTATATATTATTTTTAACGAATTAATTTCAAAACGACGCAGATTAATTAAATCAAATTTACATGCGTACGCTGGAATTTAAACCCACAACCTCCGGATTTGTAGTCGAGATTAAAAAAAAAAAAAATTCGATTTTTCTTCAGTTTTTGTCTATTTTGAATCCCGAATGACTATTTTTTCGGGATAAATTAAACACTTTTTGAAGTAGACAAAATTTGCATACAATTTGAAATTAAATGGTCTCTGTAGACTTAATAGTGTCTGGGACATAACGGTTTAAAATTTCGTAATATTTTGTCATTTATAGCTATTTTTATAGTTTTTTTCATTGTTGACACCGAAGGAATAATTTTTATTGAAATATCGGCGATACCAAAGATTTATTAATATTAGATAACGATGAATATCGAATGAATCGAGCACGGTCAGTAACGCCAGTACTTATTATCGGTATGATAGACTGTCTATAGTTAGTGATAAGATAGACAACATAATATACCACTAGTACCGTTATGCTATATGTTAAATATCCTACGTCACATTGTACATTACGTGTATTATATTATGATTTTAACTTCTAAAACAAAATTTGTCGCCACGCACTCCATTTTTTCTATTAATTAAACCACCAACTCTGTAATATAATCATGTAAATCATTTTATTTTTATTATTATTATTTTAAGCATCTTCTTGTGACACTTTAGGAAACATTACTGTGTAAATATATAACCATCTGAACGCAATATGTACACTCCGCTTCTCTACATAAGCATTGCTTAAAAGAGAAGTATAATATTGCAATAAATTAAATTGTACTAAATTTCAATAATGAAAAAAAGAGCATTGGAAAAAAAAACATTTGTACAGCGTCCTTTAAGTGATTTTCGCCAAAATGGCGCTATAAAAATCATCAAAATATTATTATTATTGTCACGTACTAAATCATTATTTAATAGATATGAATACCAAAATATCGTTTAATATCTCGGAACGGTCAGAACGCTAATATCTGTGGACCTGGTTCGATATATTAGATATGCGGCGGTATCATAATACGCATTTCTGTTACCAACATGTTAGGTTATGGCCCAGTTTAGGTTTTAAAAAAGTTGGATGTGGATTTTCTTTGAACGCTGATAAATTGTTAATCAGTTGCGGATATGAATGTATTTTTGCACTTTGGTACAATGCACCTACAACAGTAACGAGACGCTGATATTCTACAATGTTTCCTTCAAATAAAAGCAGTAAAATTTGACTATAAAGTTCTCGAAGTTTTGTATGGAATCCATACAATATCGATTACTGCCTATTGAACTGCTAATCCGACTGGCTCGTGTGACGTCACACCCAACAAGCCATAGATTTCGTACGTTTTGGTGGACTTTAAAAAATTGAAACTTTAACAATTATTTTAACCATGAAAACGAACTTCAAATTTAAAAAAAAAACGAAAATTAAGTTGTGATGTCAACATTATTAAAAAAAATAATAATTGACTGGAGTTCCTTATGGTTCAGTATAAAAACGATTATCAATGAAAGAAATTAGAATGTACTCGGGGAAACCAATTGTCAATACGGATATTATAATAATATCTTATTCTATTGTTGTTATTTGATTTGAAGTTTCTAAAGAGGTACATAGTTTTGTTACTTATGTGTAGTTCAAATTATTTTAACCAGCTTTTCTAAATTTTTTAAAGCCCTCCAAAACACACTGGAGCGCCTTCCAGACGAGCGGGTGGCTTAGTAGTGTGGCTGACGGAAAAAATATATTAACCGAGTTTTTATTTTTTGACTTGGCAATAATGGCAATACTCCTTGTCTCCGGTGAGCGAAACGGTCTTGAAATTTGAAATTTCTCTTTGGAAATTGCTTAATGATAAATAAAGCGCGATATAGAAAGCGAAATTTATAATTTCAAGACCGTTTGCTCAGCGGAGACAAGGAATATTGCCATTATTGCCAAGTCAAAAAATAAAAACTCGCTTATTATATTTTTTCCGTCGGCCACACTACTGGGCCACCCGATCGTCTGGAAGGGATTTAAATCTATGGCCGGTCGGTTTTGAGGTTAGAATGTCTAATGTCAAAACAAGGATGAGCTTTACCGTACCTAGATAATTTTATATTTTATTCAAAGCGCCTGTACGGGACAGGATCTGTAAACTCCTGCCGCACGTTTTAGAAGAAGTAGATGATGCTGGCCACTTCGACGCTCCAGAGCAAGTTAGGAAGGAAGGGGGAAGGGGGTGCCTTGAGAAAGGCAGTACTGTGCAAGGAAGGGGTGGTGAAGGTGTCGTGATGAAAAGTCTTGAACGGTTTTCAGGCCGGGTGAAGATGCAGTGCGAAGTAGGCAGAAGAGGTCTTGATTCCGTGAGAATACTCTACTTTTTTAGAATTGCAACCGTCGCTTAAGTACTCCGGTGCGATACCGTGCTGGGAGGAGCCGGCGTATCGGGCAGTTTTTTGCTCGTGAGTTTTTCGCGAGCTGTCGTAAATTCTGTCAATCTTGGATCAACTTAACCAGAAAATTAGGGTGTGAACCTCGACCTCCTGCTTGGATTAAGCCTATTGCAATGTTCACCTATTTTTTATTAAAGAAGCCAAAATTATTACAAAAAATATCGTGGCGGTCAAAGTAGGACAGTTGATACTTTGCCGCTGAATGACAGAAAAACGCATTGTAAAAACATAAGTTGAGTAAGGTTATTCGATTCCACGGATGCTAATGAACAGATCAGAAAAGATCGTTTATTTAGATCAGTCACCGCAGCCGCAGAAATCGCTTACAATATTTTGATAGAACAATAATTTTTGACAAGTTTTTTGTGGATCGCAAGGGCCCAGCCAATGGGGGCTCGCTTAGCTTTCGGGACCGTCGCCGGGAGCGACCGTAGAAGTGGCGGGGGTCGGGGAAAAGTCTCGTTAGTGGCCAGTGGCGGGTAGGCACGAAAAACGTCATTCAGGGGCGTAGAAAAACGAAGACGATAACGTGCTCTTTATAGGCTTCTTCTTCACGCCCGGAACTCCGCTTATCGAGAGCCATATGAAATGAAAATGAAATCGGGCGTTGCACAAATCAACATTGTGCAGACATAGTTCGATATAGAGGTTTGTATCTAAGTCGCGCCTCCCTCCATCGAAGATGCACGAACTCAATAGAGATTTGTATCTCGTCGCGTCTCTATCGAGTTGTTTGTACACAATTCAGTCGGGTCGTCTGTGGGAGCCCGACAGGTGTTGCGTACGAGTTCGATATAGAGATTTGTATCTAAGTCGCGCCTCCATCGAAGATGCACGAACTCAATAGAGATTTGTATCTCGTCGCGTCTCTATCGAGTTGTTTTGTACAGGTTTGATGTTATTCAAACGGAGGGTATTACAAACTTGATTACCACGTCTGGCACAGCGCCCTTGAGGTGATTTTCTCACGAAAACGGCGCTATAGAAATAATCCATTTATTATCATTTATTATTTATTATAGTACTCGTATGTCATAACTAAACACAAGTAATAAAATTGTGAACCTTTTTAGATGCTTTAACTCAAATAATAATAATAGCATTTAACATTATCATAATATCCGTATTGATAATTGGTTTGCCCATGAATATTCTTATGTTTTTCTAATAGTTTTTTTTTTTTATATTGAACAGTAATAATTATATGGGTCTAGGTAACCCAAATTAAGTTTATATTTCGTCAAAACTAAAATATTTAAAAAAATGTCCATACAATTCCAAAGCCAGAATATGCACGAACGAGACCCGTATAACGTCAGATGTTTCTAATGCAATGGTACCAACTTTACAGGGTGTTTTCATTAGAAGATTTTTTCACTTTACATCGATTTATAAATTGTAGGTATAATTATATTTTAATAAAACTTCTATATTCTGAAGTAGCGTTTTAGATCTACATGAACACTTTTTTTAAAGTTATAATATTTTTACTGGAGTTTATTATTGGGATATCTTGTTAGGCTGAAGTATAGATATAGGGCTGAAGGGTGAAGGGAAAAAAATGGTGAAGTAATATAATATATTATAATGTTACCATTTTTAGTATATACATAAAACGATACGTACATATGTCACGAAGGAAAGTTTTTGAATACTATATATTTGTGAATTATTTAGAATAATCGTGATTGTCTGATTACCGTATCATTGTTTTTTTTTTTACTTATTATGAAAAGTATTAAAAACAAATACTAAAAAATATGTTATTCATGGGTAGCTACTCTTTTGCGGGGAAAATGTTTTTTCGTTACAATCCGAAAAAAACTTTAGCTACTGGCAACAAATTTTCTGGCTTCAGTTAGCTCGGTCGAGACAGCGAGAAAATTTACGTATTCCGATGAAAATTCGCGAATCAGTGAGACATTTCTCTAGCGGGAACATTCCTGATAGTCATAAGGACATTATTAACAATTAAACTCCATTAAACATGAGTGATAAGAGCCCGAAAGTGATCCCGCCGTTCGCCGCGCAACCGGCGAATTCGGGCGGCAGAGTTGGAGACACCGATTGGATGTGTCCCGATGTTGTTTGTGGGAATGTTAACTTTGCGAGAAGAAATTCTTGCAACAGATGCGGAAAGGAGCGGGTGGATCTCAAATCCAAGAAGAAACTGGGGACGGAGATTGGAAAATCGGCTGCAGACAAGTCCAGGGGACTGTTTAGTGCAGACGACTGGCAGTGCAATAAATGCGCCAATGTCAACTGGGCCCGGCGGCAAACTTGCAATGTTTGTAATGCCCCCAAGTTTGGAGAGGTTTGTTGATATTTCTATGTTATTTCATATTATTCTAATTATCTCTTACATTTATAAACACTTTCCCCCGAAATATACTGCTGTTTTTACCCTTTGTTTTCAAATCTGAGCAGCTGCAGGTATTGTGAATCTGTATTGTCTATTTGTCTATCAAATTAACAATGCAATATACCGTTTTATTATTATTACGGAGACGTCTGTTGATAATTCTGTATCATTTCAGTCTTCTAACTCTCCATTACATTTATAAACACTTTCCCCAACGAGATGCAGCTGTTTTTACCCTTTGTTTTCAAATCTGAGCAGCCTGAGGTATTGTGAATCTGTATTGTCTATTTGTCTATCAAATTAACAATGCAATATACCGTTTTATTATTATTACGGAGATGTCTGTTAATAATTCTGTATCATTTCACAGTCTTCTAACTCTCCATTACATTTATAAACACTTTCCCCAACGAGATGCAGCTGTTTTTCCATTTGTTTTCAAATCTAACTGACTAACCATAACGCCGTTTCACCGCAGGGGTAGGCAGAGAGGGTAAAATCCAACAATTCCGCCTCAATTTTTTTTTCTTTAAACCCAAACTAAGGACCTAATAACCTATTTAAATATAATACAGTATATTAATTACATAGAAAATAGGTTATTAGGTTCTTAGTTCGGGTTTACAGAGAAAAAAATCGTAAATCTAATCTAAAAATCCATGCAAAAACTTAAAACTTTACTAAGCTTTAAATGAATTTATGTGCATTATTTTACATTTTCGCGTATGTCAATATTTTTTCTAATTTTTAGTAAAAAAAATTTATTTTTTCAGTGAGGCGGAATTTTTGAATTTTACTCATTATTATGGAGACGTTTGTTGATGATATTGTATCATATCACATCACATTATTCTAACTCTCCTATAATTTATTATTTAACTAACTAACCATCACACCGTTTTCTCCACAGGGGTAGGCAGAGAGAACGAACCGCGAAACAACTCGATCTTGGCATACACTTCTTGCTTCATTCACATTCATACAATGTCTTATGCATTCACTTTTGTTATTCTGACTTCTGACATTGCCCGACTCAAGTATTTGATTCGCTTGATCGTGCCATGTCTTCCTTGGGCGTCCCTGACTTCCTCTTCCTTTCACATTCGCGTCATATATTCTCCTTACGCTCTTTTCTTCGTTCATCCGCTCTACATGCCCGAACCGTCTAAGCGTCCCTTTCTTAATCATGCATGGTTTTACCTCACATCCCCTCAGAAATATCATTTCTACAGCATTCAGTCCTCCTTCCTCTGCCAGTTTCATGCCGCACTGCCATTCATCGGGGTTGGTATCAGCACTCTATTGTGGACTGCTAGTTTCGCTTCTTTGGACAAATTCTTGTTAGCACCAACCGCATTCAGTCCTCCGTTAATGGAGTTTCCTGCTTTCACCGTTTTTTCATCGGTCTTTTTCCATCTCTCGTAAACATACTTCCCAAATACACAAACTCATCGACCCGCTCCAAGTATTCATCATTCACAACTATATTGCACACTGTTTTCCCACTCTTTCAAACAGCATGACTTTAGACTTACTTACATTCGTCATTAGCTGATTCTTCATTTATACTTTGTTCATCCTAGATACAAGGGACTGTAGATCTTCCATACTGTTAGCAATTAGCACTTCATCAGCATACAACAGGCAACATACTTTCAGATCACTCATTTTCGCGTCCAACCCACCTCTTTTAATTCTATAAATAGACAATTGCATACAATTATCTAAGTATAGATTGAATAACCACTATATTATTATAGGGAAATGTATACATGGGGTGAAGAATGAAGAAAGGAGTGTAAGGAGAATATATGACGATGCAAATGCGAATGGAAGAAGCCGGGAACGCCCGAAGAAGACATGGCACGATCGAGTGAATCAAATTCTTGAGTCGGGTCATGTCAAGTCGGAATAATAGAACTGAATGCATGAGATGGAATAAAGCAAAAAGTGTACGCCAAGATCTAGTTGTTTGGCAGTCCGTCCTCTCTGCCTACCCCTGCGGAGAATTTTGTTTGGAAAAACATTTATTTAATCTTAAGAAAACAGAATTTAATTAATGTATATTTTTTTAAATTATTTATCTAACCTTTTAGTAATACGGGGAGAAAAAAATCATTTCTCTGAACCTAAGTACCATAAGTGTAAACATACAATAATGATAGTTGGATAGATACACTACCTGAAAAGACGGTGAAATTTACAAAATCATCATTTTGTAAAACACAAGCGAGTTATTACAAAAATACAGACATGAAGCACACGTTGCGCAGATTGTCTTTTATGCCCGACACAGGAGAAGTTCAAAACCTTGTAAAAAACAGAGTTGACTGCACGTTTTTTCAATTTGTCGGTTCAATGTTTACTGTTTGATCCGCAGCAGGTGGAGGCGCGCACGGGTTACGGCGGGGGCTACAACGAGCGGGGCACCGTTGAGTACCGCCCCAAGCGCGACTCTGACGATGACGAGTACGATGAATTCGGACGCAGGAAGAAGCGGAAACTGAAGGATTGCAGCTCCACGCAGGACAAGGTTGGTGACTATCAGTCGATTCAATGGATTTTACGATAAGTTTGATTTAATTTGAGTCGTGCATGGATAACATCTTTTTGTTTCATATTATTAACGCAAGTTTTTCTTATTTTCATATGTATTAATATACTATAATATAATGTATCTACCCTTTTTAGAGATTTATAGTACAGACCTTTTCACTAAACAGCATACAATTTATTTTATAGTAAAACAAATTTGCTATAGATCGACATACTTAACGTCCTTCACAGTTGGAGGCATTGCTACTTGCCACTGTAGATATTTTGGTTATAAAAGAAATGTTTTGTGTATGGAAGGAAATCTTGCACTCCTTATCCTTTTATTTTGTGTGGTGAAGCTCGGGAACTAATATTAAAATTTAATAATTGACAAAGATAATATCTATAATTCTTTATGAAAATATAAATCAGATAAAGAACACAGAAAATGAGAAGGTAACGGTCACAACTGGGATTTGAACCCAGGTCCTCTAGTCTTACTGGAACCAACGTCTCTACCATTTATCGATCTCATATTCCCAATTTGAATTACTAACATTATCCTCAATTAATTGCCATATTTTGATGGCTGCTATCTTTTGTTGTATTTGCAAAGTTATATATTTTCATCCTAGACGGTGTCTCGCTAATATATTGACGATTGAGGTTTGTAAGCTTCAATAAGTTAGTTCTTAACGACTCTTAAAATGAAAAAAAAGCTCCAGAAAAGAAAAAGATAACGGAAGCAACTGGAACTCGAACCCAGAACCTCATGGTCTATCCGGGACCTGTGTTCTAATCCACTGAGCTACTGCTCCCTCATTCCGTTCCGTAATTTTTATCAGTATCATACTTCGATTTCTAAGAACTATCAATTAATTAATCTTCGATTAATTCCCATATATTTTTAACTGCTTACTTTTTTATCACGACCCCAAGATTCTACCCGAATTTATTTTTAATCTTTTGATAGTATCTCGAATATGCCTATCCGATTTTTACTTATATGGGACACAGAATAAAATGTTTTCATTCAGAGTAAAAAAAAACTTAATGTGCTATGTTATACAATAAAAGCAAGTTGATGATTTTTCACTTCAAACCATTTTTACAGGTCTGAAACATTCCTTTTTACTAGGTTTATAAAAATAATTCAGGTCAAGATGTGTTCTATTATCAGTATTTAATTAAATCATCTATAATATTTCTAGACAATCGAATTTTCAAATGAAAACATGTGATTTTGCATTATTTCACATTGCATCGCCTTCACACAATTTCAAAAATACTAATATCCCATTCACAAACAAAACATGTCAAGTTGCAATAGTTCTTATCGTATTTCAATCATTATCATTATTTTTGCTGTCTCTTATATTTTTTCTGTGTATGTGTTTTGATTGCTTTTATGATTTTGTCCATGCTTTTGTTTGTCATGCTGTGTGTCCAGAGTGGGATATATTCTCAGTATCGCCCTGATGAAAGAAACATTCAGAATCGAAACGTTGCTTGAAATGGCTTTAACCGTGGTTTTGTGACCAGATCTGAATAGCTAGGCACAATCTTCCTCTTCTACCCTCCTTCCTTTCTCCAATCCCTCCAACCTGGCGACCCCGATCGGGATGCCCAGATGTGTGCATTCCATATAGGCACATAAGCACTGCCCACCCCTACCTTAATCACATAAAAAATATTAATGATATTAGAATTTATAAAATTATTCCAAGAAAACAATTTACCCTTTCAAAAATATGCGTGAAGTTCCAGCTACGATTTGCAGCACTGCACGCGCCTCACCGCCCGCCCTACTATAAAGTGTCAAAAGCAGGAACTAAGTATGCAAAATGACGTACATGTCACATTCAAATGTCTACTGTATTCTACACAAAAAATGTATATGTATGCGCAATGTGCATTCAAGGGAAGACTTGCTTATGTTAGTGTCGAAAAAGTCCATGCCCTTCGGTTGAAATATAGAAATCAGTGCCATTAGTTGGCACCTGTGTTTATTAGTACAACTTTCCTAATGACATCATTTTATAATTATGTTGGCTTTCTTTCATGTAGTTTAAAAAAAAGTAATATTTATATATTAACTTGTAATATGCTCGTATATGAAGCAGTTATTTGCATATTTGATATGGCTGGTAATCAATCCCAACCAATATCGGCTAAAGCCAGCACCTTAGCCATTCTTAGCAAAAATTTGCCACCTCTGGGGTAAGTTTTTTTTTATATCAATTAATTTGCTGTTTTTTCTACTGCCTACCCTGATTAAAAACTCTGTGCATGCCACTTGGGATGCCATAGTCCTCCAGACAGTTGGGACTTGTGCGCATACAGTATTACATAAAAAAAAACTTTTAAAACCTTACCTAACCCAACAGCATTCCTCTATTATAATTCATTCTTTACGGTGGTTAATTTAATAGGTTAGTTACTACCCGAAGTACCTGGCAATATCCGGGGTTATGAATATTTTGGAGTAAAGTTTTGAGGTTATGATGCGATACCCCTACCCAGTAATTTACTCCTATTTTGAACGTCAAGTGTACAAAATTTCATCAAGAAGTATCAAAATTGTGCTTTAACGGTGGGAACGGGGGAAGGGGCTGATTTTTCAAAATCTCGTGCAGACGGTGACCTTCCTCTTGTTTGGAAAGTCGAGTGTGCTAAGTTTCGTCAAGCTCTGAATAAAACTGTAGGTTTGTATAAAAAATAAACACACACCGCCCGCCCTGGACATTCTTTATATAATAGATTGTCTTCTCAATTAAATAGATCTAGGATATTTTTATATGAAGCGGTAACTTTGTGATGTGACATTGTAATTTTAAAATAAAACATTAACTTTGTTACAAAACAAACACACACCGCCCGCCCTGGACATTCTTTATATAATAGATTGTCTTCTCAATTAAATAGATCTAGGATATTTTTATATGAAGCGGGGTAACTTTGTGATGTGACATTGTAATTTTAAAATAAAACATTAACTTTGTTACAAAACAAACACACACCGCCCGCCCTGGACATTCTTTATATAATAGATTGTCTTCTCAATTAAATAGATCTAGGATATTTTTATATGAAGCGGTAACTTTGTGATGTGACATTGTAATTTTAAAATAAAACATTAACTTTGTTACAAAACAAACACACCGCCCGCCCTGGACATTCTTTATATAATAGATTGTCTTCTCAATTAAATAGATCTAGGATATTTTTATATGAAGCGGGTAACTTTGTGATGTGACATTGTAATTTTAAAATAAAACATTAACTTTGTTACAAAACAAACACACACCGCCGCCCTGGACATTCTTTATATAATAGGTGTCTTCTCAATTAAATAGATCTAGGATATTTTTTTATATGAAGCGGGGGTAACTTTGTGATGTGACATTGTAATTTTAAAATAAAACATTAACTTTGTTACAAAACAAACACACACCGCCCGCCCTGGACATTCTTTATATAATAGATTGTCTTCTCAATTAAATAGATCTAGGATATTTTTATATGAAGCGGGGTAACTTTGTGATGTGACATTGTAATTTTAAAATAAAACATTAACTTTGTTACAAAACAAACACACACCGCCCGCCCTGGACATTCTTTATATAATAGATTGTCTTCTCAATTAATAGATCTAGGATATTTTTATATGAAGCGGTAACTTTGTGATGTGACATTGTAATTTTAAAATAAAACATTAACTTTGTTACAAAACAAACACACACCGCCCGCCCTGGACATTCTTTATATAATAGATTGTCTTCTCAATTAAATAGATCTAGGATATTTTTATATGAAGCGGTAACTTTGTGATGTGACATTGTAATTTTAAAATAAAACATTAACTTTGTTACAAAACAAACACACACCGCCCGCCCTGGACATTCTTTATATAATAGATTGTCTTCTCAATTAAATAGATCTAGGATATTTTTATATGAAGCGGTAACTTTGTGATGTGACATTGTAATTTTAAAATAAAACATTAACTTTGTTACAAAACAAACACACACCGCCCGCCCTGGACATTCTTTATATAATAGATTGTCTTCTCAATTAAATAGATCTAGGATATTTTTATATGAAGCGGTAACTTTGTGATGTGACATTGTAATTTTAAAATAAAACATTAACTTTGTTTACTCTAATTTTTTTATCCTTATTGCCGACCGGGTTTCACTGCTACTGCAGCTTTTCAATATTTAGGTTCCTATGACCTAGATGCTTACATTTTCAACCTTGTTTTACACTCCTACTTAGTTTTCTTATTCTACTATAGGAATATATTTTACATTGTATAACCTAAAATCACTCATAATGACTACTATAGTACTTATATAGAAATGAAATAGAGTATTAGTTTGATAACTCATATTTGTTGAGATTAAGTGGATTTTTTTCGGGTTGGGGAAACTCATGCAAATCCTTGTAGTGTTTGAAAGCAAGCTTTTCTTGGGGCACACACAGCTTTACAGCCTCTATAGAACGCAAATCCCCGCCATCCATCTGTAGAATAGGTTACTTTATTTCTATACAAATTATTTCAGTGTGCACAGCATGTGCAAATGTGGAAGTGCTTCAAGACTGGAATGAAATCAAACCAAAACTGAAGTAATATTCCTAAGAAAATCTCATCTTTGTACTTAACCTTTTATCTATTGCACCCCGCGGTGCATTTAGATACAATATATGTATTTTAGTGAAGAACCCGCATACGGGTATAGCCGCCGATGGTTCACATGTTCGACAGCCGCGCAGATAACGTTATATTAAATTTGAAATAAAAGTGTCACAATTAAACTAGAAATAAAGAATGTGTCACAATAATTGTGTGTATTTTATTTTGCGACGATTCGTGTGTCGGTATTTGAATGTCCCTCATGCAATGAAAACGTTGGCAAACAGGCAACAACCAGATGTGACTAAAGATGGGACTTTTGCTCTCGGCAGGTGATGGTTCCCGTGACATTGCGGCCCCGCACCCTGATCATGGAGAACCGGGTCTCCTCCACCAACGAGCTGAAGTACCGATTCTCCGGGAAGACCCGTGACGAGAACTTCGAGGTCACCTACACCTTGCAGGAGCAGGTGTCGGCTGCCGCTTGGGCCCTCGCCTACCAGAACTGCCGCCTCAGCTCCGAGAAGTTCCAAAACACCTTCGATAAGCCCGCCCCCGACTTCAAAACTATCTTTGCGTGGCGCCAGCGCTTGCTCTACAACGGCTGTCTCGTCGACAAGCACTTCTACGTTGAAGACGATCAGCACGACCGAAAGCCACCACAAACAAACGAAAGATCCAACAAGAACGACGAAGACTTGATCAGTATTAATGTCAGCGGTCACAATGCCGTTAACGTACTCCCCGGGCGTTTCAACCGACGTAAACGCTTGCGGTATTTCAAAAACATCCCGCCGAGAGACACGACCGACAGCAGCACGTCTGAAAGTGAAGATCTACCGAGGAAATTGACCAGGAGGAGCTTGCCAATGTTTAAGAAAGTCATCGTTTTAAGCGAGGAAAAGCAAAAAGTCAAACCGTCACCCAATGAACAGATCGTTTTATCCGATGCCTCCCCCGAAGAGGATGTACAAAGGTTTCTGGGCACCATGAAGGCACAATATGCAGATGTGAATTGTCGTGATAACCGCAAGAATCTCCAAGACAACCACGACGAATATACCACCGAAGACAATAACATACGGTCTGTCACTCCCGAGTTGACCACCTTGCGGTCGGATCTTGCAAATTTTGCCAAGTCGCCAGTCAGAGTAGAAATACCCGAATCTCAATTCTCTGAAGATATCTACTTCCACGACGATGTTCCTCTTGCTGCTAAAATGAATAAAGACGATAATAAACACACCGCGCAAGTGGTCGACCAGTTCTTGATGCCGGATATACCGAAGGAGAAAAAACCACTACCACCGCTACCAAAACCAATTGATCCTTTGCTGAATGTGTTGGAAGACATTGTTTCCGAAAGCGATAGATATAGCAGTGACGGTATCGCTTCCGAAACCGATTCCTATGAAAAAATGTACGGGAAGGAAGAGACAGTTAAGAAATCTAGTCCTCCGGTTCCAGAACCTTATACTGTGCCGAAAGAAATTCCCAAATACCAACCATCACATACGGCTGCGTCAGATTTTATTAGTTTGCCGTTGCAGAAATTTGTTCACAAGGAAACGGTTAAAATCTTGAACGATGAATCTTGCAATAACAGTTCTAATACGCAACGCTGTACGAAGAACATGAGCGTGGCCATGCGACGGATATACGAAAGCATGACATCCAGCGGTAATAATGCCGAACGAATCGACGAACTCGTGTTAGAATATATCCCGACAAAGATAAATCCCGCAATGGCAAAGAGAAATCATCAATTCTTCAACGATGATCAGGCTGATGATGTCATTTTGGAATGTAACGCCCAGCCGCTGCAAATTTCCAAAATGCCCTCGCCGATTAAAGCAACTATCGTCAGTCCAATAAAACCCGATATATTCGATATTGTGAACAAGAAAGTTGACTCTCCCAAGAAGCCTGTGTTTAAGTTGCCAATGTTTGAGGATTATTTACCGGAAGAAGACGATTTGTATAAGGATTCTTCTTCTGACGGAGGCGGATCTGATAGGACCATGTTGAGGACACCACCAGCGGCGCCCAATATTGGTCCCATGGTGACGGAAACCGCGCAAGAACCACAAAGAGTACAAGACCACATGACCGAGAATATAACTGTCATTACTAAAGTTATGTGTCAACCAATGGCTACTGAATCTCCAGTAATCGAGACCCAAGCGCCAGTTTTTGTTGCCAATGCTCCGGTTGTTTTCGACGAACCCCCGCCTCCTGTTGCTGTTAACAAACCTACAGTCGTTTTGAACACATCTCCGGGTGCGGTAACCAAATCAAGAGCTGCTTCAACCAAACCTTGTGTTTCTCCTACCAAACCAATATGCACTGTAAACAAACCTCCAGTTGCTGCAGCCAAATATACAGCCGATTTAAATAAAACTCAAGCTGTTTCGACCCAACCTTTGGTTGATGTAATTAAACCGCCAATTGTCATCAACAACTTTACGGAAGCTGCTACCAAACCTACAGCTGCTGTAAACAATCCTCTAGTAGCTTTTATTGAACCTCCGGTGACTGTATCCAAACCTTCGGATGCTTACAACAAATCGCCAGACACTTACAACAAATCGTCTGGTGTTTACACAAAATCGCCAGACACTTACAACAAATCGTCTGGTGTTTCCACAAAATCGCCAGACACTTACAACAAATTGCCAGACACTTACAACAAATCGCCAGGTGCCTACACCAAATCGCCAGACACTTGCAACAAATCTCCAGAAGCTTACAAAAAATCCCAAGACGTTTCCAACAAATCACCAGACACTTACAACAAATCGTCTGGTATTTACACAAAATCGCCAGACACTTACAACAAATTGCCAGACACTTACAACAAATCGACAGGTGCCTACACCAAATTGCCAGACACTCACATCAAATTGCCAGGTGCGTACACTAAAACGCCTGACACTTACAACAAATCTCCAGAAGCTTGCAACAAATCGACAGACGCTTACAAAAAATCCCAAGACATTTCCAACAAATCGCCTGTCGCTTACAATAAGTCGCCAGATGTTTATGTCAAATCGCCAGATGTTTACAACAAACCTACAGCAATTAACAATCCTCCAGCCATTTTCGCCCTGCCTCCGATAGATTTCTCCAAACCCCCACCGCAGATGGTACACAAAGAACCGCCCAATGTAGCATCGTCAATTTGCAATTTCAATTTCGCAAACATCAACGCAAACGACCTGATACGAGCGCTACAAAACATACAAAACTTATCTACCGCGAGCGCTGAAGTAATCCCAGAAGTAGTAGACGATAAGCAGAATGAAATGCCCGAAGAGGGAGACTTACAAATCGTGGAAGATAAACGGCAAGAAGTCATCGATTGCGATGTAGAAGAAGTTGTTAAGAAACCAGCTAGTATTCCTTTTTTGAGCGATATGTTCGATCCGGGGAGTCCCGTACATCCAGATACTCCTCCGAAAGATCCGGAAGTCACTCCGGATTTTAATTTTGAAGTCCCGTCTGATAATTATCTCGACCTGCCCTTGGCAAAGCCGATTGTCGGGAGCTTCAAGAGTTTCGCTTTCGCCCCCAAGCCGATCATGCTGAACCGATTGAGGAAGATAAACGAACAGAAGTTAGGCAAGAGTCGAAGCGATGAAGCTAATCAGGACGATAGGAAGGGTGCTAAAAGCAAGAAGGTTGGTTTATTTTATTGTGATTTTATTTTGCATGTCATGTGGTGGGTTTTCATTTTATTGCTTTTTACGTTATGTCGCACATACATGGATCATACTTCATGAGGGTTATTTTTATTTATTTAACCTTTTAGACTGCCACCCATAGATCATAGAAACAAGGGCCGTGAACTATTGTCAGTATTGCACCGCGCGCACAACGCTTCTTGCCCAAATCGTTCGTCCGTACTGCTGTTTTTCTTACTGCCTTTATACACCAATCGCATAACTTTCATTGCATAGGCAGTTTGATTATAACTCTGACAGTCAACACGCTTCCATATCACATCTTTCTTTGTTTCTCTTATCTTTCAACCATTTCAATGTGTATTTGGAGTTAATTTAGCCTACTTTACAACAGTATTTTGAATTTTCTGCAAATTGCAGTGTTTAGTACAAGGATTTAGGATAGTTTTCACACATATTTTGTTATTCTTCCAGGAAAATACCAAAGTAAAAAGTTATATTTTAAGATTTTAACGGCAGCGGTACTCTGTCTTGACACTTACTCCTTGCTTCATTTACATTCTGTTCCTTGATAATTCAACACACGTATGAATCGACACACTTTTTAACGGCAGCGGTACTCTGTCTTGACACTTACTCCTTGCTTCATTTACATTCTGTTCCTTGATAATTCAATTATTTCAAATTCAATTGATTATTTTCTAAACAGGTAGTTAGAAAGATAGATGTCTTTGTCTCCGGTGAACAAAATTCTTTAATTGCATTTGGTGTTTTCTTTAATTGCATTATTATTATTATTTTGTGTAAGAATTGAAAGAAAGATCTGAAAGTATGTTGCCCGTTGTATATTGATGATGCGGTGCTGATTGCTAACAGTATGGAAGATCTACAGTCCTTCGTATCTAGGATGAAAAAAGTATATATGAAGAATGAGCTAATGATGAATGCAAGTAAGTCTAAAGTCATGCTGTTTGAAAGAGAGAGTACGAAAACAGTGTGCAATATATGTAGTTGTGAATGATGAATACTTAGAGCGGGTGGAAGAGTTTGTGTATTTGGGAAGTACGTTTACGAGAGATGGAAAGACTGACGAGGATATTGAAAGATGGGTGAATGCAGGAAACTCCATTAGCGGAGGACTGAACGCGGTTGGCCCTAACGGAAATTTCTCCTCTCCAAGGAAGCAAAGCTAGCAGTCCACAATGGAGTGCTGATACAGCCCTGATGTATGGCAGTGAGGTATGGAGCTGGCAGAGGAAGAATGAAAGTAGACAATGCTGTAGAAATGAGATATCTTCTGCGAATGTGTGGTAAATAAAACCATGTATGATCGTGTGAAAAATGTTGAGATTTGTAAATAATGCAAGGATAATGTAAGCGTAATGAATAATATTAAGAAAAGGACACTAAGATGACTTGGGCATGTACAGCGAATGAACAAAGTAAGGAGAATATATGATGCGAATGCAAATGGAAGAGGAAGTCGGGGACGCCCGAGGAGGACATGGCACAATCAAGTGAATCAAATACTTGAGTCGGGCCATGTCAGAATAACAGAAGAGTATGTATGAGACGATGTATGGATGTGAGTGAAGCAAGAAGTGTATGCCAAGATCGAGTTGTTTGGAGAGCTGTCATCTGCCCACCCCTGGGAGGAAAATATATTTTTCGTAGAATCTTACAGTATTAATGTCCCAGAGTCCTATGTTAATCGCCATGTAGACGCGAATGGTAGAAATGGTAATGTCCTCTCAGGCAATTCAATTCGTACCATGATGAACATGAACATACTGTGTCCTTTTTACGTGTGTTCAAAAGTGTTCTGTTTTATCAGCACGGAGGAATGCAATGTCAAAATGCAGCAAAAACCCGCAGCAGCGGGTGTTAATCTGCCAGTTTAAAAGATTACATTTATAGTATAGTATTGCTTCTGTTAGCGATTTAAGTGGTGTTTACTGTCATCGAGTGCTGACCTTTAATATTGAAGAGGTTGCTCTGATGAAATGAAGTTATTATAATATTTTTAAATAAAGCGTTACAAAATTCTTGTACATATATAATATCAACTGCTTAATTTATTCTGAACTCGTGTCTCTCTTGTTCCAGAGGTCCCGACCAGACGATGAGGACGATGAACCCCCGGAAGCACCACATGCGGGAGAGGGCAGAGCCCGGCCGGATGAGGCGGAGGGCCCCGAGGTGCCTGCACCCGCGGCTGAGGTCCCTGAGGAAGAGGACGAAGAGTCAGGCGAAGAGGGGGACCTGTCCAAATATGACCTCTGGGGAAGTGAAGATGAGGGTGGAGAAAAAGGTACATAGTAATAATTACACTTCATTCGGCTTTTACCACTATATTTTGTAAAAAATACAGTACATATGTGTAGGAAAGTGGGAAATAGGTTCTATTGTATGTGTACTGGACGCTCACGCTAGTGGCATTGACTATAAATCGCCGGGTCCTTCTTCAGGAACCTTCGGTAAGCATTTTGTAAGTAATAAAAAGAAAGTCATCATCGGACAACTGACTGATTTGGCCAGTTGCTGCCCTATTTATTCGGCCAAAATTAAATAGTTTCTGGACGTGTTATGCAGCAATTATTCTTATCTACAGGAATGCATGGGATACTAAGGGGACAAGGTAACACTAGCGGGTGTTTGCACTCTGCGGGTTTTTGCTGTTAGGCCCTGCGGGTGGCTTTTGGTTTGGATTCACCCGATTTAAGTGGTGACCATATAGGGATTCGCCTTTTTGTAGAATTAACAAGTGCCAATCCATGGCATAGAATGCTTACTTTTAATAGATATGTGCAGTGGCATGTATTCCATAAAGGCTAAAAAGCTGTGCCTACCCTAGGAAAACATAGGCCACAAAAATACAACAAATATCTGACCAAAATGTAATTATTGTTCCATAAATTTGGTAAGGAACTTGTACGCTCATTTATTCAGTTGACCAAAACAATCGATGATGATGATAATAAAATGACCATTTTAAAATATCAATGCATAATTTTTAACTCAAAATGAAAAACTGCACACAGCCTACCTTTGGTCATAGAGCAATGCACGCCTCACGTAGGAATATATTCTCTAAATTATACTCTTAAATTAAGTTTCATAAAAAAACTTAATTTTGAATTTGAGGCCAAAATACTCGCCTAAACCTAATCTTTTTTTTCATCAAAAAGTATAGTAAATATCTAGTATTGATTAGAAGTAATTTATTTTTGTTGTTGTTTTACGTTATGAAATATAGGCCATTAAAGGAATTGATTTTTCGTGATTTAAGAGGCACCTTTAACAATTATTTAGGGGCTAACGGTGATTAAAAGAAAGTTCTGCTTTGAAAATATAATGAAGAATAAAATTTTAATAAATTAAAATAAGCATTATGTTAGACTTTAAATTAAATTTAAAATGACCAATTTACCTTGGAACACAAATTTGCCGTACATAATTTTAAACAAGCGCAGTTTACCAAGTGAACTGCCCGAATTGCCCGTCGGTTTATATAGGTCAAACCGGGAGGTCATTCAAAACCAGAATTAAAGAACACTTTACTAACTGGGTGAATGACAAAGGCGAATTGTCGAATGTAGCATCACACTTATTAGAAAATAAACACTCGTTTGATAAAGACAAAGACGTTAAAATCCTCCATACATGTAATAAAGGGCATAAACTCGATAAACTAGAATCTTTAGAAATTACTCGCTTAACTAATAAATTAGACCCTAACTTTGTTATGAATAAACAATTAGAATCTTTTGTTAAATCACCGCTGTTGTACCCATTGTAATTATCGTAATAATGTTGAAAGTAAATATGTATTTAGTTTATATAATGACCATTCCTACTCCAATGCAAACATGTACCCCTTCAAAAGTAATTAAAAATTCCCACACACCATAAATATAATAATGATTTGACAATAAAATTAGACCAGTACTAAGTCATATTACTTGTAAGGTTTTTCCCCTGTATAATATCGAAGTAAATAAAATAAAAAAAAAACCCAAGGTGATTAGAATACTAGAATTACTAAAACGACCTAATAACAAATGTAATTAAGATAATTGATTTAAACCCTTGTAGTCCACCCCTCTTCCCCCCCCCCATATGTTGTGTATAAAAACCATAGATTTAGAATAATTTGTACCAGTCTGAAGATGGCCCTAACGAGCTGAAACCCGGTTACGGTCAAATAAAAATTAAAGTGGAAAAAAGTTTTATATTTGTTTTATTATAATATACAATAATGGAATTCCACCATGTATTAACAGTTTCAAAAATAGAAATAATAAATTATATCTTTTTAGTAATGAATGAAAGAGAAAAATGCTTCCTCTCACAAACCACCAAAATGATTTTTTTTTAATCTAAATAAAATTTCATTATATGTAATTCGTACATTTTTAAATATCAATTATTAGAATAATTTTGTCTAAAAGCTGCATAAATTCACGCTAGTTGGCGCTGGTGGGACAATGACATCCCTAAATACGAGTATGTCTTGAGCTGAAGGTACGGAAATGTGAAAGAGGAAGGTTGGGGAATACCTTGCTATTCTGATCTGTCAAATTTATTTTCATCTCTAATTAGGATCATTGTTAAAACATCTTGTTTTATTTTTCAGACCAATCAAAATCACCGCCCGCGGCTGCCAATAACAACCCCGTAGAGAAAGCTATCGACAGTCCAAAGAATAAATCCAAATCACCCCCCTCTAAAAATTCCGCTGACAAGAGAAGAAGGTAAAATATATTTTTTAAAGTTAAAAGAAGAGCCATATCTGTTAGAGCAGGTATGCTGTCAAGGCGTTTTCACTTTTGCAGCACGAACGTCACAAGAATACTGTTTAACATATTCTGCACATCTCTGTATACGTCAGAATTGTAGGTAGATTACACCGCATCCCAGTGGCATAAGCTAAATGTCTATAATAATGCATATCGCTCATTATTCCCTCTACCAACATACTGCAGCGCTACGGAAATGGAGGGACAAGTGCCCTCTTTCAGGGCACTTTTCTACTATCGCATGGGAAGCTTTTGATACAGAGTACGTAAATCCAAGAATACCATTATTACTGTCATGGCTGTTTGGATGGAGTCCCCCCTCGATGGCTCTCTGGAAACCGTCAAATATCCACCATAAACATTTTTCTTTTTGTATTAATTAATATTTTTATCGTTTTATGTGTTATTATTGTAACATATTGCATTGCACTACCCCTAAATGCCTTCTGGAATAAAACATTATTATTCTAAATAGCATTCTTGAGGTGATTTTTCACAAAAACAGTGCTATACTAATTATCCGTCTTACAGTATTAATGTCCTAGAGTCCTCTGTTAATCGCCGTGAAGACGCGAATAGTAGAAATGGTCATTTCCCCTCATATGCAAAAGAGCCAATTTGTCCCACAATGAACATACTGTGTCCTTTTTGCGTGTGTTCAAAACTGTTCTGTTTTGTTCGTGCGGGGGTTTACAATGTCAAAAATGCAGCAAAAACTTGCGGCAGCGGGTTCTAATCTGCTGGTTTATTATTATTAGATGTATCAATTTTTTTTACATGTTTGTGTGATGGTGGAGATTTAAATGGGATGGTAAGGTTATTCAGCCAGTCAACAGCATCGGGAGTCACTTGGTACAGCACAGATGTGCCATAGGGAAACTGATGGAATGGATATTCATCCACTACTTTGGCATATCATTAGTCGGAGAGTCTAAGCGGGAAGTGACACAAACTGATCATTACGATAAACGATACGCAAGTAGGCAAAGACGGTGAAGAGACATGGCTCGTCCAAGCCGATGTTTTAGGATAACAGCAAATGGGACAATTTCCGCTGGTGGCGCTAGAGTATTATAAGTTGTTAGGTGTTTTGGTATTTGGCTACAGGATTATATTATTAAATAATGTATTTTGTTTCCGCAGAAAATCAGAAAGCTGCTCCCCATCTTCTCGATCCTCCTCTAGCAGCTCTTCCAGCTCCGACACCAGCTCGGGAAGAGCCCCTCGCAACAGGTAACAAAACCATTGTATGTGCTAGTACTTACCAACATGTAAACACCAGCATTCATCATCAGCAAACCAAGAAGATGCATCATTATACATTCCATCCATCCACCAAATAATAACCAACAAACAAAGCAGCAAAACTCGTCTTCTTCTCGTTTGCTACTTAATGTTTTATTATAAATGCGAGAAACTACAAAATATTGTGCAAAAACATGTCCAGTGTCTCTTCATTATCACCCGTTTATTCGCGATAATGCATTATGTTGATTACGATCTATTGACTAATATTCCGCCATCCAAATAAAATGTATTATGCCATTATCCAAAAGGCAAACACATTACAGGTATTTGAGTTTCTCCAGGGACATATTCCGGTTCTTTTTAAAGCCAAGGCATTTGGTGTCACGATTCCATGACTACACTGTACCGGGTATAAACCCTATAAGGCTTACTTGCACGAATTTCTTTGTGGTTTATTCGAAGGACCAGTTCCCATAAATTATGTCATCAGTATCTACAATTTCAGGGAATAAATATCGCACTTGCTTAATCTCCATATATAGTATCCTCCATATATAAAATTTGTGGAGCATCAATACAGAAAAAAAGCCCAAATCGGAGAAAAGGAACTTACCCTGTTACAGTTTCCAATCAGTCACTTCAATAGTCACCAGTATCCCTTTACAGTCTCCCGACACTCCCGTGTATAAATCATTCAAAATATCACCTCCACTCGATTCGATGAACTCGAAGGGAGGTAGTAAGTTAGGAGAGGGGGTAGGTAGGAAGGAATATATATTGAGTTTTACTTATTAATTGTTACCGAGCAAGCACCTACATGTATCCCTTACCAATATGGCACAAACGGCATTGTTCTTATCCCTAGGGCTAAAGATATTTTGCTTAACCGTGATTCTTGGACATGCTGACCCTCTGATTTCTACTCACCATTGGTGTCTTTTTCCTTCCCAGAACTTCCCCTTCTTCCTTTCTTTAAAAAAAACCCTCCACACGGCATTCCCAGAGATGATATAGGTCCTAAGAGAAATTATTTTCCTCAGGACCCTCCTGTGTGGAGTTAATATAAAAAAAAAGGTGTAACAGTTCATACTTCGTGAATGATGCTATGGTGTTTTGTTATTTAAAGTAATTTTAAGGACTACAGAGCTTTACATTATTTGTCCTGTATTATACGGTATGTAATTATACGGTATTGTTATTTAGTTATTGATACGGAGACGGTTTACATAGCTCCCGTGAGCACTCACTCGTTGTGCTATCTCCCATTTTACCTTATTCCTTTGACTGTAACCCCGGTCCCTTTGATAAAGTTCACCAGGGTTGTCATTGGATATTCGGCTATGTCTCTTGGTTCCACAATATGTCTTCCCAGGTAGCTGAGCCTTCTTCCCATCAAGGTGGGACATTGGCACCATAGGTGAATTGGAGTCTCTTCATCCTCTTCACATTTCCTGCATCTATTGGTGTTTACCACTCCTAACTATGGTATTGTTAGTATCATTGCTAAGTTTGTCTAATAAATTTCCACATTGTGATCACCAGATATGACGATTTCGACCTGAACTCTGAGCACTCCCCGCCGAGCCCCCCGGGCCGCAAGGACCGCGGCCGGGGCGACCGAATTGCCGACCGCAGTGACACCAAACCTCCCCGCCGCGCCCACCGCACCCCCCGTCACTCCGGCAGCATCGTTGCGCATTCCACCACCTCCGCCAACAACAACCGATCTTCGTCCTCACACAAGGTGGATTCCGGAAGGAGACACCGCGCTCACCGACATCGGCGATGAATCCAACCCAATGCAAAAGAGGAAACAAATTATGTTAAGAGCAGTGGTAAATTTTCTCATGTAAACATTGTTTGCACGGTGTGAAAATGAAGTTTTGGACAGTTTCAGACATTGGCGATGAACCTAATCTAATGTAAAAGCGGAAACAAATTATATTAGAATGTGGTAAATTTTCTCGTGTAAACATTGTTTGCAAGAATACGATTTCACATGAAAACATCAGCGATGAATCTAATGTGGTAAATTTTTTCGTGTAAACATTGTTTGCATGGTGTGAAAACGAAGTTTCAGACGATTAAAATTTTTTGTGCAAGCATGAAATTTTGGACAGTTTTAATAGTTGATTTTACACAATGAACATTTGGATAATAATTTGGTTTACATCATGTTGTATAAACAAATTATCAAAGTTAAAAGCTGAATGGTTATAAACTTATTACAATGTTTTTCATTGTGAAATTTTTGACTGCTGCCAATTTTTCTTAAAACAATGTGAAATCTTGGATAATTTTTTTAAAAATTTTATTTCTTTACATCATGATGTGAAAATTTTGATGAGTTTAAAATTGTTAGACCTCTTTGACAAGTTACACGTAATGTGAAATATTGCAAGAAAATTTTGGCAATTAAAAAAGAAGTAAAGAATTATTGAAGATGATATTTACTATGCCATGATAAATTGCCATGTTTCAGATATTCCGTAGTCAAAACACAACCACAAATAATATTATTGTATAATCGAATTTACTAATATTCTCATTTTATGTACAAATTCAATGTTCATGATTTTATGTTACAAAGGAAACTGGGAGTTTTTTTTCTTTAATCTTTAAGATATCAAAGCCAATGTTAGTTCATTGGCTATAACAACGATTTTTATAAGTAAAATGACATGTAGTTGATACATGGTGCCTGGAAACTCGTGGTACAAGTGGAAAACTAGTGAATCTACACCACTTTTGAAGTCGATTTTGTGGTATAATATTTTTTTTTGTGTGATCCTCATTTTCGAGGAAATCGAGTCCAAAGATGGAATTTTTGATCAGTTGTTGGGTGTCTTAAAATGCGTCAAAGAGTAGACCTGGCTCCAAAATATTTTTAACCCTTTAGTTGCTGTAGATTTACCAATTACCTGCATGTACCCACTAGTTTCCGGGCACCGTGTATATTTTACTTTAAAAGTTTACAGTCAGTCTTTGTAATTTATAATATTTATCTCTAGAAAGTCATTTTTGTTGTAAAATCTCTTAATACTGACAATAGCCTCGACTGCCCGAAGTCAGTGGGTCATCCTGAAGGGAGGGAGTTGGAGAAAGGTAGGAAGAGAATAGAAGTCGTTGATCAACTTGTTTTTGTGTTTAACAGCTGGACTGTGGAATAATGTGCCAACTTCTGTGTTTCCTCCCTCCTTTAACACGGGTCTCTTTAAAACCCATATTCACTCCTTCCTTTCTTAAAGAAGGCTCTCGACACTGCATCCCCAAAGACATGACAGGTGTGGGTTTTTAATATAAACAATAGTACCTGGTTATGCAAATCGGGGAAATAAACATATTTCAATCAATGGCTCAACAATTTATGTATTGGTACTCTAATTTTATCAGCGGAGTTATTTTTTAATTCGTTCTATTTTGACTCGCATTCTCCCAAATCTAGCTCTGCAATAGGGTTTATTATGGCGTGAACCACAATTGTGTAACCTATTACTATTATATTTCAAATCTTTCGAACTTGTTTGACTTTTTCATACGTTTCACACTTCAGTAAGGTAGATATTTGCATAGACTCAATTTAGTTCACTTAGTTCAAGCGGCCATGGCAGTTTCTGTACTAATAATTGATGTCCCCGGATCAATTTTTAAATATCAGCAGTGACTGAGGTAGTAGCCGAGTGGATAAATGCTATGGGTCCCCACTGCGGCTTCATAAATTCAATTCCTCTTTCAGCTAAGTCCTCCAACATTGCACAAGCGAACTTTTCCCACTTAAATAATGTCAGTAGGACGAATTCAAATATTGTGTCAGGTTATTTGAAATCCAGGAATGTTAGTTTTTCTTTTAAAAACTGAAATATGTACAACAAAATGTTAGAATTATCGAGAATTTTTAATTCCATCTTCTACGGCCATTTTCTATTATTATTATTTTTTTTAAATTACATTTTTTTTTCTGTAGTCTTATTAGACAGGAAAAATAAACTTTTTAAATGGTTCAAATTTGGCGATTTTAAAATTTTTTTTTTTTTACCAGTATTTTACGCAATATTGTAATTATGGTATTCTGCATTTTTGAATTTCACCGGTGAAATTAATTCAAAATATTTTATTGCTTTCGGCTACAATAATATCAATAATTTCGTATTTTTCAGTCGTAGCAAAATCAAAAATCTCAGGTTGACACCGAGAACGAGTAAATTTTCATTGGGATAAACTTGAACGCAGATAAAGCTGCTTGATTCTGCGCAAAGACCAGTTTGTCATCTCTAATGCACAGACGCAATGTATGTATCCCGAGTGACACGAGCGTAGCACCCGTTCACAGCTGATGTCGGCTTCATGAGAACAGGTCGATTCTCCAACCCATTTTTGTGTAAGACATGTGAATGAGCTACCGGCGGCATCTGTTTTTCCTCCTTTCCTACAGCCACCCCAATAATAATTACATATGGATGATTTGTATAGCACAGTTTTTGTTAAAAATCACCTCAAAGACGATGTATTTAAAAAAATATATTTTAATGCTCTATCTGTCTATTATTATTACTACTTATGTCCGACAAACTGCATTTACCGTTTCATTGATCTGTAATACCAAATGCATTTGACCCTTGAATGTGATACCACCTTAAAATATACAGTTTATTAATTTTATTAACAGGAAGATAATATTATACTTTGACCTTGACCCGCCTCACGACGCTGCCCAGCCGGGTAGTGATGTAGTTACTGTCTTTACACCGCACAGACAGGGACGTTCTTGTGAGGTATAACATAAAAAAGCAGAAATTCCAATATCACCGATTAGGTAAATAATGAAAGCAAAAAAACAATATTCGGCAGCATAAAATTGTACCCAAATGTGGGAGCAGACTTTCTTTGCTGTAAAAGTCGATAATAATAACAAAATAATACATTTTATGGTTTTCAGCAGAAGGGGACATTTTCAGGTATATTTTGCCACTAGTTTTCGTTTGTGATGGAGTCACCCCCAAACTTTAAAAACTTCTCAGGCGGGAAGTAGTTTTATCTGTAAAACTTCTCAACTGGAAAAAACTGCTCCCAACCGTCTGGAGCCAGTGAGACTATGGCATTCCCAATCGGGGAATGTTGTGAGGCTGAAGGTATTGGGGAGGGGAAGGAGAAGGGGGAGAGGTGGGGAAAAGGGGAAATACCTGGCTATTCAGATCTGGTCACCAAACACGGCTAAAAGCCATTTCAAGCAACGTTTCAATTCTGAATGGTGGCCTTTCACCAGGGCGATTCTGAGAGTATCTTCCACTCTGGAACGTGCGCAAATATACTATACACTATTTTTAAATTAATTAATTGTGAAACAACACAAATTAATTAAATAAAAATTACTTGCGTACGCCGGGATTTGAACCCGCGACCTCCGGATTCGTAGTCGAGAGCCTTACCCCTCCACCATGGAGGCCGTCAAATTTCAAGGGACCGAATAATAAAACTTGTTAAGAGTTTAAACTTCTTAAAGGAATTTCACTACTGTGCATAATATTATATAGTTTTGAATAATTATTATTGTCAATATCATATAGATAATAGAAACAAGGGGAGATATGGCATGTTTGCTTGCCGACTGTAAATGAGTGGTGACTATCGAAGCGGCTACAAAGGTGCTGTGCGTCAGTACGAATAGTAGTAGTATGGGTGAATGATTTTTTGCGACACGCTTTGTGCACGTGGCGAAATACTGATAATAGTTAATGGCCTATCTCCCTTGTTTCTATTATTTATGTCCAATATCCATTCCGCTTTTCACTGATTTTAATAGCAGCGTTGCGCTGTTTTCTTTATAATTCATATAATATTTTCAATTTAAAAAAAAAAACTAAGTCAGTGATCTCAAATGCTTTATAGTGACAAAACTCATCTTTATGTAAATATATGAAAATGAATTTCTGTTTTCTGGTTTACCGTACCAAAGTCTCGACTGTCCGGAGTCAGGGGGACTTTGGCATCCCCAATCGGGGTATGTTGTGAGGCTGAAGGGAAGGAGGTGAAGAGGGGAAAGGTTGGAAACCTGGCTATACATATATGGAGTCCGATTCCTGTTCTTTTTAAGGATTATACATTATCCTTAGGCTTACAGACTTTTTGCTTAACTGCGGTTCCGCTTCTCTCGGATGACAGCTGTCATTCAGCGAATGATATTCTTTAAAAATATTCATATTTGCCTAGTTGTAACAAAATAAAAACAATATTATGTAAGTACTGACTTTAAACATTATCAGTGAGTCATTTGTTACATTATAATGCTATTAAATGAACTGATTTCACTAAATTGTGATGTTTGTAGAGTTCAAATGCCAAAAGCCCAAAATGTCAGATAAAAGTGATTTAAATTTAAAAATTATAATTACAAGTGTAAGGTAAATAACAATAAACTACAGGTGTTAAGTATGTGTGATGCACCTATAATTTTTAAATAATACTGTGATAATTAAACCACAAACTCATTTAAAAATGTATTGTCATTGACATGTAATCGGAACTGCAGTAAAGGAAATTGCCTTTAACACTAAGGATAAGGACAATATGCTTAAAAAACGGAATTAGGCCCCTGGTCACCAAACACAGCTAAAACCATTTCAAGCAACCTGAATGGTGGTCTCTCACCAGGGCGATTCTGAGAGTATATACCACTCTTTATTGTTTATTTCATGTAAAAGATTCCGGTTTTGTCACAATGAAGTGTTTGATATATGTAAATAAATATTCATGAATGTGTTTGTCTTTATTGTAAGGTTGATTTGTCAATTTGTGTTTTTAATAATAAATACGCATTGTTCATACTGAAGTACAAACTGCCCGCTGTTTTTATTTTTCCATAACTGTGTCCTACTACAGGGAGTATTTTCACAAAAGTCCCCACTCCTCTCCCCCCACAACACATTGAAATTGTAGGTTCTCTACTGAAACCATTATATCTCCTAAAGTAAAACATGTCTCAGAAAAAAAACAAAAAAATCTACCAGTGAAATGCTTGTAAAATTGCCTAAATATTTTGTTACTAGGTTTTGCCTATTGCAGTCCTGCAGTTTGTATTGCGAAGTCAACCGGGACTGACTGCTTTGTAGGGAGGTTCGCACCCGATTTGACCCACTCTGAGCCTTACTCTCTTCCAAAGTCGATATGCTTACTGTGTTTTTTGGTGTGCCAACGCGTTGCACGTCCGGTTTTGACTGCGAATCGACCTTATTGTGTTTGAAATTAAAGGGGTTTAAAGACGATTTTTGCTTGTACCTTGCCTAAATCGCTGGCCAGACCCTATTAATCCTTATTGTGTAGGGAATTAAGGGGGTGCAAGGTCGATGTTTCCCCGGAGACCGCGCACTGAATTTCAAATGTTACCGTATTACGTGTATTAAACTTTTCATTATCTGCAACAGTTTGGCCAATAATGATGAAATTTTAAATAAAAAAAAAATCGTATTTTTTTTTGTCCGAGTCAATATGAAAATACACTTCCAAAGAATATATTTGACAAATTTAATAAGCCTTGAAACGATGCGTGGCCACTGTAACGGGCTACTCTGCAGTAACGCATTTAAAAATACTGATGATGTCCTTCCAGTAATTTTGTCATCTAAAAGGGGGTTGCCTTGCATTAAACGGGGTAGTAACAATTTTTTTTTAATTTTATATATGATTAGGGCTCCATGGTCGAGGGGTAAGGCTCTCGACTACGAATCCGAAGGTCGCGGGTTCAAATCCCGGCGTGCGCAAGTAAATTTTATTTAATTAATTTGTACTGTTTCACAATTAATTCATTTAAAAATAATATGTAGCATATTTGCGCACGTTCCAGAGTGGAAGATACTCTCAGTATCGCCCTGGTGACAGATCACCATTCAGAATTGAAACGTTGCTTGAAATGGCTTTTAGCCGTGTTTGGTGACCAGATCTGAATAGCCAGGTATTTTCCCTTTTCCCCACCTTCCTCTCCCCCTTCTCCTGCCCCTCCCCAATACCTTCAGTCTCAGAACATTCCCCAATTGGGAATGCCAGTCTCACTGGCTCCAGATGGTTGGGACTCTTGTGCGGTATTCATATAACAAAAAAGGGCTGAACCTAATACACGAGGTGTGTTCAAAGGAAAAGGTGAATTTCGAATTTTTTCGAAAAGTATTTATTTATTCATCAATATCCATTTTCTCCCCTTCAAAGTAATCCCCCTCAGATATAATCCAGTTATGCCAGCGCTTCTTCCAATCCTCGAAGCACTTTTGGAATGCGCTTTTCGGTATGGCCATCAGCTCGTTCTTCGATTCTGACTTTATCTCATCAATTGTGGCAAAACGCTTTCCTTTCATCGGTCTCTTCAGTTTCGGGAATAGGAAAAAGCGCAGGGAGCCAAATCTGGTAAATACGGTGGTTGAGGCATGATTACGGTGTTGTTTTTGGCCAAATAATCACAACAAGCATTGATGTGTGAGCTGGTGCATTATCGTGATTCAAAATCCATGATTTGTTTTTCCACAATTCCTATCGTTTGAGCCGTATTGCTTCACGCAAACGTTGCATAACTTCCTCGTAGTATTCCTTATTAACCGTACGACCTGTTGGCAAGAACTCATGATGCACCACGCCATTGTAATCAAAGAAAACAGTGAGCAAAACATTCACATTTGATCGAACTTGGCGTGCTTTTTCGGTCTTGGCTCTTCTGGCCGCTTCCATTGGGATGATTGGGCCTTGGTTTCGACGTCATAACCATATACCCACGTTTCATCACCAGTTATGACCCTTTTGAGCAAATCTGGATCGTCGTTGACGCCATTCAACAACTCCTGAGCGATACTAATGCGACGTTGCTTTTGCTCAAAATTTAGCAATTTCAGAACAAACTTCGCTGCCACACGTTTCATGCCCAAAACATCCGAGAAAATTGCATGGCATGAGCCGATTGATATGCCAACATCCTCTGCAACTTCCCTAATAGTGATTCGACGATTTTCCAAAACTATTTTCTTCACTGTTTCGACGTTTTCTTCGTTTGTTGACATGGTTGCAACTCCAGGACGCTCATCGTCATTAACATCTTCTCGGCCTTCTGTAAAGCACTTGTACCACTAATAAACACTTTTTTGGGACAAAGTAGACTCGCCGAATGCCACAGTCTCAACATTTTAAGTGCGTTGGAGCACTTTATTCCATTTTTAACGCAAAATTTAATATATATTCTTTGATCCATTTTTCTCAAAAGTAAAAAATCGAAGAACACACAAAAACGTGACTAACCTTTCCAGTTGTCAAAAACAAACCACTAATCCAAAATGGCTGACAATTCTAACATATGATAAACATATGTGTATTAACATAACAAAAAAAAAAACGATAATCGAATGTACACAGCCCGCAAAAATTTAAAATTCACCTTTTCTTTTGAACACACCTCATATATTCGTAACAGGTAAGATGTATTATAATACTGCAAGATATCTGAGGTAGATCTGATGGATACCGATATGTGATATTTGAACATCGATACATGGCAACCGACTGCCTGCCTCGGAGATAAATTGGCAGATCGCCAAACGGTAGGAATTTCTTTGCCACTTTCAAATTCCTGCAGTGTCAAAGAATAGGTATGAATCAGGGGCTAACTGCGATATTTTTGACATCCGGTTTTTGTTGATTTCAAACATTGAATGAATAACTTTTTGGTCAAGACCACTCTACAATTTGAAACCAAATCGGTTACTGACCAAGTTATTTGAGATACAGCTCATTAATTATTTGCCTAACTCTATTTGCAGACGACAAAAAATTTATTATAATGAAATATTTAGGCAATTTTATAAGCAGTTCATTGGTGGATTTTTTTCTGATACATGTTTTAGTTTGGGAGATATGCTTTTAGTCTATTTTCAATGTTTGGGGGGTCACAGGGAGGGAAAATCTAGGGGGGAGTAGTGAAAATACTCTCTGTAGGTACCATTCACCTGCAAAAATTCAGCTTTCCCCTAATTTGTTCCAGTTTGATACATTCATTGACTAGACAAAGCTGAATCAGCGGGATGGCATTCCCAATAAGGAACTCCAGTGCATTTTTTTGTTTATCAATAATGATGTTCAGACTTAAATTGTAGTATACTTCATTTTTTTCTAAAGTAGGTTTTTATAGTTAAAATAATTTTCAGTTTCAATTTTCCTAAGCCTGCCAAAACATTCCAAATCTATGGCCGGTCAGTTTTGAGGTTAGAATATCAAAACAGGGATGAGCTTTACCGACATAATTTTATATTCTATTCATAGTAAACCATAAGTAATAAAATTATGTATCTTTTTAGAAAAGAAAACTCTAAGAATAATAATAGTATTGAGCATTAACATTATCATAACACCCGCATTGATAATTAATTGGGTTTGCTTATGAATACTTAAATTTTTTTTATCAATAAGTTTTTTATTTTTATTTTGAAAATAATTATAGAGCTTGGTCACTCAAATAATGTTTATATTTCACCAAAACTAAAAAACAAATCCTTAAGAGGAACGGGTGCGGGGCCTGTTTCATACAGAATATTTTTTAATCAAAAGGTATAGTAAACATCTAGTAAGAATTAGAAGTATTTTATTTATTTTTGTTTTAATTTAGAAAATATAAGCCAACAAAGATGACAATTTATTCATATTTTTAGGAGGCAACTTTGGCAAATAGATACTATTTTTGAAAAAAAAATAAATGTCTCACCTACCTCAGGAATATGATGAAGTATACAATAAAATTTTAATGACTGCTGAAAATTGTTTAATTTGCGTCAAAGTTTACATTTAGTTAGCGACAAATTCGAGGTTATTTTTACCTACTTTTTTGTTTGCGTCTTGCTCACACTTTGTCAGCCTTTTTATGATAGAGACACACAACTGCCAATTGAATTCTGAAATGGCAGAAACCAAAGCGAATGCATTTGTCTTAAAATACAAAACAAAAATTTCTACACTAATCCAAAAACAGAATGCACATGTGACATCAGATGTTCCATATGTAATGGTACCAACATAACAAGGTGTTTTGATTAGATTTTTTTTCACTTATAAATTCTACATATAATTATATATTCAGAATCGGCGTTTTCTGATCTATACGAATATATATTTTTCGCTGGAGTTCTCTTATTATGGGAATGGCATGGCGAAAAGACAGTAGGAAGAATTCAGTATCAAAAAGACGACTGTAAATTTCAGGATCAAATAAGAACCAAGTCATTTAATAAAACGTTTTATTTTATTTTTTCTTTGTACATTAAAATAACGCATTTATTTCTTAAACTTTACCTTAAATCTAGAATAACAGGAATCAATTATTTAAGAACACACCTCTCACAACTTTCATACTCAATCATGTTTCATATTATTTTTTTTAACACTCAAAATTCAAGTCACACTAAATTTATACTGATGGTCTCTCTGCTTTATCACGGAAAATTATAAAATTGAACAAAATTTACTGATTTTTTGGAATAACAAGGTAACACAGATACCTCTTGTTTTATTAGTTTTATCTGAAAGACTGGTGAAAAAATTATACATACTTAAAATTTTGATAAATTCATTTGAAATAATGAAGAATGCAATTTATTTATAATTATTTGGCCCCTAGTACTAACTAAAAGGGTTAGAACTAACCTTATGTCATAAAAATCTATGAAAACAATAATTACTGGAATGGATTATTCATACTTCAAATAATGCAGTAAATTGTAAATCGGTTTAATGTAAAAATGTTATCAATTCTGATGGTGATTAAACTTACTTTAAATCAAGCATTAAAACACAGTATTTGTAGAATCGTATGACTCCGGAGAAGAAAGACCACCCCCCCCCTCTGTGGAATTGTAACTCAAAGAGAACTAAGGAAGATACTGCACGAGCGGTTGCGCTCGAATATGAAAAAAAAGTATTTATTAGTTATGATACTCATAACCATATACAATAGAAACAAAGGGAGATATGGCATGTTTGTGTGTCAACTATCATTGAGCTACTAATGAAAGTTATATGTTTGGTGTGTGGGTGGAAACACAGGCTCGGCACCACTGTGTGTAAATGATATTGGCGACATGCATTGTGAGCACGGTTTCATACTAATTATGGTTCACAGCCCATCTTGCTTATTTCTATTATCTATGCTCATAATAAAATCACCATCAGGATTGAAATGTCTTTAGCTATCTCTATGCTGTGTTAAATTAGGTTCCAACACAATTGTGTTAATACTAGGGGCCTTCACATGAGGTGCGGATGATGCAATATAATAACAATAGCAGTGATCTATTCCCCTTTGCTGGGAGGTCGGAAGACTCCCACCACGACGGCATGGTCTCTCTCGTAGGGCTCCAGGGTGATCTGCTCCTGGGGCTTCAGCTTGTCCGCCTGGAGCTTCTTGACTTCCGCTGCGAACACGGCTTCGGGCTGCGCTGTTGAGTCTATGCAGGAGGCCTGGAAAAAATTACACATGAGAACACATTTATTTCGGCAGTTCATTTCTCACGTACACGATTTTATGAATACCACACAAGGGTCCAGAGCCAGTGGGGCAATGGCATTCCTAATTAGGGTATGTTGTGAACAGTGGCGGTTTCGTGGTATTTTTAACTGGGGGTTCAATCAGAAATTCGCGAGAACAAATTACAAAATGTACTTCTGTCCTTGGGCGAATCGTAGAATATGGCGGCAGTCACACAATTTCAATAAAGTTGGTGGTATAATAACTTTTAACTTGAGATGCAGTATGGTGTTTATTGAAACCGTCTTAACTATAAATATAGTGTGTTATCTAAAAAGTATTGAATTTTGGATACGAAAACAAAAGTATGCATTATAATCTGTTCGTTTTACTTGTAGATTTACAAATGCTATTTAGGCAAACGGTTAGAGAAATGCAGAAACGAGAATATAAAAACTTGCAAATATTTACTACTAACTTACTAGAAAGTAAAATAATAACATTTTAATTGCGCAAAGTTCAGCCGGTCGGGAAAGTAATCGATGGGAGGCCATCTCGGTGACACTCAAACTTCCGGGGTCGTGTCTTTAAACATTCCTTCGTTAGTGCTGTACACAAACTTCATGGTTCAGCCTAAGTTATTTAATTTAATTATCAGGGGAATTGTGTTGTTTAGGTTTTTTTTGTGTGTTGTATTTGCTTGGAATCATGAGCCCGTGGGCTGAATCCATTCTGCACAGCATCTATGGAAATATAGCATTGCTCTTTGACCATAATATTCAGTCGCGTGGATTTTAAACAAGGACCTTTAAAGGCACACTGTTTTAATAGGAGTTCACTGCATAAAGCTCTTTACAGAAAACTGCCACTGTTGTGAGGCTGAATGGATTGAGGAATGGAAGATACCGAAATGATTCTGTAGCAAAAAAAGGTTTAAAAAATTCTCACATCAGAATTGGGTAGTGGTATAAAATGGTCATCATGAATAGTTCAGTAAAGCATGATTCTTTTTTTCATCATTTGTGAGTTGGAAGCAATCAAATTGAGGAGATACAACACACGGATAGACATGGCTAGATGATAAAATGTGATATACCAGAGAGTAACATACCTTGATTGAGATGACAAAATGCCCGCCGTTCTTGAGGAAATATTGTGCATTGAGAATGACGATCCTGGCCTGATCGGGCTGCGCTACGTCGGCGAATATTGTGTCTACCATGCCCACCAACATTCTGCAACAAAATTGATATATTGTCACAAAAATATAGACATTTTGATATGAATCAAACAAGTCTCATTTGTTTTCACTTCAGAATTGGGTAGTGGTATAAAATGGTCATCACGGATAGTTCAGTAATGCATGATTCTGTTTTTCATCATTTGTGGAAACAACAAAACGTTCAATTCAATGGGGATGGAATTTAGATACTCAGCGGTACCTAGATTGCGTGCAGTTCATGTATTTAACTGCGCGGAATGTAAATACACTAAGGCTATATATACAGTAGAACCCTGTTAATTTGAAAATATTGCTGAAAAAATATACCCAGTAATTTTTTTTCATACAGAATGGTTTTTTGATTTGATAATTGGTCTGCGTACGAAAATTTATCTGTGTAATTCATATTTTTATGAATTTGCTTCGAATATCTGAATTTGAAAACTGAGCTGCAAAAATTCGATTTTCACAGAAATGAAGTCATATTTTTACAAATTTTCTTTGAGAACCTATCTGAAATTATAAAAAGCCGGCTGTGAAAATGGTGGAAAAAGTTGGTAACATGTTAATTAGAAATTTGGTTTAATATGTCTTGTGGAATTCAAATTAACGGGGTTCTACAATAATATCATATATTTTCAATAAATTATATACAGCCAATTTGGGAGTGCATGTAAATAAAAAATAATTATTTTAGCAAGTCATACCTGTATTTAAGGGGATGTCTGGCATCTTCAATGATGGGGATGATGTTGGTCCTCTTCTTGGCGACGTTAATGAGATCTCTGCCTGATCTGTGGGAGAACTCCACAGCGTAAACTAAGCCTTCCTGGGAACAACAAACATACAAACTGATTAGAAGATTATTCGTGAGGGAAACTAGCATTTAATATTGATTAAATTAGGATCGGTTCTCACATCAGAATTGGGTAGTGGTATAAAATGGTCATCATGAATAGTTCAGCAAAGCATGATTCTTGTTTTCATCATTTGTGAGTTGGATCCTGAAATATAGTCTCCGATATTGGACTGACAAAACATTCTAAAGCCTCGATCCATCAGACAGCAATTTCAATGCTGCTTTTTCAACAATAGTGTCGAAAATGCTTCATGCGACAAGGTATTCGTTGTTGTGAGTCACTCAATTTTTACCAGCATTTAAACATTAACACAATTCAATTAGAACATGTTCAAATCAGATCCGTGATAAACGTCACAGGACTTAGTTGCCAGTTTCCAGCTGCTGTCACATGTCTTTGCCACTATGCGGTGCTACTGTCGCATCATCTGATTGCTTTGTTTATTATAGCACAGCAATTGATTGAATCTTGACCAAGGAATAGTAATAGACAAACAATAATTGCTTTGTAAATTACATATTAAAAAAAATGGTAATAATTTTAAAGACGGGCAGTTCAACAGAATGCAAATTTCACCTATATATGAAGGCCACAGGGTAATGTAGCATCTACCACCATGGTGTAGAATTTAATGTTGCGTGAAGACGGAAACATTTCACCCAAATTGTAAACAATTGTCCCCCCGTGTTTTGGGGGGGCAATTGCACATCCTCCTGTCCTGTGTCGCTAATAGTGGTAGTATATAATACTGACCGGTCCGACAATGTCCGCTACGTGGGACACGGTGGTTCCGGAAGCGGCTCCGAGGTACAGAACCCGGGAGCCGGGCGCTATGTGTATCATATCCACTCCGCCCAGGATGGCCGCAGCCAGCTTGGATCTGAAAGGGTTCCACACTCTGTACTCCACCTTCTCTCCGTCAGTCTGAAACAAACAATTACTTTATAACACAATATCAGTGTTTGGTAGGATTTACTACTGGTTAGGTTGTGGGGTCAGAATTGGGTAGTGGTATAAAATGGTCATCACAGATAGATCAGTAATGCATGATAGGTTTTTCATCATTTAACAGGGATTAGGTTTTCTTAAAAAGAACAAGATTGTGGTTACTACATTTGTAAACATTCACTCATCACTCAATTAACAGTTCGGTCAACTTGCTGCAGTACGCGGATGTGCCAAGTTTAAGGCCAACATCATCTCTCATTCAGTATCTGCTACTAATTTATTCTACAAGAATTCAATTCATCGCTGATGTGTTACTTAACATTTCAAAGTGTTTATGTATAATTAAATAAAATGTAAAGTCACAGTCACATTCAAACATTAGAAGTATACGACACCGAGCCTTTTGCCAACATGATCAAATTTCATATTGTGAACTTAATATTGAAACACAAATAATTTATAAATAGTTAATCATCAGAAATGAAGATTCAGTAATATTGTGTGTACTCTTGGACTTCTCACCTCAAATTCATTCATTTAACAACAGATTTCTCTGCAATCAATTTATGTTATAATAAAAAGTCAACAAATGGAGTCTGGTTTTATGTCTTACCTCAACTGATATTCTCTTTTCTCCGTAGACTTCTGATCCGGGAACTAAATTAAGTGTGACTAGCGCATCTTCCTTTCCTCTGGCGATGAAGACTCCGGCATGTCTGAAAGTAACGGGGAGGCCACCATGGCATATTAATAAGCTGCTCAGGTACTAGATATGTGTGAGGATGAGGGTGATGGACAATCAGGACAATAGTGTCTTCAATGGAATTAAGAAGAACGAAAGTATTGTAGATAAACATCATTTTGAAAAAATAAATAAATAGAAAAATACACTAGATAAGTTGCCCGGTGGAGTGGTAATATATTTTCTTGACAGATTAAAATGTAAAAACAAAGGTGGTTGTGCCTCATTTTGTAAAATTTCTTTCATAAGAAATTTTATGGAAAATATGAATAATAAGATAGTGTTGGGCAGTGGCGTGCAGTCCATAAGGGCTGAAAAGGTGTGCCTACCCTAAAAAAAAATAATTCAAGATGACAAATTTTTATCAAAATGTATTTTTTCCTTGAATTTTGTAAGGTGTTTGAACACTCACTTTATTTATTTGACTATAACAATCAACTGATGATAATAAAACAGTAATCGTCAATGAAAAACTACGCACTATGCACGCCACTGTGCCTCATGCATATTTACGAAACTCATAAAACAATATTTTTATATCACAGGCTTGATTTTAAAATAAACAATCTTTTCAACAACGATTCTAAAACAAATATAGTTTATTTTAAGGGTGGAAGATATATTTACCTGTGAGGTTCAATGATAACTTGCTTCCCTCCCTTGAAACCGCCTCCCCCACTGCCACCTCGTCCTCTGGGAGCCCCTCTCCCTGGAAAAGATGGAAACAATTACACATTAATAATAATATATTCTAAATACATGTTTTAATAGTGATAAAATGGCCAGATACTTATTTCCTCGTCAGAATTGGGTAGTGGTATAAAATGGTCATCATGAATAGTTCAGTAAAGCATGATTCTTTTTTTCATCATTTAGGAAATAAATATTTCTGAGCATAAATAACACGCTTATAAGAAAGCTTTGTCCGGACATACAGTGGAAGGAAACCAACATTTTTCTTCCATACTGCTGCCAGCACCTACGCACAGCGGCACCCCACCTTCATTTCTACCTACACACCAAATAGGTAACTTTAATTGCTTGGATAGCCCGTGCGCCACCATATTTAATAAATACAACTTTATTAATTGATAAACTAAAGTTCTTAAAAACTTAAGACAAGATTTTTGTGCATAGTGCAAAGGGTAACAATTATTATTTTTATAAACAATTATTATTTTTATAAACAATAATTATTAATCTAAAACACTCATTCAAATTGAAAAAACCTTCCGAGCAAAGATAAATGTCGCCGGCAGGACTCGAACCCGCACCCTTCTAATGTCCGACATAATATTTGACAAGTCAAAGCAATTTTCACCAATAAAATGTAGACATAATTTGTCTCGACGCCATCTATTTGAAGGATTTAGCCGTTACAAGCTTCTCTCATACTAATAAAGTTGGTTGTTTTCAGGTGAAAATATAATAAAAACAGTAATTATTGAATGGAACACTAGTATATATTGATTAACTTGGCGGGTTTGCGATAAGCCGACGTAGCTCAACGGTAGAGCATCTGACCGGACATTAGAAGGGTGCGGGTTCGAGTCCTGCCGGCGACATTTATCTTTGCTTGGAAGGTTTTTTCAATTTGGATGAGTGTTTTAGATTAATAATTATTGTTTATAAAAATAATAATTAAATACAAGTTTATTTATTTATGTCTGTGCGTCTTTTACAAACAGAATGCGTCTTAGGATAATATGGTACAATAGAGGTACGTACATTGTTACATTACTTTAACATTACAAAAATCGGATTAATTATTATTGCTTTGATGCAGGACGGAGATTTGAAATATATCAAAAGGTTGGTTGATAGATCGGCATTTGGGTAAAGGTGCACCACTGGCGAGTTACAGGAGTAGTTTGCATTGTGGTTGTCACAGTGGAAAAGATGGTCAAGTCTTGTAGATTTAACATGGACAATGAATATTTATAGCAATTAACATTTGAGGGCAGTCTATGAAATTATTCAGTGATTTAAAAAGTACAAGAATATCATTTATAGTTTTCCGGGTAGAAGGTAGTGGAAGTTTTATAGGAGATTAATGTTTTGTAGCAGATATAAGTCTGGTTTTAACTCAGCAACGTCGGCATGTAAACATGCCATGCGAGCTTTGCTTCTATTATCTGTAGTCCAGACAACTCCACACAGCATTCCAAAGGTGGGTTAATAATCCCCGATGGAAATTATCTCTTGTGGGGGTAATATTATTACTAATAAACGTGGCTCAAAAACGTAATAAAAATGTACACATTTTAGGTTATAATAGTTGGGGGTATCTTACCTCTTCCACCAAATCCTCCCCTGCCGCCCCCTCGATCTCCTCCAAAACCACCGCTGCGGCGCTCAAAGCCTCCACCACCCCCACCTCCGCGGCCTCCACGCCCGCCGCCGAAACCTCCGCGGTCACCCCCGCCTCCCCGTCCGCGGAATCCTCCGCCGCCACCTCTGGGTGTGAATCCTGCAAACATAAAATACAAGATAGTGATTAAAGAAATGCAATGTCCATAGCCGTTGTTCCCGGTCCTGGGCTACTATTGAGCTGAAATACACTGCTGAAATTTTCCCTCAGCACTGCTCAAATGCGTACAACTCTTAATCAAGTTGGGATGTTGATTCAACTGGATTAAGCACTGCTCAACAAAAGACCTAGTTATAAAAAGTGTTGTGAATTATTTAACATACAAATATTGAATGAAAGATTTATTTTACTGTTTTAGAATGTCAAAAACATGCTTTTGTTTTAAATTATATTGAAGAAATAGAATTTAAAGAATACAGTTAGATTTTTGTCTTAGAAACCTTATGCATTTTCTTAACTACCCGTATAGAATTAAAAGATGGGTAAATCATTTATGGTATTGCTTGAGATAGCAGCCTATAAAATGATGTTTGGGGCCATTTTTAAGTGCTGGCCTTTAAATTAGAATTATAGCATGTGGTGGTCAACAAAACACAAGAGTAGCTATTGGAACAGACTATAGTTTGACCATAAACAAAAACCATTCCCTAGTCCCATCCGGAACGAGGAGGGGTGCGGAACGGGACTGCCGCATGGAAAGCCTGTTTTACATACTCTTCCAAATTATCAATCCTAATGAATATTTTTTGGTAAACAAATCTGTAAAATTTACAATATATATTTTATCATTGTCTTCTTCATATATAATGAACCACCCTTATTTAGAAAAAAGATACCAAAACCCTCTCTCCAAAAATATTTTGTCATTATTGACACTTTTTCCAACGAAAACCTAGTTTTATGGAAAGTTTTCTCGCGTACTCTCTCTGCGGATATATAAGATTATGCAATCATTCAAGACCCCCCTCGAGTTTTTCTCAGCGTATATGAAAACAAATTCAAGAGATAGCTAAAAAAAAATATTTGATTATTTATTAATATTAATTCACTATTAACACTTTTTCTGAATTCTAAAATTTCAAATTTGTCTAATTGTAAACCGGTCATATTTTTGATCGATAATTTTCTTCTTGTATGGAAAATGTTTCCCCTTTGGGAGTTTAAGTTAATTCACAGGTTGCCTCACTTTCTGATCCGTGTAAAATGGGCTTCATCATGTTCCAGCACAAACTGTCACCTACGAGAACTAGTGAGATACTAATAAGTCCTGCCCATTCTGCGAGTGGCAAGAGCCTTGCGCGTCTTCGCATGGTTTTTTGCTTCTGGTCAAGCTATAAGTTTTTAACTCATAGTAGATACAGGCCACCCAATTAGAGCTGATGTGAACAACACATACTTGGAATTGCGTATATCGGTGAATACGTATACATTTTCGAAAGAGGTGCCCTGAAGAACAGTCTTTTTGTCAAACATGCTGTATGAAAGTAATGTATCTGTGCTCGCTTGGACTCTGGTTGCGATAATTGCCTGTACAATAATTTTTTTTATTAAAGACAAATATTCCCAAGTTACGAATAACCTGGGAGTATTTGAAAATCTCCTACTACCATCACAGTAAGCAGAAGATGTTGCTTGTGTCGTAATGGAGGACTTAGCCTGTCAGGGAATTGAACTCACGACACCTGGGTGAGACTCGAATGCGATGCCAACCCAGCCACATTTCTTTCTATAAGCACGTATTTCTTTTAATACGGACCAAATTAATGAAAACGCGTATTAGCATGGTTTTTTTTCCATACATTGTCGGGCAAGAGAGATTATAAAGCCGCCTACTCTCTACAGCGGAAGAGAGCCAGGAGAAATTTGGAAAAGTCGGTGACGATTAAAAAAAATCTGCATATTTTTTATTTATACTACACAACACTTATTAGTTTAATTACAATGGGTAACAACTATTTCAGTCGCCGGAGAAGCAAAATCACACATTTATAGTTTCAAGTTTTTGTATGGCTTTTGGGTTAGGTTTTTTTATTTGCGAAAAAAACAACGAACATTAAAACCGATTTTGTCTAATTAATATATTGTATTATATATGAAATGGGTTTTAGGTTTTTAGTTTTTTTTTTTTTAATTAAAAGGACAAAAATGCGTGCTTATATGAATGTTTACTCCACAATGAAATAATACATGGACTGTTTAATATTTAAAATGAATTTCTTTGACAGTTTTAGTAGATTCTGATATAAATTTGTCTACAGAATTCACTGTTTTATAAATGTCTTAAATGGTAATGCGGTGATAACAATCAAACAAAATAATGAACATTGTTATCATAACGCTAGAAATTAGAAAAACTATGTGGGGGAGGTCGAGATATAAAACATGTTTGAAAACACATGCGTCGTGGAAGTTAGGTTAGGGTAACTCCTAAATGCGGTTAATTGTGATTATTTATCTGTCATTATTGATTTGCTATATCCACATCAGAATTGGGTAGTGGTATAAAATAGTCATCATGAATAGTTCAGGATGCATGAGGTTTGTTCATCATTTGTGGATAATTTGTTTTAATTGACATGTTCGATAAACACGTTTTCAAAGAAGAGTAATTTATGAAAAAGACACAAAGCATTGCGGATAATGTAATAAATAAAGTGATTGGGGTAGAAATTAACGAAAATAAACCAATAAGCAACAAACAATGCGTAATTACATGAAAATTGACGTACAAATTTTTCAGACATAACCTCAAACCTCATAAATCAGAAAGCATGGGATATCAATTTAGATGTACAGGAAGTTATGAAGTTGATCAATGCAACTTATATCGAGAAATGTTTAAATAATAATAATTTAGTTGGTATCGCCTGTTTGTTGCTGCAAAAACACGAAATAAACTCATCGGCTTTCCGAAAGTGTCGCCCACGTGGGGAAAACTTATTAGATTTCATCACAGAAACGTGTCGGAAAATTGGCTAAAAAGGGAAATATGGCTTACCTGGTGGGCCCATTGTTTGGTAAAGTCACTAACGATGAAACTTAACGATTTATTTAATTATAAAGCCCACAGCGCCGGCATAATCCCGGACACTTGTAAGCGGATCACGTGTACTGATTGGAGCGCGTTTTGCTAAGGTTACAGGAAGCGCCGCCATTTCCAAAGAGAATGTTACCAGTGAGAGGAAATAATACTTGACCATTTTTAATAAAATACTCGCTTGTGATTGGTTGACATAACTATCTTTGACCAATCACGTTAAAGTTATTTAGGTTGTATTGCTATTGTAAAAAAAAAAATTATATATTTAATAAACAATTTTTATTTTATTTCAGAAGGGTAAATAAGAAAAAGGCCTGAAATTTTGTAAATTATTTTTAATAAAATTTAAAATAAAAATGTATGAAAAATTACCAACAGTATTAAAAGAAAGAAAATGGTAAAAATAAAACGGTTAAAATTGAGCATCAACCAACACAGTAAAACAAAAAAATCTTATAAAAGGTAGTAAAAATAAATCAGTTAAAAACTGAGCATCAACCAACACGGCAAAACAAAAAAAAATCTTATAAAAGGTAGTAAACATAAATTGGCAGAAGAAAACATTATTAAAATAACTTCCTTTTTATTTTTTAAAACAGAGGGACATTACAAAAACCCTTCTGTCTACAATAATGTCAATTATTGTCTGAAAAACAATGCTTAATTGGTGAATGCACCGATTAATAAAAAATCCACTTGCATTTGGCTATATATCTTTAAATATATAGCTGTTGTGGCAATAGAGTGCTTGGGAGGTACAGCCACAATATTGAACTATTTAAGTGAATTATTAACAATAATACATTAATAAGTCTTGTGTTCTTCCTTAAAAATAAGAATTGAGTTAAATATAACTGACAGTGCTTTGGATTATGTAATCGTCATAGTATCAAATTTTTTGATTAGGAACTGTTTGGGAAACAAAAAAGTAACACTATATTTATAGGTTATATGTAAAAATATTATTTTTTTAATAAAGTAATGATATATTTCTTTTATTATGTATAATTTTACTATCGTAGAACTCATGAGAGTTCCTATGTAAGTTACTGTGCGCACATTACATGTCGCAGCCCAATTTGTTTAACGATTTATTCTTAACAGTGGTCATTCATAAATCAAACCATTTTATTCGACAAAATAAAAGAGCATGGTTAAGAAAAAAGTGTTATTACATTGAGGTATATAAATAAAGACTACATTCTTGCAAAATCAGTCTAAAATATTGTTCCCACACGTGAAATGGAGAAGGGGATCAAAGAACGGAGTCACCGCGCCACAAGGCAGGCCACTGAGCATTTGAGTTACCGGTGTGTCTACTTCAAGTGCTCCTTGAATTTTTTAACAGTAAAAAAGTCAATTTACACTAATATTTATTATGGTAAAACTGATGAAGGGTTACACCATTGCTTTTTCTATCTTTTCCAGAACGATATGTCCAGTTTTGTAGGCATTTTGCAGTTGTCATTGGAGATCCATACCCGTCGAGCGCTTGTAATCAACAGAAGCCCGTGTTATCTCTATGATGCCAATTGGCCGCACGTTATTGCCCACATTTCGAATGCTGATGTTTACTCCATTTATATAACTCAATGGTTCTCTTCAATTTCTATGGGTATTTGACTGGAAACATTCAACATTACTACGGTAACATTCAACATTACTACATTCAACGGTATTATCTGTGTCTTTCGTTTTCATGCAAGACGTACGACAAGGAAGATAAATATGAAAGAATTTAGAATGGTAAAGTGCAAACATTCTTCCTATTCCGTTATTAATATTGTATCATATTACAAAATATGATACAATATTATTACTAATAGATTATTAAAGGTGGTATGAAAAACCAAAATATTAATGCTTTCATTGAAAATTTAGTGTTTTGTTCACTTAAATGTAAATATTATTAATATCTTATAACTTACAAACTAATAGTGAAAGCATCTCACATGTATAAAATGCTTATAAATGTAATATTTTTATAACAATTATCACATGAACAGTAGGTATATTAATGTGTATTTATGGAATAATACTATACAAACTAATATAACAGGATAGACTATCATTCTCTAATAAAGCTACTAAAAGGTATACAAGTTATAAAAGTGTAAAGTTTTGTAAAACTATTTTATGTTATAACAATTATCACATGAACAGTAGGTATATTAATGTGTAATTTATGGAAGAATACTATACAAACTAATATAACAGGATAGACTATCATTCTCTAATAAAGCTTCTAAAAGGTATACAAGTTATAAAAGTGTAAAGTTTTGTAAAACTATTTTATGTTATAACATAATTATCACAGGAACAGTATACTGCCGTTGTAAGTAAAAACACAGTATGTCCCTTGAGACTCTCAAGGAAGATACTGTGTTTCTACTTACCATGGCAGTATAAATCTGTAACATTTGCTACTAACTTATGGAAGAGTACCTTTAGAAACTAACAGGTAAATTATAATAAGATAGACTATCATTCTCTAATAAAGCTTCTAAATGGTATACAAGTCTTAAAATTGTAAAGTTTTGTAAAACTATTTTATGTTATAACAATTATCACATGAACGGTAAAAAATGCATAACATTTGTTACAAACTTATGAGTAAATTACAACAAGATAAACCATCATTACGTTTCTAAAAGTTATAAATGTTTATAAAGCTATTTTTTGTTATACCAATTATCACATGAGCAGTTTAAAAAGGGTGTAACATTCGTTAGGAGCTTATAGAAAATTTCTTTCTCAATCTAATGAATAATATTATAAATAGATATTAGGAAGAAGCAGCATAAATGTATTTTTGAAAACTATAAATAAAGTTATAAAACTGCTTTTGGAGAAAAGCACTATAAATATCTCTCCACTAAGCTCTATAATTCACTTCCACCAGCAATAAAAATAAAATAAAAACAGAATATGCAAAAGATTTAGAAAAAACCAAATTAAAACCGGGTTCAACGAAAAAGAGGAGTTATCCAGCATTTTGAAAAGAAAGCGTAAAGCCTGTTTCATACAAAATTTAATTTTGAATTTGAGGCCAAAATACTCACCTAAACCTAGTGATCTTTTAGTAAATATCTAGTACAGAATAGTAAAGTAATTGATTTATTTTTGTTTTACATTTTGAAATATAGGCCGTTAAAGGAATTGGTTTTTAGCGATTTTAGAGGCACCTTTAACAATTATTTGGGGGCTAACGGTGATTTAAAAAAAAGTTTTACCCCGTCTACTTTGAAAATATAATGAAATATAAAATAAAAAAAATAAGCGTTATGGTGGACTTTAAATTAAAAACAACCAATTTATGTTGGAACGCAAATACATAATTTAAAATATCGACCCGAAAAAATATTTATTTTCAATATTTTTATTTACGTAATCATATTTACATAGCAAATATAATAATTTTTTAAAAAAGTATGTTAAACCCGCAAATAATTTTCTAAGATGTATCTAAAATTATGAATTTTTGTTTTCAAGGCCTATAACTCATAATTTGAAACAAAAATAAATAAAATAATTACAACGGACGAGCTGGGTGTGTCGCCAATTTAAGTTAAACAGCAAATAAATAAAAAAGAATCGGCTCATTTACAAAAACCGAATATTTTGTCAGAGTATTTAGTAAGACCCTTTAATAAATGTATTATAATTTGCTTCCCACAGTCAAAATCACACGAAACAAACGTGGACGGCAGTGAGCTAGAGGTGCCAAAAGGAGTATCACATGACCTTTGCTTCCAGCCGTCCAAATGGTATGTCGGAACAAGTCTATTATTTCTCATGTCATTGAATAAACCTTTTTTATAATAAACTTGCAGGATGAAGGGGTTTGCGAGGTCTTAATGATAGATTGCTCGATGGTTCATCCTGTTGAATGCTTTTCGGTAGCGCCATTGCGTGCCGACACCGTCGGGTCAGGCAATTGTTTTCTATGCAGCGTGAAAGAGAAAGAAAAACTTCATGATACATAGAATAATGGAGCTATAAATGAAAAAAAGTTGCGTCCTTCCCGAAGCACTCAAAGTCCAGCTAGCAGGACTCCGGGCAATCTATCATTAATGCAGCAATAGGAATGGTGAACTGGAAGCAGACAGCAGACTGGAAGGAGAAGATTCGCTAATATGGATGCTTTTGACGATTTACGACCAGTTTTCATGAAATTTAACCAAAATTTTTGACAATATGTGGCCGAGGGGAATGGGTGAAAACGCATAGGAACTGGACCCCCCTCAATGCTATTAAGTCAATAGTAACAGTTCATATAACACTCGACAGGTTTTTTAACGTAAAATATTAAGTTACTATTACGGCTAAGGACAAAAATGTCTGTCTGTTCGGGGTTATACTGTTTTGAAACTGATCATCGTACAAGAATGTTAGATTAATCACTTTCAAGACATAACCAAGACATAACCTCAAACAGACAGACATTTGAGATAGGTCATAATGGTAACTTATGTCCTACTAAAAATACCTATCCATTAGTGCAGAGATTCCTAACGTGGGGGCGGTGGTGTCCTCAAGGGCAAATGGGGGGCGGTGAAGGGCTGAGGGCAACAAAAATCTTTTTTAATAAATTTTCCTAATGAATTCAAATTTGTCGTGAGTAAATCGTTGAAAGAATCGTGCAACAAAATGAAGTGTTCAATTATCCTATTGCTTTATAGATGGATTAATAGTATGTAAAATATCCATGTAAATATTTATCAAGACAAAAAAAATAATGAAGAACAGGGTGATGAGAAGATTGTGTCGGGGTATAGAGTCGATGGCGGAAATGAGAGTTATTATCTCTCAGTCACAGTGTATATATTTAGGTTTCATCGCATCGTTGCGTGAAAAGAAACGGGGGTACTGATGAAAAATATAGTCCAAAAGTGGGCGGCGAACAAATAAGGTTTGGAACCTCTGTATTAGTGTATATAATAATAATCAAATGAAACACTCAAACTTTCTTTAAACCACATTTATTTTACACGCCAACCGGTTTCGGTAGGCGTGTAAAATAAATCTGGTTTAAACAAAGTTTGATTGTTTCATTTGATTATAATGGATAACCACAAAGTGATAGCTCCATACAATACTATATATATTTAATAATTTCTAATGAGGGGAAGATTCAAAACTTGACAATACTAGACTAATTTTACAATTTTCTGCCAAAACTGAGGCTTTTTGAAGATATATGTTTGACCTGTGTTGTTGGGAGGCCTTAACATCGCAGCCTTAGGCGTGATGAACTGGAGAAAGACAGCAGGAGACCGGCAGGAGAGGAGGCGTTTCCTAGAGGTGGCCAGGACTCTTCAAGAGTTGTAGTGTCCATGATGTATGTGCGTTAAAATCACTTCTTTTGTACGATGATTGAAAGTATACCTTCATTTTTCTGTATTGAGATGCGTAAAATTTGGTGGCTGGACTGTGTTGAGGCAAATACCGCAGCTTTCCGCACGAGGAACTCGAAGACTGCAGAAGATAAGATGTTTCGAATGGGCGGCCAAAACAGAGTTTTTTTAAGGCCAATTAAATGCACATTAAATTTTCTTCTTTATTATAGTTTATATTATATCTTTGTTTTGAGTATTAAAAGTAACTGGAGGGAGACAGCAGGTTATGAGGGGCTTCCAAGAGGTTACCAAGACTCTCTAAGGGTTTGTATCGTTGATGATGTATGGATCTTCTTGAAATTGCTCCTGTTTTAGTCGATGTATTTTCTGTTTTCATGGTAAATCAAATGTAATTCATACGCATAGATATCATAAAAGCTCTTCTTGCAAAGTGGGCAAACCTTCTTCCTATTTTTTGGGATGCACTTCAATTGATGTTTCACAAAATTGGAGCGCTTTGACCCGATTACCTTCGGCGAAGCGTTCTTGGCTTTCCGAACCGATTTTTTTGGCGCGTGCTGCCTCTCGTGCTCTGCCAGCAACCTTTTAGTGCGCGCGATGAACTGGCACGTGCCGCACGTCCATATTTTTTTACATACAGAACGCAGCGATGCTCTGAAGGCAGGCTCGATTCGCACAGCATCGTTGCAACGCGTCGCAGTTTCATCGCTATAAATAATTTCTTCAACATTTTCCTTGTTATCATCATAGTAAAGTACTTCTCCGTCTTCTCTTGTATCTTTATCATTCCGGTAAATAATATCTTCAAAATAATTGTTAGTTACATCGAAGTTGATAATCTCTCCGTTTTCAATGTTGTCTTCGAAACTAGATGCAATTACTCTGTGTCCAAAGCGTTTCGTAACGGCGCAGTCTTCTGACACGACATTTGCTTGAGTTTTTAAATCAATTGGTGTTGATACATCAGTAAAATTATCTAGATTCTTCAAATAGCTGCTCAAATCGTCAAGATTGAAGTCCAAAGGCACAAAATTACTATCAATAAGATGGTCAACATCGTTGTTATTAGTAAATTCTTCGATTTCTCTGAGAAAGGGATCTAGAGTTTTCATTTTTTGACTCGCGTTATCTGATAAATATAAATCAGAGGTTTCTAGAACATCGACGATTTCATTTAATATGTTGTTTTCGTCAATTTCGGTCACCTGGAAGTGGTTGTTGCAGTCCAGGACGTATTGGACGCTTCCTTCAGTGTTTTCTACGAATATTTCTATGTCCTCGCCGAATTCTGCAATCTGTAAAGTAACCTCCTCACCATCCACTTCCTTTGCGAATGTGGCCAGGCATTCGGTATTGTATTCTTGATTCACGCACACGGTTTTCATTATCATTCTTACACATCGAAGAAATAAGATCAACACATAAAATATATAATTTTAAAAGCAAAAAACTATAACTTTTTAATCGTTAAAACACGCACAAACGTCAAACAAAAAAAGCGCGAGAAATTGGAAAAGCAAAGACAATAGACAAATTAAACAAATTAGAAAATTTAGCGCAATTTCACCGAGAACAAAGAATGTAACTATTTATTATGCAAATAGGGAAAACGGGGTTATATGAAACCCTGTTTTAAAAATGATTATATTTATTTAATGAAACAAACACCCCCAATATAAATGTAACTAATACAAGATACAATATTAAAGAACCGGAGTGATAGGTTTTCCAAGTATCGCCCTGGTGAAAGACAATAATTCAGAATCGAGACACGGTACTTCCCGATCTTCCTTTTGCACATTTTCTTTCCTTCACCACTCCTTTCTGCCTTACAACATACGGCGACCAGATAAATCAACACATGTATGAATCGGCACACTTTTTAAAAGTGATAATAAGAATTTGAATTTAGAAGTCACCACTGGGCTGGAGCTCCCAAATACTTGATAAACCTGCTTGATTCTATGCAAAGGAGGGCGGTTCATCTGATTGACAATCCGTTGTTAACAAACCGACTGCCATCTCTGATGCACAGATGCAATGTGTAGGTATGATGAGTCTGTTATACAGATATTTAAATGCAGCCTGCTTGAAGGTGTTAGAAGCGTTGATCCCCTCCGCGCCGGTTCACGTGCGTGAAACTCGACGGATACGAGCAGAACATCCGTTCACGGTGATGTCGGCTTCATGAGAACGGGTCGTTTTGCCGACTTGTTTTTGTGTAAATCGGCTCGTATGTGGAACCTTGCTACCAGCATTTGTCTTTCCTCCAACATTTAATCCGGGCCTCTTTAAGGCCCGTATTTACAAATCCCTTCTTACAGCCCCCTACTTAACCCGCCTCACAACGTTGCCCAACCGGGTAGCGATATAGTTACCCTGTGCGTGCTCTGTACATACAGGGGCGCTCTTGTGAGGTGTAATATAAAAATAAAATAAAAATAATTCAAATAAATTACGTAAAAAACCCCTTGCCCGAAAATTTTACTCCAAACTAAACTAATTAAAAAAAAAAATTGCCATAAAATTTAGGTTAGTTTTTCGGGCTTTTTTCCGTTCTTTTAAAGACTTTTTATCACTTGAGGTGATTTTTCACAAAAACGGCGCTATACAAATCATCTAATTATTATCATTATACATGTGTTGTATTTATCATGTAATCCAACATAGATACCACAACTTGGGATGCCATAGTTCCACTGGCTCCGGACAGTTGGAAGCAGTTGGAAAAAAAAGAAAAATTAATTGTTATCACATCGCTTTTATAATTATTTTTTGTACGTAAGTAAGTAAAGTTAAAGTACCTGCATACCACTGGAGGGCGATGAACACAAAATCCACCATAAAAAATGTACTTAAAAGTCCCTGTAAGAACTAGCACCGACGAAATCTCCAACAAACTTAACGTTATGTCAATAAAACAATAATATTATAAAACAATAGTACTTTACATTCTTAAATACAAAAACAAGAAATGACAGCAAACACACATATTAGAAAAACTACATCTCAGAGTCAAAAACACACACACCAAGGAACCACAAACACAACATTTGGACAACACAAACTTCTTGTACTATGGTACTAAACTCTACAACAAAATCCCACTATCTTTTAAAAATCACACAACCATAATAAATTTAAAAATCAAATAAAACAATGGATATGTTACATAGGGAGATCAGAAATAGAAAATATATTAACACCAAATACAGACTAACACCGAAACCACTCAACTGCGCTTAAAACACCTCACCTTACAATTATTTTATTTTTTCCATCAAGCATATTAATTTAATATAATGTAATTTAATATTTTGTAAATGAAATCCTCAGCACGGGAAATCCCAGTGAGGATACCATTATTTGTTATTTTGTTCTACAAAAAGAAAATAATAAAACATTATTAATATTAAAAAAAGAACTGATACAATCGAATTATTTTTTAGTATTGAAATTGTACACTTCTTCTTGAGTCGCTTTCTCATTGCTGAGGATCGTGACCCCCACTCCAATCTCCCTGGTGTACGGCTCCTCACTCCCCGCGGTCCTGCGTTGCGAACACCGACGTTCCGGACACCTGCGAAATTTGGTCACTCCAACGCATCGGTGACCTTCCTCTGCTTCTTCTGCCTTCCACTTTGCCAGTGATCGTGAGCTTCTTCGGGTTGGATTTCTCGGTTTGGCGAGCAACATGTCGAAAGAATCTGAGGATACGCTGTAGGCAGACAGTTGATAGTCTACTGTGGATGCCAAGCTCTTCTAGAATTGATATATTTATGCGCCTGGCTGTCCATGGAATCTTGAACATTTTCCTCCATTATCTCATTTCGAGGGCGTCTATCCGCTTCCCTTTTCTGGCTCTGAGTGTCCATGTTTCCACACCGTAAAGGAATATGGGGAAAATCAGCGCTCGGACGAGTCTCATCTTGGTGGTCTTCGCTAAGCCTCTGTTGAAATTGCTACAATTCTCTTTTAAGCAATGCTTGTGTAGAAGGGAGGAGTGTACATATTTCGATAACATTTTTTTAAAACTGTATTATTTATAATTAAGAACATTGTTTATTTGGTAAAAATATTAGGTATGTAAGTACTAAAAATGTTTTATCTATTTATTTATACAATCCTTATAGTTTCTTCTTTTTTTTAAATTAAAGAGAAATTTTCGTATTTAGAGAGGGATTACTATTATGGTTTGTTATACATATAATTGACTTCAAGAGTAGTACCATGAACATGATATTCTGGTACCTGTACACTAATCGCAAAAAACATAAATTAAAAGAATTTTTTTAAGAATAAAATATATTTTTATAATGTATACATTTTTTTCAAATGAACTTATAATAAACACAAAAAATTATTTTAATATTCTTGCAAAACGTATTTAGAGTTTAAAAAAAAATATTATTCAGCTTCTATTTCTTTAGGAAGTTCATTAAGGGGACGCCCGAAGAAGACACGGCACGAAATCAAGTGAATCAAATACTTGAGTCGGGCCATGTCAGAAGTCGGAATAACAGAAGAGAATGTATGAGACGTTGTATGCAAGTGAATGAAGCAAGAAGTGTATGCCAATATCGAATTGTTTGGCGGTCCGTCCTCTCTGCCTACCCGTGCGGGGAAACGGCGTGATGGTTAGTTAGTTAGTTAGTTATTAATTAGAAAATGATTACAGGGATTGGTACCAATGACATGTCTCTATGTAATATCTAGTAAATGGTTATATATATTTTACCGGGCGGGGTTAGTACAATGCTAGGGAATGATACACGGTAAAGATAAAAAGGTATATGAAAAAAATGTATAGTGTATAAGTGTATGTGTCTGTGTGAGCGTGTATGTGTAGCTATGTGTTTGAATAGTGCTATGTACTTGAGAGTTGTGATTGCGCATTGATGTTACGAGTAATATTTTTCTTAAATGACGGTAGGGAGTAAAAAAAAACGTCGAGATTTAGGTTGGGACAAAGATTATTAAATGTTTGGAGAACACGGGGAATTCGTGAATTTGCTGCAGCGTTTGTTTTGTTGTTTAAGAGGAACGGCTGCGCGGCCTGTTTCATACAAAACTTAATTTTGGATTTGATGTCCAAATACTCACCTAAACCTAAATAGATCTTTTTTATTTTCATCAAAAGGTATAGTAAATATTTAGTACGGAATAGAAGTAATTTTTTATTTTTGTTTTACATTATGACATACAGGCCATTAAAAGAATTGTTTTTTCGCGATTTTAGAAACAATTATTTTGGGTTAACAGTGATTTAATAAAAAAATTACCCCGTCTGCTTTGAAAATATAATGATATATAAAGTTAAAATTAGTATATATTATTAAAAAAATAAAATAAGAATTATGGTGGACTTTAAATTAAATTAAAAACGACCAATTTACGTTGGAACACAAATTTGCCGTACATGATTTAAAATATATATTTTTTAAATATTTTGGTTTTCATATTTTTATTTACGTAATCGTTTTGACATAGCACATATGATAGTTAAAAAAATACAATAAACCCGCAACAATTTTTTTTAAGTTACCTCTAAAATTATGAATATTGATTTTTTTCATGGTCTATATATACTTCATAATTTAAAACAAAAATAAATAAAATTCTTCCCATACATATTAGATATTTACTAAACCTTTAATTAAAATATATATATATCATTCAGTTTGGATGGGTATTTTGGTCTCTAATCCAAAATTAAGTTATGTATGAAACAGGCAGCGCTGCCGTTCATAGAAGTTCTATTTTGCCGACGCAAACGTGAAAATATCATTTTTATAAACAATAATTATTAGCCTGAAAACACTCATCCAAATTGAAAAAACCTTCCGAGCAAAGATAAATGTCGCCGGCAGGACTCGAACCCTTGTTACCCTTTGCGCTATGCACAAAAAATCTTGTCTTAAAAACTTTAGTTTTTCAATTAATAAATATTTGACAAGTCAAAACATTTTTCACCAATAAAATGAAGACATAATTTGTCTCGACGCCACCTATTGAGGGATTTAGCTGTTACAAGCCTTCCTCATACTAAAAAAGTTGGTTGTTTACAGGTGAAATATAATAAAAATAAAAATAAAACGTAATTATTGAATGAAACACTAGTATATATTGATTAACTTGGCGGGTTTGCGATAAGCCGACGTAGCTCAATGGTAGAGCATCTGACCGGATATTAGAAGGGTGTGGGTTCGAGTCCTGCCGGCGACATTTATCTTTGCTCGGAAGGTTTTTTCAATTTGGATGAGTGTTTTCAGGCTAATAATTATTGTTTTTAAAAATAATTGTTACCCTTTGCGCTATGCACAAAAAATCTTGTCTTAAAAACTTTAGTTTATCAATTAATAGTGAAAATATCAATCATTTTATTATTACTATTCAATCATATTCACAATTATTCAAGCTTTGGAGAAATTAACAGTAATATTTCAAAGTTTACACATTTCTCTTAAATTCTCACGCTCAGCAAAAATTGTATACACGTGGATATATCGTTAAAAAAGGAAAGGAATGTTAAATAAAGTTTACGTTTATTGATTGGTGTCAAAACTCTTATTTAAATACAGGAGAGGAGAGAAGAGAGGAATGTGTGAAAATTAATACAATGGATATCTTCTGGGAAACGAACTCGGCAATTATTTTTTTTGCGAGAAATGTAATACGGAGATTTTAAGAGGAACGGGTGCGCTGTCTCTTTCATACATAACTTAATTTTGGATTTGAGGCCAAAATATCCATCCAAACTGAATGATATATTTTTTTAAATAAATGTTTAGTAAATATTTAGTATGGATGAGAAGTATTTTATTTATTTTTGTTTTAAATTATGAAGTATAACATCATGAAAAAAAACAGTTTTCATTTTTTTAGAGAACTTAGAAAATTATTTGCGGGTTTACCGTTTTTTTTTTAATTATCAAATTTGCTATGTAAACATGATTTGATAAATAAAAAAATTAAAAAAGAAGATTCAGTCGATATTTTAAATCATGTACGCCAAATTTGTAAATTGGTTGTTTTTAATTTTATTGAAATTCCACCATAATGCTTATTTTGATATTTAAAAAAAAATTATTTTGTATTTCATTATATTTTCAAAGTAAGACGGGGTAACACTTTTTTTTAAATCACCGTTAGCCACCAAATAGTTGTTAAGGATGCTTCTATAATTTCGAAAAATCAATTCCTTTAATGGCCAATATTTCATAAAGTAAAACAAAAATAAATAAATTACTTCTAATCCGTACTAGATATTTACTATACTTTTTGGTGAAAAAAAAGATCATTAGGTTTTATTTTGACCTCAAATCCAAAATTTAAGTTTAGTATGAAACAGGCCGCGCAGCCGTTCAATCGTTGCAATCTTTGGAGCACAGACGTCAGATGGGAATGTTGTCCTGCTTCCACAGGTATTTCAATTAAAGATGCTCCGAGGAACTAGCGACATTGATCCCTTCAGTACCGGTGCACAGTCGGGAAACAAAACGCGCGCCCAACATTTGTACACAGTTGATATTTACCACATGAGAACGTGTCGCTTTTATGAATCGTTCTTGTGTTCAACAGCTCGGCTGTTGAGTGTTTCCTCCTTCCTACAACATGGGTCTCTCTAAGACCCAGGTTTTCTACTTGCTATCCTCTAAAAGACCCTCCACACAGCATCCCCAAAAATGATACAGGTCTTGAGGGAAATTATTTCCCCCGGGGCCTCCTGTGTAATTGTAAAAAAGTTAACATTTAAAAATGACGTACGCGTTATTTTGCGAACGGGTCGCTTCTACCAGCTCGGCATTGGAATGATTCGCCGGCCTCTGTATTTCCTCCCTCCTACAATACGGGTCTTTTCAAAACACAGGTTCAGTGTTTCCTATCTTCTAAAATACCGTCCACACAGCATCTCTAAAGATGACAGGCCTTGAGGGAAATTACTGTAAAAACAACAACAAAAATCTGTGAGTGTTTTATCCTTAAAAAAACCGGAATCAGGAGCCAGATCTGAATAGCTAGGTATTTCTTGATCAGATTCTTCTCTTTCTCAATCCTTTCAGCAAATATTAGACCCCAATTGGGGATTCCATAATTTCGATGACTCTGGAAAATGTGACCGTTTTTTTTTCAATGACGAGTCATTCGGCGATGTTTTTGACTTCTCCCACTGGATATGGACGCCGGGTCATCTAGGCACCAGTCAATCAATGCACTGTTTGATTGTTTGTTTGTACGGCCGCCGCTCGTTTTGGGTCACCACGACCACGACGTTTTTCTGAGCGGCCTTAATATGAAAGAAGAAAAAGGCCGGGCCCCGGGCGCGACTCGCTGCCTCTCTGCCCAGCTCTCTGATCAGGTATCTGCGTGCTGGTGTGAAGCCTCGTGGTAAGGCGGTCAGAAACGTCATATTCCGAAAACCACGAAAAAAAACATCGCAAGGTGTCTGGAGTTTTTGAAATGCGGATCCATAATAAAACAAAACATTGAAGAACGGTGACGATTTTAATGTTCCGTTTTAAAGTCTATTCGCGTCTACCAGCACCGCGCAGTGCAGACACGACAACATCAGTTACGTATATTAAATAATAGTAATTGGATGAAAAATCACTTCAAGGACGCTGAACAAATCTTACCTCCTATTCTGTATCTAATTATGTACAAACAGATACAGACAAATATACTTACCTGGCAGGTCGCTTCAGACGAACACAGTTTTATTAGAAAATTTAAGCTTAGAGAAGATGTGATTTTTACGGTTGCTATTTTATCCTCCTTTTCTATTGATGTTACATTTATTAGAAGATTGGTGGCACAAGAAGAGTTGGTATTTATTGAAATATTTATAATTTTTAGGACTGGAGAATATTTATAAAATGACATTACATAGCATTAGAAGTTTTTAATAGATATTTACATTTATTTGCACATTTTGTTATTTACAGTGTTGCCGGCTATGGACGCATTTGCGCACCGGTGCCTGAAAAAAATTCTATAAGTTACTTTAGGTAAGTACTAACAGGCATTCCTAGCTAAGCAATAATTTACGTGTGCATTTATTCCATTTATATTTGAACACATTCATATTACAGCATACGCAAGCGGAATGTATCAGCGCATGCGCGGTCCAGCACCTGCCGAGATTAGAATATTTTAGCGGTGCTGGCGGTTGCCGGTGAAGTCTGCGCTTGCGCTGTTAGTACGAATTCATCACCGTTAGCACTACCATCTCGGCGTCACTGTCAGTCGGCGTCAATGAACGCGAATATTGCTAAAACGAAGAAAATGGACAACGAAAATTTGATTCAATTTTTCAGGAAATGTAGGTTATAAAATAATAATAAATATGGGAAAATGATTATAAAATCATTAAACATGTTGTGGCAGACGCTAACGTTCAGTTGACAGCCTGTGTCTGTGCTGTGTCTGTGCTGTGTCTGTGCTGTGTCTGTGCCAGTCTGTTCTGTGTCTGTGCTGTGTCTGTGCTGTGTCTGTGCTGTGTCTGTACTCAGTTCAAAGTTGTGTCTGTGCTGTGTCTGTGCTGTGTCTGTGCCGTGTCTGTGCTGGTGTCTGTGCTGTGTCTGTGCTGTGTCTGTGTTGTGTCTGTGCTGTGTCTGTGCTGTGTCTGTGCTGGTGTCTGTGCTATGTGTCTGTGTTGTGTCTGTGCTGTGTCTGTGCTGTGTCCAGTTGTGTTCAGTTGTGTCTGTGCTGTGTCTGTGCTAGTCTGTGCTGTGTGTCTGTGCTGTGTCTAGTTGTGTCTGTGCTTGTGTCTGTGCTGTGTCTGTGCTGTGTCTGTGTTGTGTCTGTGCTGTGTCTGTGCTGTCTGTGCTGTGTCTGTGCTGTGTCTGTGCTGTGTCTGTGCTGTGTCTGTGCTGTGTCTGTGCTGTGTCTGTGCTGTGTCTGTGCTGTGTCTGTGCTGTGTCTGTGCTGTGTCTGTGCTGTGTCTGTGCTGTGTCTGTGCTGTGTCTGTGCTGTGTCTGTGCTGTGTCTGTGCTGTGTCTGTGCTGTGTCTGTGCTGTGTCTGTGCTAGTGTCTGTGCTGTGTCTGTGTTGTGTCTGTGCTGTGTCTGTGCTGTGTCTGTGCTGTGTCTGTGCTGTGTCTGTGCTGTGTCTGTGCTGTGTCTGTGCCAGTCTGTGCTGTGTCTGTGCTGTGTCTGTGCTGTGTCTGTGCTGTGTCTGTGCTGTGTCTGTGCTGTGTCTGTGCTGTGTCTGTGCTGTGTCTGTGCTGTGTCTGTGCTGTGTCTGTGCTGTGTCTGTGCTGTGTCTGTGCTGTGTCTGTGCTGTGTCTGTGCTGTGCCGCAAGGTGTAATGTGAATACAAGAGTCTGTGCCTTTTCTGTACTGTACTGTTCTGCAGTGCGCGTTGCTGGTAGATATTAATAGACCTTTATCCGGATACTATAAAAAAGATTCCCTTTTCAAATAAAACTTCGTGATAGGTACTTTAATCTTTTTACAGCCCTGTTTTTATTATAACCGTGCACTTTATAATCGAGTTAGACTGTTTAAATCATAATACAAGAAAAGGTCACGTGACACCCCTTTTGGCACCAGCCTAGTTCACGGCCGTCAATGTTTTTTTCACGTGATTTTCAACATATCGTAAAAAAAGAGTCTAACAATATATTCGATGTGTTGTTTTACTAAAATTGGCGCTACGCCTAGCTCGCCCCTCGCCCAATAGTGTTTTCGTTTCATCCTCTTACTTGTTAGGGCATCTCTATGTATTATTTGCTCTGTGTTTTTGTTCCTTTTATAAGCTACTAGTCTCAGTTTTTTCACCTGTTCTGTTTCTTATTCTGTTACACCGGTCGTGAGTTCAATTCCTCCACAGGCATCAAGTCCTCCATCACGACATAAGTAACATTTTCCGTTTACAACGATGGTGAAAGTAAATCATATATATTGTCATATATAAGTTATTCCGTATCCGGGAATGTTTGTCCTTTTTTAATAATTTGAAAAAAAAACAAACAATCAAACAAAAAAGTGGTACAGTGTTTACGCGTCAATAATTTTGCTGTCACCCTGTTAAAGTCCGCACACATTCATATAAAACAGGTATATTGTGTATATACGAGCAAGTTTTGGAATGCGGTATTCAGCTAGCTGACACCACCAAATTATAACGCGCTAACTCGCAGAACGATTTGCGCAAACCTGTAACTTATTCCAAGTGTCCATTCGAGTGAATATCGCTTGCCAGATAAACTCCTTTCGTAAGCGATAGGAATAATGCGGAGTGGTTTTCACGCGACTTTTTTGCGACGTGTTTAAAATATTCGTTGGTAGTTGTTAAATAATTTTAAAGATGAATTTTCTTGCTGTGATCAAACTAATCAGGAACTCCGGTGAAAAATGTAATAGCTTTAACCGCCCGTCCTTTGGGTTATTATTCAAAAAGTAGGTAAAAAACATAGGTTTTTTTCATTAGCATTCGCAATAACAATACGTGCGACTAGTGACGTAACTTAAATGAGACAAAAATACCCCAACACATCTGTTAGCTTCGGCTTGCCTCGAAATACAAAATGAGATGACGCAGAAACAAACTTGATTTATACGAATGTTTTGTGGGTTTTGGGTATAGCTTTTTTTTGTAACTGAACGTATGGGATACGGCTTGTTGCGTTCGGGCTATAATATTGCGGTCGTATTGTAACCCTCTCCGACTATTGTTCTACTCATCTCAGGATTCGTGGGTGAGACTGATGGATGAAGCACGGGGAAGTGGGATGTATATCATGATACAGTAAATAAAACCCTATTTAAAGGAAAGAACATAATTTATTGATTCTAAAACCACGATTATCACGGTGGAGCAAAGAGAAGAGTAAAGAGAAGGATTAAGTTAAAACGAAAAGGTTTAAATAATAAATGATGGTTCTTATAGTCCGATTCTTCTCCTCAGCATCATGGAAGGCCTCTCCAGTCCTGATGCTCACCGATTTCCGCCGTCACCTTCAGCGAAGTCTATGACGACTCTTCTGAAGCGCCATCCGCCACGGCTTCTTCCGTGGGGTTCAGACAATGGTATGTGAGGATGCTACCTTATGTCCTGTTTGGTCGTCGATACAGCAACTGACCCTCATGTCCGTTCATCACTCTTCTGGGATTTTCTCCAAAGCAGCAGGCACGCGCGGTTTGGTTTCATAGCCTCACAATTTGGCCATCAATAAATCAATAAACTAAAACAACCCACTTCGGGTAAATTCAATAGACGCACTCCGACGTCAAACAAAACAGAAAATTAACACATAATCCCTCCCAAAAAACACTTCGAGCTCGACCGCCCGTGTCAGGTTATATCCGACGCCATGTTGACTTGCTCGCCTTCCGTCGGATGTCTCCCATAGACATTCTCTCACCAATCTCTTCCGTAGACAATCATCATAATCATAGACGCGGGGTCAGTATTTACGTTACAGTATCACGTACGTTCGTATGGGTAGGGCGGTTAAAACATACATTCATATAGATTAGCAAACACCGATTCTGAATATATAAGTTTTATTATTATTACATGTAGAATTTATAAATCCTTATTTAAAAGTGAAAAAACACCATCTCATCAAAACACCTTGTTATGTTGGTACCATTGCATTTGGAACATCTGACGTAACGTCTGCGTTCTGTTTTTGGATCAGAATGTACATTTTTATATTTTTAGATTTTGTTTTGTATATTAAACATGTGTTTTTTTAGTTTTGGCGAAATTTAAACTTAATTTATGTGACTTTAAACTCAATTATTATATATGAAAGAAATTAGAATATTCGTGAGCAAACCAATTATCAATATAGATATCATGATAATGTTAATGCTCAATACTATTATTATTCTTAGAGTCATAGTTTCTAAAAAGGTACATAATTTTATAACTTATGTTTAGTGATGGTTAAATATCAATAGAATATAAAATTATGTACGGTAAAGCTCATCCTTGTTTTGGCATTTGACAGTCTAACCTCAAAATTGATCAAAACCAACCGGCCATAGATTTGGCGCGTTGTGGGCTTTAAAATTTTTTAACTTTGAACATTATTTTAATTATGAAAATTAACTTCAAGTGAATCAAATACTTCAGTCGGGCTATGTCAAGGGACAATAAGGGATAGGGGAATAAGGGACACTTAGATGGCTTGGGCATATACAGCGAATGAACAAAGTAAGGAGAATAAATGACACGAATGCAAATGGAAGAGGAAGTAGGGGACACCCGAAGAGGACATGGCACGATCAAGTGAATCAAATACTTGAGTCAGGCCATGTCAGAATTCAGTATAACAGAAGAGAATGTATGAGACCATATATGAATATGCATGAAGCAAGAAGTGTATGCCAAGATCGAGTTGTTTGGCGGTCCATCCTCTTTGCCTATCCCTGGGGAGAAACGGCTAATTAGTTAGTTAATTTCTTCAAAAAAATGTAAACTTCCTTTCTGGTTACTATGAATAAAATTAATGGGAAATAATTGGTGTACACCACACTGTTTAATATATAAATATCAACATGTTTCTTAAGCGAAGCTTCCCTCACCAGGATACACAGTATACTAAGATATAATGACAAGTCGTAGTATAGACAAATAATAATGCAAGAAGAGGCAAATTCCAAACATAAACAAAAATTAACAATAAGTGATAAAAATAGGTAAGTAAAATAAAAAATAAAAATTAAAATAACTGAAAAAGTAAAACAAACAAATTTATATTAGAAATTTAAAAAACGCAATTATTTTTGTCTTTAATGTAAACGAAATCAAGAAAATAACAAGGGATAATGAATAAAATAATGATAGTCATTATTTTTTAAATTAACATTTTTAATATTGTAAATTTAGTTATTAAACTGAAAAAAAATGATTATTAATAATATTTAATTGACTATTAACAAATCTTCTAATTTCAATTTTTTTTTTTGATATTCTAAGCTGGACAATGAGAAATTTTGCTAAACAACGCTGTAATATGCAGTAAATACCCCCCCCCCCCCCGTTTAACTTGCATTGGTTTATTATTTTTAAATAGTTTATTTTAGTTTAAAACAATTAATTGATTTTTTTTTGACAATAAACAAAAAACTCGGTTTTGCCATAAAATGAACATGTTAAGTTAAGTTTGGTTAGATGTCTGCAATATACTGTCCTAAGTTTTGGGCATCACGAATCTCTAATGACAGGTGACAAAAAGTCATCTTTCACAAAGTACCCCTTTTTTTTAAATCACTAAAACATCTCAAAAACAGTGGTTTGATAAATATTTGAACTTCATGCGGTTTAGCACACCCGTGTGCGAGGTGATTGCTTATTACAAATACAGTACGCATTAGCAAATAAGAACGTTGATATGTTTAACTTCATTGTAAATAAATTATTATTAACCGTATACCCGTCCAAGATAAATGAATTCTTCTTCTTCGTATGGTGGAGGAGAGTTGGTGGAGGTCATAGTGGGATGCTGAGGTTGTTAAGCCAGTCGACGGCATCGGGAGTCGCATGGTTCAGCCAAGATGTGCCATAGGGAAACTGGTTAAGGGACATTCTTCTACAATGTGTTCTGTTGTTTGAATATGTTCACATTCACAATGTTCGAAATCTTTCAGGCCCCATTTATGCATCATATACGCACAACGGCTGTGACTGCACCGGATGTGGTTGGTGAGGTCGCTTTCGCGGGAGAGAGAACCCCGGAAATTTAATAGTAGGGTCTACAACAAGGTGCTTGTTTTTCACGTCTGAGGTCTGTCACTGAGTTTGCCACGACTTTTCAGCGGAGTATAGTGATAGAAGCAGTCTTTCGCCTTCAGTCCAAAAAGGTTTCCAGGACGTCAGGCGGCTGATCGGAAGGTTTGCAAGGTTATCTTGAAGTGGAATGTTACTATTAAATTAATAAAAAATGCGGACGAATCATTTTATAAATTTTGGTATTTTTTTCATTACGACCGTTACAGGTCGCGAAAGTAGCATACGATTCCGTGTATTATGATATACTACGAGTCGTAAATGAAAGACTTTAATAGTGCAGTTTTGTGATAGAATCTCCCTAAGGGCGTTTCATATTTTTTTAGTTTTAGGCTCAGGCTTACAGATGTGACCTCTTGGAAAAGATGTCACAACTGTGATGACCTATAAAATATCATGTTTTAGCTCCAGAGAACAAGTTATTTTCCGGTGTCTAACGCGCCTCTCCCATCTTCTCTGCCAGGATTGACCCAAGAACCCTTTTGTGGTTGATTGATGGGCGGTGAATCCAGAGCGACGGTACCCCTTTCAAATTACCTCGACCAGGACTGACCCAAGAACCCTTTTGCGGTTGATTGATGGGCGGTGAATTCAGAGCGACGGTAAATCTTTGCTAGGACTGACCCTAGAACCCTTTGGTGGGTGAATTCAGAGCGACGATCTAAAGACTGACACAAGAATCCGTTGTAGCTGATTGATGTGCGGTTAATTCAGATTGACGTGAATCAAAGGGGATACATGATATACTCGTATGTTACGACCGAAACGTCTAGTGTTGTTTCAAATTGTTATACTGTCGTATTATTGTTAACTTACCTGTAAATTGATTAGATCCAAAATAAAAGCTATTTCTGTTCTCCGTGCAAATTGTGCATTATTTAAGAACGATTCATTTTAATATTTTTAAAACCAGTTAATAACATCAAATTAATTGGCAATGGTGCATTTGTATATACACCCGATAGTGACGCGTCTCTCAAACGTCACTGGGAAATAGCCTTTTGTCTTTCTTAAGTATACCTATTGTTTTTTTAGCGAAAATGGGACAACAAGTGTATACGAGCGGGAACTAGTATACACTCGGGAAATAGACTGACCAGATCTGACCAAATCCTTAACCTTCCTCGATACAACACTAGTTAATAAGCAAAACTCCTTCATCCATCGAGCCTTTATAACTTCAGATATCTACTCATCTCACACTGCCACCACTCTGTTAAGGGTATATAATGGGAGATTGATAGAAATCAGGAAACATGGACAATATATTATTACCTTTCGTATGCCATTCCCAGACGTGATATTTTTTATTACGAAAGAACTGTTATTTTTCACAGCATATTTTTTTTCGTAATTAATGTAGGCATTTGACCATAATAAATTTAACTTTAATACACAGTGACAACCACATTTACACCATTGAGGCCGGTTTGTCACGTCTAAAATAATTTTAGCTCTTTTTTTCATTTAAATTTAGGTAATACACACATATTTTACGTAACACTCTCTTATTATCGATATCATACTTGTTGATATCAAAAATTAAATAAAAACAACATCCCGATCTGCAATCGTGTACGTTCATGCAGTAAGAACGCACGTTTGAAGTTAAATTTTCGTAATTTGGTAAATTCACATAAATGCACTATTAGCCCCTGCTAGCGACAAAAATGAAGACGTTTTGACAGTTGAGGAATTCCGTTCGCCCTTTAACGATTTCTTCCTTTATTTATATGTATATATGTACACCATTTTTTATTCTTACTTTATTTATATTAAATCATAGATATATACATTTCAAATTGATCAATCCCTCCACCCCTTTCTTTCCACACCCCATTTAAACAAATTGTTCTTCTTTTTGAGTCGCCAATATCCCTCGAGTACAAGACTCCACCTATGGTCGCTATCCTGCGCTGCGTAGAGAGCTCCGGACACCGACGTTCCAGACACATGCGAACTTGTCACTCCAACGCATCGGTTGTTAAACAATTTATTATGTAACATTTAAATTAATATTACTTTTTTTATTTCTTAATGTACCCAAGTGGAAACATGTAAATTGACAAATTTGTATCACCCACGCATTATACATATTTTTAAAATAAACTCTAAAATAAAATAAGTTGATCGAATTTGTACATTCAATGACGGCAATTTATACATTTGACAATTTGTAAATTTTGACGGCCTCCATTGTCGAGGGGTAAGGATCAAGACTACGAATCCGAAGGTCGCGGGTTCAAACCCAGGCGTGCGCAAGTAAATTTTATTTAATTAATTTGTGCTGTTTCACAATTAATTCATTTAAAAATAATATATAGTATATTTGCTCACGTTCCAGAGTGGAAGATACTATCAGTATCGCCCTGGTGAAAGATCACCATTTAGAATTGAAACGTTGCTTGAAATGGCTTTAAGCCGTATTTGGTGACCAGATTTGAATAGCCAGGTATTTCCCCACCCTCTTCTTCTCCTTCTCCTTCCCTCCCCAATACCTCCGGCCTCACAAAATTCCCCAATTGGGGATGCCATAGTCTCACTGGCTCCAGATTGTTGGGAGCAGTTGAGACTCTTGTGGGGTATTCATACGAGGATATATATTTTTTTAATTCAATAAAAACTCAAAAAAATGGTTTAACAATAAATTGACGTTCTTTATTCCTTTAATAAGGTATGAGAAAGTAATTAATAATTTGTTTTGTATATATTACCAAGTACATGATATTGTAATATTCTCTCAATTGAGAAACTTTTGCCTGGATTTGCGTCCATATCCTTACAATCACCGAAGAGAAGATAATCCGTCACAGAGCAAAGAATACAATAGAGATGCCCTAACACCCAAAGGAGAGAAATCAAAAGTAGGGGGACGAGAAGCGAGGTGTGTCAATTTCATTAGATTTGCGAATAAATGCATCTCGACAGCCTGCAGGCAACTCGCATTGCAATGCAAAGTATTAATATTTACTCTTCGAAAGGCAAACCTGCTAATGATCAACTCGTCCTTTTTACAATTGTGCATATTTTTTGCCGAATCTCCCCATTTTCCCGTAGCTGTGGTAACAGATTCCAAACTCATCCAAACCGCCAATAGGTAAAACAGCAAATGAGAAAAAGGTTCGGCTTGTTTACAAAAATAATATTTTGTTGCAATATTTAGTTTGACCCTTTTACACATGTTTCAAATTTGCTCACCGCAGTTAAATCATGCGAATGTAACGTGGACGGCAGTGAATTAGTGTCACTAAAACTGTTCGTGAATTATGTATTTGAATAAGTTTAATACAGTAAAAAAAACGCTTGTCTGTGGAATGTAATTAGATAGTTTTGGTTATTCTCTTTACCACTTCTATTTTTACTACGTTTGAGTGCGCAGGAAAACATAATTATTGTTTTATATCCTAAAATCTTCAAATGTCACTCGTTGCCATGTGGTCAGGAAATGCGTGAACCCGCCTGGTGCCAAATTTAGGATGTTACGTGGTTTGTCTCCAGCCGTCAAAATGGTTGGCAGATCTGGCTATATGGCATGTCTATTAATTCTGACGACAGTGGTTGTCGCCAATTTACATAAAACCTTTCGATTTCTAGGCCATAGAGAGTTCAATGAAATTGACAAGGAAGGAATTTATCCAATGAAATTGAACATAATGGAATTTATCTAATAAAATTGACAAGTAAGGAATTTATCCAATGAAATTGGATAGAATGGAATTTATCCAATGAAATTGAACATAATGGAATTTATCTAATAAAATTGACAAGTAAGGAATTTATCCAATGAAATTGGAAAGAATGGAATTTATCCAATGAAATTGACAAGAAAGCAATTTATTTAATAAAATTGAAAAGAAATGAATTTATCCGGTGAAATTCACGAGAAAGGAATTTATCCAACGAAATTGAAAATAAAGGAATTTATCCAATGAAATTGAAAAGAAAGGAATTTATCCAATGAAATTGACAAGAAAGGAATTTATCCAATGAAATTGAAAACAAAGGAATTTATCCGATGAAATTGACGAGAAAGGAATTTATCCAATGAAATTGAAAATGTTTGATCAATTCCAACAGAAGTAAGGAAAGACTTAGCTTACTTCGGGCACACGGCCACGCCCACAATACACTTCTATTGATTTATCTCTTCAGTGCTTATAATCTTACAATACAAGTTGTAAGCGAAACGATTCTTCGAAGACACGGCGGAATTTGGCCCATTTTCGCTCTTTTCACGTGACCCCGATTCGTATGTAAAAAAATTATAAATATTATTTTTACTAATGAATAATCACTGGATGTAGAAGTTTGTCGACACAATCCAGAACTATAATTAAATGGAACTTAAAATATCATAATATGGCAACACCGATTTTAGAACAAAATTAATGTGAGATTATTTTTGACTCCTGAATCATTTTTTGTATATTTTTTTTTGTAATTGCAGTGGCGTCAAATTTGGTAGCATTGCCATTCTGTGATAACTTTTGTGGTAACCTGACAAAAAAAACATTTTACTAAAAAACTCACTATCAAAGGTAGTCAACCAAGTAGTAATGGCGAAATATATTTTATTTTTTGCGAAAATGTACCAGACATCAGAGGTCAGAGATAGGCAGAAGTCCTGGGTTCGAGTCCCAGATGCGACTGAAACCTTTTTATTTTCTGTCGTTTTTTCCGTTTTCATGTTTCATTTAGGTTATGTTAATATTATTTTCTACAGTGATTGAATATTAAAATGAGGTTTTTAAATCTCAATAAAAATAATTAATAATTAAAAATTAAATAACATATATATTTTTTTAACTGTAAAGTTATATTGCAATTTTTTTATGGTTGTAAAATTGTCTATTCATAAATGGTAATGAAATATCTCTCTTCGTTTTGGTTATTTGCCAATCCTTTTTTTTTAAACTTTTGTACGGAAAATGTCAAAGTAAACAAAGGTAACATCGTCCAATAAGAATTTAATAAATACTTCTCCGAATTCAATGATTTTTTTAGTATTCAATTTTATCCTGTGAATGATTGTGAATTTGACATTTATCTAACATTTAATACATGGTTATTTCGATATATAAAGGATCCCATTTCTACAGCGGATCATCTGATCGTCAGTAATCTTAATTTGTTTTCCTGTTAAAGTATTCATTCAGAAAAAAACAATACTTAAAAGAAATATGCCAATCCATCGCGTCATTTCCGGAGTTAAGGAATGTCTAATTTATAATCTATCCATATCAAAATTCTGTATTAGCAATGACATATTATTGCAATTATTAAACATTTTTGTTTGCCAGATTAGTTTATCAGTTAAAAAATAATCTTTGATAATGCTTTCTCGGAATGGAACAGAGGTTTAAATTACCAATTTGATTATTTATTTATTTTACTGGGTTTTTAAAGATTGTTCGCGCGTGAGTGAGAATAATTCTATTGTAAAACTCAGTTAAACATGTATTAATGCAAAAGAGATACAAAATGGACAGGAAGAAATTAGCAGAAAATATTACAAGCAAGTAGAATATAATACAACCACATATTAGAAGATAATACAATAAAGTAGATGTAGATAATACAATAAAATAGAAGAATATAATATGAGAAATTAGCAAAATAATACAAGAACACAGTATAGAGAATATAGAGAACAATAACCCAGTAGAATCACACAGTGAAAGTTAATACAATATCATTGCAGAAAATAATACAATAACATATCAAAGTATGATAAAATAACACAGTAGAAGATGATACAATAACACAGCTGAAGATAATACCAGAACATAGTAGAATATAATATGAGAAATTAGCAAAATAATACGAGAACACAGTATAGAGAATACAATAACCTAGCAGAATCACACAGTGAAATAAAATACAATAGCTTTGCAGAAAATAATACAAGAACATATGTATGATAAAATAAAACAGGAGAAGATAATACAAGAACATATCAGAAGATAATACAAGTTAGCGGAAGAAAATACAAGAACATATCGGGGAATAATACAAGAACTTTGGAAAATAATACAAGAACACAGTAGGTAATATAAAATACAAGAACATAGCAGAAGAACGAGAACATAGTAGAAGATAATACAAGAATATACCAGATTATGATAAAATAACATAGCAGAATACAACCAAAAACATAACATAATATAATCCAAGAACTTGCCAAAACAATATAACAACACAGTAATAGAGAATACAAGAACACAGGTAGCAGAAGAATCAGACGACAGTAGAAGATAATACAAGAACATAGCAGAATATAATACAAGCAAATATGAAGATGTTTTGAAACAACAAAAGTGGGAAAATTATATTTTATTATCATTTGTCATTAAGTCTTTTAGTACGCATTTGTTATTAAGTCTTTTAGTACGCATTAGAAACGTGGACGTCTCATTTTTATAATAAGTTTATGTGTAGAGGACCCGAAGATACCAGAAGACGTTGGGACGCAGAGCGGTGGACCCGCCACACCGGTTTTTAATTGAGAAAACATTTTTTACGTTGAAAAAATTATACGAGTCGAAAAAATATAACCAGAGATTTGACAGTCGTCCCCCTAGCGGCCAGTCGAGACACTTCCAGAGGTCGACAACTGAAAAATCCGTGCATTCTTTTAAAATTACATAAAATCGTTAAAAAATAAAATTTCTGTTATATAACATTCATTCATAAAAGGGTCAAAATAAAATTCTAACAAAATAATCGGTTTTTGTAAACAAGTCGAACCTTTTGATTTATTTGTTTTTATTTAAATTATTTAAAAAAAATAAATTATATTGATAAAACACAATTCGATGTCTGTCTTAGTGGGAAAATTCTTGTGTCAAGACAGACGTACACGGCACGTATTGGCGCCACACTTAGCTCGCCCCGCTTATTTCGGTTTCTTCTCCTTGCGTGTTAGGGCATATCTATGCATTGTTTGGAACAGATTCAATTTACCTAAAGGTGAATTTTCTGTTTCTTCATCCATCATTTTAATAATATGTCTGTGTCAAAAGAGATGACGAATACCGAACTTTCTGACCTGACAATCGAATTCCCATTTTTCCTTAGGGCAGTAACTTTTTCTTCGACATATTTTAATATCAATATATTCTATTTGAATTTTGTATTTCATCTTAAATGTAAATCAGAAGATGTCTGTTTGTTTTACCAAAAGCTCTCGAAGAGTTTCTGAGAGTTTAATGAATCGATTGCATTTAATTACGCTGTCTGACAGGAGAATTATTTCAGACCTAGTTGTGTAATATATAATCATTAATAACCTAATTAACATCCCTACCATCTTCGCCACTATTAAATTACATGTACCGACGAGGAACACAAGACAAAATGTTACATTTTCTGCAATACGTTTACAATCAACTCACTAACCAATAGGATGCATGATCTGGGCAACAAGTTTGGAGGTATTGTTGATATATTTGCTGAAATTTATACAATAAAGCGTCATCTATACCAGCACTTTGATGAATCCTACCAATTAATTATTGTAGCGTGGGTAATGTAGGGTTAATGATTTGTGTTAAAATATTGTTTTAGTTTTCTATTTTATTATGCAGTTAATCGTTTAACAAAATGTTGTTTTAGATTATCTTATGGTTTAAAAATTCTATGTACTTATATTTTTCGATAACTCGTTACATTTTATTTTAAAAATCCACGTAAAAAAACCAGAAATATTCAAATAAATATATCCGGAACTAGCGCAACTAAGACATGCCCAATAGAAGTATGTTTTGAGGATGAATCGAGAAAATTGGGAAAGGGGTTCACCTCGGACGGGACGCATAGACAAACACGCACCGTGCGGCGATTATTAAAAAATGAAACAAACTCTTCCCCCCTTTCCAACTACACCCGCAAGGATAATGCTTTCCATCGGTGACGGAAAGCAAAAATATTGTGTGTACACAGACAAATGTGTACGGGAACGCTCCTTTGTTTCGCTTTTTTTGTGTAAATGTTTTCAAAAAACATTCGCAGAAGACGGCTTCGTACACTGTTGTACAACTGTTTTAAGAAGACTATGATTTAAAAATCAATATTACAATTATGTGTTTTCATTCAGTTAATTCCACTATAAGATATAAATATTTCATATCTTTCTTTTTATTCAAAATAACAGCTCGCAAACAATCGGTTGGCGATCTCTTCCGATACACCTTAATACCAGATTTGAGCATTCAAACAGGTGTGTGCTTACAGACCTCCGTCCCCCCACTTCTCCACCATTACCTGACCCCTCCCCTTAAATGTCTTCACGTCTCCCGCCTCACATCCGAGGCGGCCATCGAGCCTTGTACACGGCCGCTGCGACAAATAACAAAACAGAAAAACGCGAAAACAATTCAAAAACCTGTAAATCTCACAGTATCTATACGAATGCGTCATCAATACGCCATTATTGAAAATAAAAACTATACAATCCGAGATAAGATGGGCTTAGTTTTAGTTTAACAGTTGACAACCTTGAAGTTTTGTGATTTTAAAATATATATGTACGGTAACGTAAACGTTGTCGCGTTGCAAAGGTGTGTTTACCCGTTTAAAATAATAAATAATAATAGTGAATTCCGTACTGCATTGTAAATATTATTGCATTTAAAGTTATAAAATCAAGTGCCATTAATTTTTTATACAAAATAACATCTCCTACGTTTGATTTTGGACAAGTAGTGTATTGTGGAATGTTGTTTTTCTGTTTTAAAGTGTAGCCTCAATGATAAGGTGTATAATTAATTGTTTTACATGTTGATTTCTTTGCTCAATATGGCGATGTTAGGGCGGGTGAATATGTGGGTGGTTTTGTGTTGTGTTTTGTTTTTGGATTTTGCCGCTGCCCAGGGGGAGGCATGTTACGGGGCTGGGAGCATTGCTGGTGCGGTTCTTGGGACACTTCTTGCAATCATTGTGATCCTGGGATTAGTGTATGTCTTCTATAGATATTACTGGAGGAATAAAAAAGGTAAGACTTGTATTTATTTACGTTTTGTTTTATTATGTTGGAGATATTTATTAATTGTTTTTGTGTTTAATTTGTAGAACTCTATTTATTTATTTTTAAATTTAATGTAAATCAAATTAAATAATAGTTTTTTTATTTATTTTTTTATTATTGTGACAGTTGTTTCGGCGTTCATGGTCATTTTAAAATAGCGGTTAATCCACATTGTGACGACTTATTCATATGATTTTATTCGCTCCCACCCCATTCTAATTTGGACGGGTTCTTAAAAATAATGATTTATTATCGGTAAAACCCATTTAGTTAGAAAATAATTAAAATTCTCTATTCAGTGAGGTTTTTCCATTTATTTGTTTCGTTTTAAAGTGGCATTGAACGCCGAAACAGCTCTCACAATAATAAAAAAATAAAAATACTTGCAGAACTTAATAATAACATTATTAAATTTGATTTATATTAAATAAAAAAAATGGAGATATTTGCTTATATTGCTATAATTGGATACTGGGCAACACTCAAAAGTGGCCACTGCCTTCAGTTTTACAACATTGAGAATTTCCCTGGTTCCGGGCAGTTGGGACTCTTGTGCGGTAGGTAATTACAAAAAAAAACTCTCGATAAGAGTCTTTCATTCCAATTTTTCACTCCACTAAAAAAATGACCTAAGCATCATTTTGCAGGTTGCTAACTCATGATTTATCTGTAAATTCTATATTAGTATATAATTTCTTCAAAAGATTTAAAAGAATTACTTTGTATTCACCACTTTATTAATATACACAGATATCAACATGTTTCGAAAGCGATTCTTTCTTCATCAGAAATATATGGAATACTATAATACCAATATATTGTATTCTATAAATTCCTGATGTATCGCTTTCGAAACATGTTGATATGTGTATATTAATAAAGTGGTGAATACAAAGTAATTTTTTAATTAATTTATCTATATTAGTAGTTATGTGATAGAAGTACCATATATGTCACAAAATGTCTGGAAATAGGTGCAGTTTGAATTTTTTTTAATGTTTTGCCTAAAATTTCATGTATTTTTTTCCAGTTGGGACTCGGTAAAAAACACATAATTAAGAAAAATAAAGATAGTTATAGGTTCATAAAAACAAATAAAAAATATTTAGATACGCGGAGGTTCAAAAAATTGCACTTCATTTTTTACTTTATTTATATATAAACGCGTAAATATTGAAGAAGATTTGACGCCATTTTTAATGTTAGTATGAAATGACATTTGTCAAAAGTACTAACTGTATAAAATGGATATTTGAAATATTGTTAGGTTGTTAGGTTCTTAGTTCGTTTTTTTTAAGAAAGAAAAAAACCCAAACTAAGAACCTAGAACCTATTGCCTTATTTTAGCATATGCAATTATTTATTATTGATTTTTATGATTCTTTAAGTAGATTTAAGTTTTTCAACTGAGTCCCAACTGGAAAAGATTACCAAATTCCAGTACGTATTTGATTCTGTGCAAAAACTGGCGGTCCGTTTGATAGATTCTCATATCTTAACAAACGGACTGCAATCTTTGGAGCACAGACGTCAGGTGGGAATGCTGTCTTTGTTGTTCCGGTATTTTAATGGAAGATGCTCTGAGGAACTAGCGTCATTGATCCCTTCGGCAAGGGTACATCGTCGGGAAGCACACCAAACGCGCGCCCAACATCTGCCACATGAGAACGTGTCTTCTACGACTCGTTGTTGTGTTCAACAGCTCGTCTGTGGAATGATCTGCCGGCCTCTGTGTTTCCTCCTTCCTACAACATGTTCACTCCTTCCTATCCCCTAAAAGATTCTCCATACGCCATCCCCAAAGATGATATAGGCCTTGAGGGAAATTATTTCTGTGGTCTCCTGTGTGGAGTTACTGTAAAAAACATAGATTTTAAAAGATTACAGCTTGAGGATTATTGTCTTTTGAAACTTAATACATTTAACTAACTATTCGTATATGATTAACAGATAAATCATTTGTGATATTTCTTGAGTTAGCAACCTGCAGAGCGTGTATTTTTGGGTGGTGAAGGAACCGGGTGTAGGTAATTAAGCATTACCATTTTTTGAACTGTGCTCGCGGTGGAATTCATGATTAGAAATGCTGATAATTTTGTTACACTTGTTTAATTGGGGCCAGACCGGTTCTCCCCCTCTGCGGGAATCTTCAGACTGGTCTGTCTGTCTGGGCGAAACCGGTCCGGCAACAAATAATTAAGTGGAACAAAGTTATAAACTTTTTTAATCATTAAAAATAAAACGTGGTTACCGCGTGGATACACTGAAAAAATATCATTTTTTTAAGAGTTTATTGTTTTTATATCAACCTGTGAAGCGTGATTGTCTTCTTTCAGCTGGTCACAATTTGAACAAAAGCTGAAATGGTCCGAGAATCAGCATCCATTCAAAATGGCGCAGACCGTTGATTTAATGGCCATCAAATGGAGTTTTAAATTCTATAACCTACATGTAAAAAAATGACCTAATGACGTCAGAATGAATAGACTTGCCTTAACATACCGTTTTGACGGCTCGAGGCAAAGGTTACGGGACATCCATTTTGGAACCAGCCTAGTTCACTTCTTTCCACATTAGTTTTGCGTGATTTTGACTGCGGTTAGCAAATTTTAAAACATTTGTAAAAAAGATCTAACTAAATACTCTAACAAAATATTTGGTCTTTGTAAACAAACCATACATATTTGTTGTTTTACTTAAATTGGCGGCACGTCTAGCTCGCCTCTCACCCCCATTATTTTCTTTTCTTCTCCTCGCGTGTCAGGGCATCTGTACGAGTATGTATTATTATCTCTTATGCACGTGACACCCGTTTTGGCACCAACCTAGTTCACTGCCGTCCACGTATAGCGTGATTTTGACTGTGGTAAGCAAATTATAAAACATTTATAAAATAATCAAACTAAATAGTAAAAAAAAATATTTCTGTTTTTCTTAAATTGACGGCACGCCTAGGTCGCCCCTCGCCCCCCCCTTGTTTTGGTTTCTTCCCCTTGCGCGTTAGGGCATCTCTATGTATTATTTGCTCTGTGCTCAGAACAAAGGATCTTACCGCTCAGTGACGATAAATTATTATTCACGTCAATTCCTGTTTCTCCACGTTTTATCAAGTTACTGAGAAAAGCACCCTTTTCGTTTTACCAAGAAACCATCCATCCACTGAACAAAAGTAATCCCTGGAAATGAATGTGATATATGGTACACCGATTTGAAATAAAATTGAAGTCGCCGGAGAACTTTTTCAACTTTTAACTGAAAAAATTTTGCCGGGAAAAGAGGTATTATTTTTCGGTGAAATACGCGTTATTTTTGGAGAAATTTTCGTTATATTTGGAAAATTTGGTTATTTTTCAACATAATCGGTGGAATTTTGCAACAGAAGTGATGTTATGTTCCCTTTTTGGTATTTTGCAACAAAAGTGGTGTTTTGTCCCCTTTTTGGTATTTTAAACAAAAGTGGTGTTATGTCCCCTTTTTGGTATTTTGCAACAAAAGTGATTTAATGTTACCTTTTTACTATTTTGCTACACAAGTGGTATTTTGCAACAAAGGTGGTGTTATGTTCCCTTTTTCGTATTTTACAACAAAAGTGATGTTATGTTCCCTTTTTAGTATTTTGAACCACAAGTGGAATTTGGAACAAAGGTTGTGTTATGTTCCCATTTCAGTATTTTGCAACAACGGTGGTATTATGTTCCCTTTTCAGTATTTTGCAACACAAGTGGTATTTTGCAACAAAGGTGGTAGTCCGATTTAGATACATTACTTGTTATTGGGGACCATTTAACTGTTCTTTACTGAATATACCTTTATTTCTTCACTTGTTTATTATATTCGATCTCGTTCTTGTTGGCTCGGGTTGTAAAATTAATAGTTGTTGTTTATGCAGTTTATTAGATGTAAGAATTATGAACTAGGCACGCAGTGTACTCTAGCAAAGAAGAAGGAAGAATGAGCCGAGATACCAAGTGTACCCTAGCTATGATGTAGAGAGAATGAGACCTGGGATGTAGGGACATAAGGTTTTTAACGGAAACTTACAAAGAATTGAACCGTTACATTTGGGAAGTTGTCGGACATAGTTAAAAGGATCTTGCATATTCGAGTACAACAAATTCACAGGAGGATATCACAATAATCATTATATTTTAACATTTGAAATTGACTTTGGGTTTTGCTTTGTGGACAGTTTTATTAGGGTATTTATAATTCTGTGATGGAATACTTATTTTAATAGTTTCAATAATAAAATGGTACTTAAAATACTAAAAAGTTAATATAACATCATTTTTGTTGCAAAATACCAAAAAGGGAACATTACACCACCTTCATTGCAAAATACCACTCGTGTTGTAAAATACTAAAAGGGGACTATAACATCACTTTAGTCGCAAAATACCAAAAAGGGAACATTACACCACCTTCGTTGCAAAATACCACTCGTGTTGAAAATAATAAAAAAGGGGACTATAACATCACTTTAGTGGCAAAATACCAAAAAGGGAACATTACACCACCTTCGTTGCAAAATACCACTCGTGTTGAAAATACTAAAAGGGGACTATAACATCACTTTAGTCGCAAAATACCAAAAAGGGAACATTACACCACCTTTGTTGCAAAATACCAAAAAGGGAACATTTCACCACCTTCGTTGCAAAATACCACTCGTGTTGTAAAATACTAAAAGGGGACTATAACATCACTTTAGTCGCAAAATACCAAAAAGGGAACATTACACCACTTTTGTTGCAAAATACCAGAATATCGCGTGAAAAATATGAACATTTTGGGTTATTCACCGGAAAATTGAGATATTTAGCGATTTCGGGAACACGGATTCTTCCACAGCATACCTAGCTTCTATTCAACGAGGATCCGGAAATTGCGAGAACTCCAGTCACGGTAAAATCAGACAGTCGTAATTCCAAGAAACCTGCCTCAGGCGTTTAAATGTGATACTTGCCGCCAATACAGGTAGCCTTTTGTACCTTGTTTAATATTTTCTTAGAATAAGAAATAGGATATTGGTTAATTACAAGCATTCCAAGATTGGCAGATAACACTGACGTCAGAATAAATGGACTTGCCCTAACGCAGTATTTCGACGGCTGGACACCCATTTTGGCACCAGCATATTTCAAAGTCGTCCACTTTTGTTTTGCGTGATTTTGACTGCAGTAACAAAATACCTATTAGATTTTTGTATACAAACCGAACCCTTTTATCTATTTGCTGTTTTACTTAAATTAGTGGCACGCCTACCTCCCCCCCTCGCCCGTCATATTTCATTCTTCCCCTTGCGTGTTAGGGCACCTCTATTTATTATTTTCTTCTGTCCCGTGAAATCCTTTTTGGCACCAACCTAGTTCACTGCCGTCAACGTTTGTTTCTCAAGATTTTGACTGCGGTAAGCAAATAATAAAACATCTATGAAAGGGTCAAACTAGAATATTCAGTTTTTGTAAACAACCTTTTTACTTATTTGCTCTTTTATATGCTTGCCCCCTTATTTTAGTTTGTTCTCCTTGCGTGTTAAGGCTCTCTATTTATTATTTGCTCTGTGATTTCCATCATTTTTTCGTAGTCCAATTTATGCAATACCAGTTTGTCTCACTGCACTGCCAATTCTCGTAGCAATCATTTGCAAATCCAATCCCATTACCGGTTCAACGTATTTATCAATGTGGTTGACATTTAACTTGATTTATTGCAACTCTATAAAATTATAATACGACATCGGCACATTCTAAATTATTCTAGACAAGTCTCCCTTTTCATTTTTCCACAATTTTCAACCTCTATCGAAACCATAGAGGTATACAAATGGAGTAAACATCAGCGTTTGAAATATGGGCAACAATTGTCATCATAGAGGTAACACGGGCTTCAGTCGATTACAAGCGCTCACCTGGTATGGATCTCCAATGATAACTGCAAAATGCCTGCAAGACTGGACATGTCGTTCTGGAAAAGACAGAAATAGTAATAATAAATAATAATAAGACAGAAATAATAATAGGTGTAACCTTTCGTCTGTTTTACCATAATCAATATTCGTGTAAAATGGCTTTTTGAATGTTAAAAAACTTAACGAGCAGTTGAAGTTGGCACACCGGTAAGGCAAATACTCCGGCCTGCGGTAGTGCGACTGCGTTCGTTGAGGTTGTTCGCGGTCGGAAAGATTCGGGCGACATCGACAACCGCTTCAACCCCCTACGTACTTCCCAGGAGGGAACAATATTTTACATTGATTTTAATAGGAACGTAGACTCTATTTATGTCTCAATAATCGAAAGTCTTTCCGCTAACCGCGCTAAAGGTGTAGATATCTTATTTTGTGAAGCCAAGTCTAAGTCTAAATTTCAAAGTGTTTCCAGAAATCAGAAATTAAAGACTCCAATCACTTAAAAAAAACAGTAATGACATTCTAACTTCAATACCAGTATTTTTTCCTTTCCAGACTTTTTATAGTTAAAATAATTGTTAATAAAAGTTTCAATCCTTCAAAGCCCGCCAAAACTCTCCAAATCTACGGCCGGTCGGTTTTGAGGTTAGAATGTCAAATTTAAAAACAATGAAGAGCTTTACTGTATATAATTTTATATTATATTCACTGTAAACTATAACTCAACATGAATAATAAAATGATGCACCTTTTCAGAAACTTTAACTCAAAGAGTAATAATAGTATTGAGCATTAACATTATCAACTGGTTTGCCCATAAATATTAATTTATTTTTATTTTTTATATTGAGCAACAATTGTCACCCGAATTAAATAAAAGTTTCGCTAACACAAAAAAACACATTTAAAATACAAAACAAGATCGACAAATAAAAATTCCATACAAATCCAAAACAAGAATACACGCGTCACGTGTGATGTTCCGAATGCAATGGTACCAATATAACAGGATATTTCATTGACGTGATTTTTTATTCACATTTCAATAACGATTTATAAATTCTGTATATAATTTAATAAATAATAAAAGTTACAAATATTCAGAATCGGCGTTTGCTGATCTATATGAATGTATATTTTCCAAGCCATAATGTTTTTCACTGAAGTTACTTACAGTACAATTATTTTGTATGAAATCTGACGGTTCAAACATTTATAAATTATTATATGAATATACAATATATTTTTGTAATCGTTTAATTATTTAAATGGTTTATATGCAGCCTAACGACTTCCTGCTAACCGCTTCCCATGGTTTATCAATGATTCTACCTGCATTTTCCCAACCATTTGTGTGTGAACTTGATTTAACGAAGTTAATTCATAAGTTGTTAATTTATCCATGCACTGAACATTAACAGCAAGTTAGACTTGTAAAAATCGTATTTTTTTCATTATAATGACACCACCAAGCAATTTAATTTGTCTTTGAAATTTGTTCCACATGTTTTGTCTTTTGACAAGTTCGATTTCAAGAAACAATCCAAAACCATATTATAATTATTTAGTTATTATATCAAAGCAACCTTGCTTCGTCAGGACAATACTCAAATTAACGTAAGATACAAAATAATTTAGGTGTTGGAGTGGGAGCCGACCAAAGAGGGAGGGGTAATTGGGATTTTTCTGAAGGAACAGAGCGATTCCCTGGAAAAATATCTAAAAGAGGACTACACAATAAATTTCCATGGTTATTCAATATTTTAGAGTTATTTCCCAGAGTGGAAGATACTCTCAGTATCGCCCTGGTGAAAGACCACCATTCAGAATTGGAACGTTGCTTGAAATGGCTTTTTGCGGTGTTTGGTGACCAGATCTGAATAGCCAGGTATTTCCCCTTTTCCCCACCTTCCTCTCCCCCTTCTCCTTCCCTCCCCGATACCTTCAGCCCCACAACATTCCCCAATTGGGAATGCCATAGTCTCACTGGCTCCAGACGGTTGGGAGCAGTTGGGACTCTTGTGAGGTATTCATATAAAAAAAAAATATATATATATACTAGAAATAATGTTATAATTTCACGTCCTTCTAAATTATCAAATTTTTTCCTTCATTATTACGGCGAAGAATTTGAATTGCTGTGTTTTTATTAAAAATACGGTTGCATTGAGATGATTGGCAAACTCTGAAAAATTGACTTCGCGTACAGTACAAAAACGCCTACCGCGCGATGTTCGGTCTTTCCAGACACTAAACTGCCTCCAACATGCTCGCGGAGGGCGAGTTCCTGGCTTTTGCAGCCCTCATAAGAACGCGGGTGGCAGGATTAAGGGAGAGGGTAAACAAATCCGGAAATGTCCTCATCATTGGATTCCGCCAGAGTCCGGATTCCAGCATAGAAGCAACATGAAGAAATATATTAGCTCTATCAATCTCAAGTACAATGATTCACTAATGTCTATTATGTTCTCTTTAAGCGTAATGAGTAAGATTAAGGAAGGGACGCTTAGATGGTTTAGGTATGTATAGCGAACGAAGGAAGAAAGGAGTGTAAGAAGAATGTATGACGCGAATGTGAAATGAAGAAGAAGCCGGGGACGCCCGAGGAAGACTTGGCATGATCAAGTGAATCGGAAGTCGGAATAACAGAAGATAATGTATGAGACGTTGTGTGAAAGTGAATGAAGCAAGAAGTGTATGCCAAGATCGAGTTGTTTGGCGGTCCGTCCTCTCTGCCCTCTCTTCCCTGCCGGGAAACGGCGTAACGGTTAATTAGTTAGTTAGTTACATTTCCATTCTTTATGAATATGTATATTATCTTTGTTATTTGTATATACTATATGGGATGTGTGGGACTGCACTAACCTCCCCATATTCCCCAATAAATTAATTATTATTATTATTATAAAAATTATTCTGGTTTTTTTAATATATAACTTTGATTTGTGAATTAGATATTATTTTAGTTTTTATTTAACATTTAATAAATGTGAATTTTGATACACACATTTCAAAAAATACAAAAAGTCGCCTTTCCATCTAATTACCTTTCCTGCAAAGCGTCAAATAATAAAAAGGTTTTAAAAAAAAAACCTAAGAATATGATGTAAAATCATTTCTAAATACCTTTTGGTAAAGGGGAACACTTCGTAAAATTCAAAGAAATCACGCACTCCTTAAGCAGGTAGCGCCAAAGTCGAAACACCGGCCGCACGTTTCGATTTACGTAAAACAAAACATCACTAAAATGCGTGTTTTATTTTGTTTGTTAAAGTTCAGACATAAATATTAAAATGTTTTTCCGCCATATTTAAAAAAAAAACTTATGTTGCCACAATGGCAATATCCGAAAAGGGGTCCGTAAGTAGGAGATTTAGCAATTTAAACATTTTTTTAGATTTATAAAAAAAAAATTACCAAAAAAATTCCCAGTTAACCCATATTTTTTTAGGCTTATAAAAAGACCCACCAAAAAATTGCTCGGTTAAACGAAAGGCCAAGGTGTGTTCTACTTGCAGTATTTAATTAAATCATCTATTATATTTCTAGGCCTTCAAATTTTCAAATCAAAAACACATGATTTTAATTACTTAACCGCCCGTCCCTTGGGTTATTATTCAAAAAGTAGGTAAAAAAACAACCGGTTTTTTTTTCATTAGATTTCGCAATAACAATACGTATGACTAGTGACGTAACTTGCATGGGAGAGACTAAAATACCCGAACACATCCGTTTAGCTTCGGCTGACCTCGAAATACTAAACGAGATGACGCAGGAACAAAATTGACGTATACAAACAAATATACGGAACACACTTGGGTTTTGGTATAGATTTTTTTGTACCTGAACGTACGGGATACGGCTTGTTTCGTTCGGGCGATAACATAGCGACTGTATCACGTACGTTATGGGTAGGACGGATAAAGTAAAAAAAAAATCCATTAGGATAATTGTGCTTTTTTAAACTTATTGTAATTTTTCTATGAGCCATCTTGGTGTTATCATTTAAAACGTTTTAAACGATCGCAGCGCCCTTAATTTTTGTCTACTTTCAAAAGTCAGACTGTAGGTGCTGTTATTGTGTCAATAACCGTTATGGACTTACCGTGTTTAATCTTTAAATGGTCTATGGTACCCCATTGATGTAATGGAACTAAAAAATCCCACCAAACAAGTAACAATTATAAACGCATCAAGGAAAACGTTTTATTGTTTGACGCGACTCATTCCAGTTTCATAGTACGTCTTCTCCAACAATTTCATTGTAAAATTTACCACTATTTTTACATGCAATTATTTAATTTGATTATTAGCTGATGTGGGATTAGGGGATTTTTATTGTTGTTGTTCTTGCTTGACGTTTGGGTGCCATAATTGAATGGCAGCGAAAGTAATGCCTTGTGACGACTATTACTATCTCTAAACAAATAAACAATTTGAAAATTTTATTTCAGTACAAACATCTTTAAAAAAATATATATTTAAATAATAAAGTTCTTAAGTAGGTACCTACTTGTGTTTTCCACTTTGAAAATATTCTACTCAAACGAACCTTCTTATTTTGAATATGTAATCTATGGCTAACCTCAATACAACATGGTGGGTTCAACGTTTTTCATACTAATTTTAAAACATTATAGCAACAGTTTTACATATTGAATTTCCTCCTCACCGGCATGATCAATGGCAAGTTGGTTCTGCAGGTCGGGAGATAAAACAGTCTATGCTGTCGGTGACGGATAACCATCGGGAACATAGAAATTAATGCTGTCCATGATAAGGGAGTTTTCGAACCATCCGCGAATCAGTCTGAAGAAAGGTGTAACAATGTGTACATCCCTTCTGACCCGCAGATGGTTCATTCCGAGCATACCCAAGAGACAGTCGGTAGGATAGAGCCACGGGTAGTAGCCATACTCCCTCAGGTAGAGAAATTTCAAAAATTTCTTCTGAACTCTCTCCAACATCAAGGAATAACACTTCACCTGATGAGGGCTCCAAACCACCGATCAAGCCTCTTATTTACGGACTGCACGCCACTGCTTACAGCATACCGCAATTGGCGATGCCATAGTCCGGCTTCGGACAGTTGGGACTCATGTGCGGTATTCACATGAAAAAATCTCACATTAAAAAACATAAAAAAAGAGAAATAGATTAAAAAAAACGTAATTTTTAGGATATTATTTGTTTGCGTGGTTTTTTTGGCCAGATATGGAAGTAAAGTTCAACGAATGGCCGTGAACATTGTAAATCCTCTCTCAAAAGGAGATTTTAACACATTTTATAGATTTATGTTAATTTGAGTAATCTATACTTGCAAATATATAGCGAAATTCAATCATAAATTACAACGTAAAAGATAACCATCCAATAAATAAGGTTGTATGAATTGGAATATATAACACAGATCTTGGAATTACGGCCATTCTTCCCAATTCTACTGAGCAACTGTTGAGCCGAAATTTTACCTCAACATTGTTCAAATGCATACCATAAATACGCTCTTCTCAACGAAATTCTCGATCAAATTTACGATCAGTTTAAGATATCGATTTTTATGGATTAAGTTCTGCTCAATAGAGGACTAGTTATAAAAAGTGTCAACAGGGTGAACAGATGTCACCGAAATGTTAAATGTCATTATTGGGTTGCGATCTACGTGATTCAAACATGGAATGAAAAATACTTCTGTAATAACCTGATAAGTGTATTTTTGGTCATTTTTTGCCGAGTCTAGTTGTTCCATATTGGGAACTAAATGACAGTCCTAATAATATCCGTTCTATCTCTTTTTTTTACAGGGTTCCTGATTTTTTTTACAATAACTCTACACAGGGGACCTTGAGGAAAATAATTTCTCTAAGGGCGTATGTCATCTTTGGGGATGCTGTGTAGAGGGTGCTTTTAAGGAAAAAAAGGAAATTAAGTTCTGTGAAGGAAAAAGGTATCATGGTGGGTATCGGAATCTGGGGGTCAGTGTGTCCAGGAGTAACGGGTGTATGAATCCATCCCTTCTGCGGTGCAAGGTGATGGGTCGAGAGAGTCCGGCTGGAGAGGTCAAAGGGTCTCTTTCAACCGGCCTCTCCCGATCCGACCTATGCCCCCATGACCTGGAAAAACCTCACCCCATGAACTCAGACACCCCTGCTAAATCACCAAACGAAGCGAACCACTTGGGGTGACTTATGGCAGAGGCGTTGGTTATTCAACGAATGGTTCCCGGGCGGCGGTACCCATACCCATCCGCCTCCCATACTGAAAAAAAAAAAAAATAACAATAACTCTACTTAAGACCTATACCATATTTGGGGATGCTGTGTGGAGGTTTTATAGAGGAAAGAAAGGAGTGAACCCGGGTCTTGAAGAGACCCATGTTGTAGGAGGGAGGAAACACGGCCGGCAGATCATTCAACAGCCGAGCTGTTGAACAAAAGAACGATTCATAAAAGCGACACATTCTCATGTGGTAAATATCAACTGTGTACAAATGTTGGGCGCGCGTTTTGTTTCCCGACTATGCACCAGTGCCGAAGGGATCAATGACGCTAGTTCCTCAGAGCATCTTCCATTAAAATACCGATAGAAGACAGCATTCCCACCTGACGTCTGTGCTCCAAAGATTGCAATCCGTTTGTTAAGTCAGGATCAGTAGTATTAGATTGTATGTTTTCGTACATATTATGCATAGTACTTCCTACAGTGATTTCTCAGTGAAACATCGCTAGCTTCGCCCCAATAGTCCACACAAAGCAAAACACACATTTCCAATTACACTTTATTTATTTTTTACGTTAACTCGACACAGGATGCTCTGACTAAAATAAATTCCACCAGGGCCTATGTCATCATTGGGGATTCATTAATGTGATAATACTTGGCTTTTACAGATGTTCACACTTACGTCAGAACAATCCAGTTACAAAAACTCAGTTATCATTACTAAGAATAAACTGTTTTTTTTTCAGTGAAACCGGTCGAGTAATTTTAGAGAAAATCGAAGACGCAAAGGCATACATAATTTTTTATATATAGAAGTAAAGAAAAGATAGAAAGAGATATTCGATTGAGTGTTGTATTCTTAATCAATTTTATCTTATCGCGACGTGGGAATTTCTACAGATAACGCAAATACTCTGTTAGTTCAATATTGATATAACGAAGCGTTCGTATAATGGGACAATACCCATCGACTAATCCTAGATAAAACGATTAAATCCCACAGATAAGAATTTAAGAAAACATCGCTTTTTTTTTAAATAACAAACTTTATTGAAACAACATTATGACTTTAAAAAAAATCACATAGATCAGCAAACTCCGATTCTGAATATACAAGTTTAAAGGTCTATTCGAATTTACCAGCACCGTGCAGTGCAGAGCAGTGCAGTATAGACACGACAGCGTTAGTTAAATTCATATTACAGCGCTCGTAGGCGTAACGTATACCCGATTTGTCAATTTTGTTTCGCTTTTTAAATACCCTTTTTTGACGCAGTTGAGGTTACCCACCACTTTCCCACCCCGGTATAAGTAACTTATGGTTACTCCTTCAGGGTACACGTCAAAGACTCATTTTTTTAAGTAAACGAATCTATACATTTAAAGGACTCTAAACCCTCACTGCGTTGCCTGTTTCATGAATAACTTAATTTTGGATTTGAGTTTTGTATGAAACAGGCAGCATAGCCGTTCCTCTTAAACATAAGGGTAAATATAATAACCTTGTCCTTAAAAATAACCGAAATCAGCCCTCAGGCGTCGTGGGCCTTTTTTATGTGAATACTGCACAACTGCTTCCAACCGTCTGGAGCTAGTGAGAATATGGCATCTTCAATTGGAGAATGTTGTGAGGTTGAAGGTAGTGAGAAGAGGAAGATGGGGAAATACCTGGCTATTCAGATCTGGTAACCAAACACGGCTAAAGCCATTTCAAGCAACGTTTCAATTCTGAATGTTGGTCTTTCACCAGGGCGATACTGAGAGTATCTCCCACTCTATATTTTATTTTAACTGTATTAATTGTGAAACAACATAAATGATTTAAATAAAATTTATTTTGGCACTTCAGGAATTGAACCCGCGACCTTTGGATTCGTAGTCGAGAGCTTTACCCCTCGACCATGGAGGCCGTTGGAATTTAAATATTGCCAGGTTATTCGTAACCGGGGAATGTCTAGCTTCACTGTCTTGGCTCACATGTTTTTAACTGTTGTTCATACAATATTTTAATCCGATATCTATTCATCACATACATACCCGCTACAATTTGAGAGTGTACACGGAATGCGCCGGCTACATTTCAGTGTTTTATGTACTTTGGTCTACCTCCCACTATAATATTGTTGAGTGGGTAAATATAATCTGCTGATGTAGCCATGCGCCCATCAACAGATAAATGAATGGCAGATATCTGCGGAATGCAGCATCGTCTCCAGGGACGTATTGGAATTCACTATACGTTTAATTTTTATTTGCATTGGGAACATTTGTATTTGCAAAACATAGTAATTTATCATAAATTGAGGTATATGTACGTTCGAGTTGCATTATGTTTGCCTTGTCGATATTAATTTCTAGCTAGACATATTGGCTGTTATAAGGAATTAAATATGTAGTGGGTATCAAAATTTCGATTTGTAAGGTGTTTTATTATTTTTAATTTATTGTTGGAGTTTTTTTCGGTGGGTTCCGAAATTTTACTAGAAAAAAGATGAAAATATAGGAGAAAGAAAAAAAAAAGTACTATTAAAAAAATACGTAAAAATTTAAGAAATATTTTTTAACAGGTTCTCGGACTCCGTTCTTCTCAGGTCAATAAGCCATTTGGTAATATTTTTGCCGAAGGATGAGAAATCGCAGGTTTTAACCTCGGGGGAGATTTTATTGTAGATTTTTGGTCCAAGATAGGTGTGTTTTTAGTACATTGTGGTAGCACTCACTGGGATTGTCATTCATTCAAATCATTTCTGCTACGGCTTCTGGTTTGATACGTGTGTTCGGTTTTACTAATATTTTCTATATTTTTATGTACGTTTGCGATGACTTTTTTAATGAAACTTTGTCGCACGTCCAGAGCATTAAAATTTGTATAGAGCATCCACTAGGATACCTGAAATGTTTCCTAGTGATGACTATGATTAAGGCTTTCTGTGCGTTTAGGAGTGGGTCAATTATTGTAGTTCCCGATCCCAATGCCGTAGGTTAGGATGGGGTCGCACAGCCCAAAATATATTTTTCTTAAATTTATTTGATTTAATATATTTCTTAAAACATAAATGTACATTAATTTTCTAACCTTTTTTGCAATATTTTCAATGTGATGTTTAAACTTAAGGTGTCTATAAATATACCTAAACATTGAATTACGTGAACAAATTCAAGTGCATCACAGTAACAAAGCGTCTGCGTGTTTTGACTGATGCAATTTGATTAATATATCTGTATTATATGTGGTGTACAAAAGTGTAACTTTTCAGGAGAGCTAATTTTTTTTTCTAGTAACTCAACAAATGAGATGTTTATTTAAAACCTAATATTATTTTGTTATCATTTTTTGAGTATCGCACATTTATGTAGCTTATGGAAATGCTCAAATTCATGGGTGTGGTCCTAAAAATATTTGAGAAACAATTTTAAGTGAAGGGTTACTGTTTGTGTTATTTGACACTGCGTTTGATGGTTCTTCATTACAAAATGGTAAAAAATGAATTAAAAATTACTTTGTAATCACCACTTTATTAATACATACATAATAACATGTTTCAAAATCGATGCTTTCCTCATCAGGAATATATAGAAAACATGTTTTATTAATAAAGTGGTGATTACAAAGTAATTTTTAATTCATTTATTAATAAGGATGCCACAAAGCGAATCCAAATCTTTTGAAGAAATTACAAAATAGTAACTCTAACTGGTGTTTTTTGATATTAACATGTTTATGATTTTACTCTGCAGTTTAAACTTATTAAATAATTAAAGTAATATATTGATATAATAGGCTCAAATAGAAACAACATAATTTGACGCTTTTATCCAGAGTTAAATAGTTTCAAATAACCTAACTCTACTCGATGATATAAACTGTACTAAAGCACGCATTGGTGTGCCAAATATGTCAACAACATCGGAGTATTTGTTCCCCAGATGTTGAATCCGTCGCATAGGGGAATAAAATTGCGACGAAGTTAATTGTAACAATAAAATATTTGTTACTGTCTTGTTCTACCAGGTACATGAAAAGCAATGATATATAGCAGTTCAGGGGTATAAAACATTGAATTAACAATCTTAAACAAACATGTTAAATCGCAAATAATTCTACGTTCAGATAATGTTTCTAAATTTAATGAATAAAGTAGATAATCATAGTGTATACATTCTCTAGGAATACCCATTCTAAAATTTACGTATCTTGTACTTAACAAATGATACAAAAATAATGATTTAGTAAAACTTCCACCAATAAACTGTCAATATCCAATTCTCCCCTGCACCTCTCCGTCATAATATAGGCAAGGAATCAACAACACATCTCATCGGTTACTAGAAGTGGTACATAGTACATAAAGTAGAGAGTATTGCATGGAGTTGTGCCCCCTCCACCGGTCGCGGTACCGTTAGTATCGCCCCGGGCGCCCAGAGAGGCAGGGGGACAGATTCCAGGCACCGACCGCCGGTACCTGCCTACCTGCAACCGGCTTACCGGTTCGAGGAATCCAGTTTGGACAATCGGGACATATTTTTGGATACGCGGCAGAGTAACACCATTCTCGCTCAGATCAGATATCACGCGGTTGAAACATTTAAGTTGTGTTTTTTCAAGGAAATCAAAAATGTTACTTTAATATAAAATAGAAAACTAAAACAATAATGCAATACAAATCATTAAAGTGCTGGTATAGATGACGCTTTATTTTATAAATGGAGTCAGCAAATACATCAACCATACCAACCCTGATGTATGGCAGTGAGGCATGGAACTGGCAGAGGAGAGATGAAAGTAGACTGAATGAGCTGAGACGAATGCGTGGTGAAACCATGTACGATCGTGTGAAAAATATTGAGATTCGTAAAGAATGATTAAGTAACGGACGCTTATATGGTTCGGGCATGTAAAGCGAATGAACGAAGAAACGAGTGTAAGAATATATGACGCGAATACGAAAGGAAGAAGAAGCCGGGGACGTCCGAGGAAGAAATGGCACGATCGAGTGAATCAAATACTTGAGTCGGACATCCACTTGAATTTGGGCGGTCTCTATGATAAAAATTTCATGAATGGAGTAATTTTGTCACTTGTTTTGTGCATTTTGGGTCTATTCTACCTGTACAAAGCTCGTAATTTTAGTTGTTTGTATTAACCCTTAGCATTTAACCCTTAACCCTTAGCATTTTACTGCCACGTTCTGGTTTGTAATTTTCATTCAATCTAAGTGACCTTGGTCTTTCAGAGGTCATTTGTATGTATAAGAAGGGGACGGAGTGTAGATGACTCAACAATGTTTAAAACAGGAATGCTTAAAGGTCCACCACACTATTAACCAATTTCTATTAGGCTACTTTAGAGAATCAACTGAATTCAGATGTCAGTTACATAAATTCGTGTGTAATCATTGAAGATGATATCGTATTAATAACTTTCAAGCTTCAGTAAGTTAGGCCAAAATTTAATATTACTCCTAGAATTGTAGAAAAAGTCAACAGATGTCCCATATAAATAAAAATCGGATAGGTATATCCGAGACACTATCTAAAGATAACAAATAAATTATGGTAGAATCTTGCAGTCTTGATAGCAGCAAAAAAAATACGCGGGAATTAATTAAAGACGATATTGACAATTCTTAGAAATCAAATTGAAAGTATGATACCGATAAGAATGACGGGACGGACTGGGGTAGCTGTAGCTCAATGGATTAGAGCGCAAGGTTCCGGATAGACCATCAGGTCCTGGGTTGGAGTCCCAGCTGCTACCGTTATCTTTTTCTTTTCTGTGTCTTTTCGGTTTCATGTTTCATTTTGAGGGTTGTTAACCTTATTATTTAACGATGTACAGTGCCATAACAACTTACTGCTAAGATGTTTGATCTAAAGCTCCAGATGGTTTGGAGCAGTTGAGACTCTTGTGTGATATCACATTAAAAAAGCACTAAGTACTAAATACAAAAAAATTCAACAATAACTGCTTTTAAGCATGTTCAGTTCAGAAGCCCAACTGCTCCCAGCCGTCTGAAGCCAGTGAGACAATGGCACCCCCAATTGGGGTATGTTGTGAGGCTGAAGGTAGTGGTAAAGGGAATAAGAAGAGAAAAAGAGCAAGGTGGGAAAGCTCCTGGCTATTCAGATCTGGTAACCAAACACGGTAAAAGCTATTTCAGGCAACGTTTCGATTCTGAATGATGGTCTGTTACTAGGGCGATACTGAATATTTCTCCCACTCTGGAACGTGCCGCAAATACGCTATTATATTATTTTTAAATGAATAAATTCGTAATAACATAAATTAATCAAATAAATAGGATTTGAACCTGCGACTTCCGGATTCGTAGCCAAGGATCGTAACCTCTCAACCACGAAGGCCATGTTTGAGTGGTTACGATGCTTTACCTATATACGAAGGCCACAGACTAATGTAGTATCTACCACCAGCGCACAGAGTTTAATGTTGCGTGAAGATGGAAACATTTCACACCGGCGTTCCAAATTTTAAACAAATTTGACAGACCGTCCTGAAGGAACAGTCATCCAAGACTATCTCTAAAGACCGACTGAATTTGGATCGCTTGTATTGTGAGAGTCGTCAAAATGAGCCGGAATGAACCATCTGCGGGTCAGAAGGGATGTGTGCATTGTTACACATTTCTTCAGACTGATTCGTGGATAGTTCGAAAACTCGGCAATCATGGAGATCATTCCTTTCTATGTTCCCGATGGTTATCTCCGTCACCGACAGCATAGACTGTTTTATCTCCCGGCCTGCAGGACCAACTTGCCAATGGTCATGCCGGTGGGGAGGGCAATCTTGCTGTTAAGTGGAATCAATTCGGATATCGACATATTTAAACATAAAGCTTTGTTGCTACTTGTATAATACCAGCATGTGTTGTATGCAATTTATTGACCTTCTGTATTTTAATTTTCTAATTTTTTATAAGTATAATTTAATAATAAACAAACAATGTATTACTTATAATGTAAATTTCGTAAATTTTTTAAAAGGTTTAAAGTTAATTGAATTGAATTAAATTGAAAAAAGATGCCTCTGTGTGAATGAAGCTCATGATATGGCGATTTTGCATTCTTTGGCTTTATGAAACTAATTGATGCCCTGCATTTGATCACACGGTTGACATCAATGGAGCGTGATTTCCACTTGGGCAGGCTGCCAGATTGGTAGATTGGCTGGCAGGTTGATATATGGAGCCTTTTCTAATGACAGCTTCTTCCGATGATGACTGGAAAGTGTATTAGAAACTGTCAGTTTGCAGGAAATGTTCCGGCAGAGACCATTTTGCGCTACCGTTATGACTTGAGTGTGGCTGATGTTTTCAAAGATGGTTTATAGTTTTATTAAGGGACACCTTTCTTGGATTGCACAGAGTTATTTAGTTATTTAGAACCACCGAAAATAGGGTAATAAAGTACAATAAAATAAATAAGTTAGTACGTGTTTAAATAATAACAATTATTCTGAATTTTCCAATCATTCTTTTGATATAAATAAAGGTTTTAAAAATTTACATACAAATACAACCGGTTTACAAATAGACAAATTTAAATTTTAGAAATCAGAAAAAATGAATTAAATTAAATTAATAATCAAATATTTTTTTGATTATTAATGAATTAATTTATTTTCATATTAATATTAATAATAAAATAATTTATAATATAAATTTTTTATTCAATGTTTTATAATAATTTTTTATTAACAGTTTTGATTAATTACTTATCTACATTAATCAATTTTTGTTTATGTTAATAATTTTTCATTCTTACATTATTGTGTTCTATGTTTATCATTTGTCTATACTTGAAATTATTATTTTTTATTTTCTATATATTCCTGATGGAGAAAGCATCGCTTTTGAAACATGTTGATATGTGTATATTATATAAGTTATAGAAGTGGTGAATACAAAGTAATTTTTAATTCATTTGTTAATAAAGTACAATTCATAATTTCTTTAAAAGTTTTGTATTCACTTTGCGGCGTCATTATTAATATCACTTCTTAATCATCACTTTATTAATGTATATATATCAACATGTTTCGAAAGCGATGCTTTAATCATCAGTAATATACAGAATAAATAATATACAGAATAGAGAATATAAGGAATATACAAAGTACAATTTGTTTACAAAAACATAATAGAAAGAAAATGAAACAATAACAGAATGACAGAAAAGGTATAGAATTTCTGTTAGATAATTTAGACGCATTAGAGATAAGGAAAGCCAAAAACACTATTAGTATAATCATTAATAATCAAATCAATTTAAATAAAAGTCCCGTACTTAAAATATCCCCAATAAACCAAGTACACTCCCTTCCCAGTCCAATCTACGAGTATAACATGTGTATCATAGTTTAGTATTATATTTCCCGGAAAAAGCTACGGTTGGAGCTAAACCCGGTCGGCAACAAGTATATAGAAAATAAAAGTGATGTAAACAAAGTCATTGTTTTATTTTAAAATTATAATATAACACCACAAAGTTATCGTTTCATATGACAATATAGAAAGAAAATACATGGATTTTTCAGAGACGATCGGTGCTTACGAAATTGAGTCATTTTTGTGGAATTTTTGACGTGCAACACGGACAATAGACATAATGTAGACGTAATCTACTCAACCCTCATTAAAAAACTGCATCACTTGGGCATTCACGGTGAGGGGGCTCTCTTCATTCAGTGGAGGGAATTAAATCCAGCCTTTTTACCTTACCTTCCGGTGTACCTCAAGGTTCTCATTTTGGACCATTGTTATTTAATTTATGTTATTCACAAGTGCTTTCTAAATGCAAATTACCTAGCATGTTATGCAGATCATGAAAAAAATATACCCACTTAGTTAAAAAAGATCAGGCAATGACTATCGAATTTCAAGACCGTCTTTTTAAATATTGTCAGTTGAACAAACTAGATATCAATATTTAAAAATCCAAGAAAATATCCTACTATTATAGCCGAGCACTATCATTGGACCAAGATATATTTATACGCTGGTCACACCTAACTACTAGCAACATTGCAATATCAACTGCGAACTGACAATTGAATTCTTGTTGCATTTTATTCTATCACGCCGGGGTCACCAATATAGTTGTTACTGTAACCGGATTGATTACAATAATAATAATAAATAATGTATTGACAAATTTTCTATAGCGCCGTAGTAATTAAAATCACCTTAAGGGCGCTTTACATTTTGCTAAAGTTTGTAGCCCCTAGATGTTTTAGACTTTTCTTAAAGGTTTCGAAATTGCTTTCTGTCCTTAAACCAAATGGAAGGTCATTCCAAGAATGTGGACTCAGTACATTAAAAGATCTGTCCCAAAATTTAGCAGCATTAGTACGAGAGGGTTCAACCAGTCTGTTCGACGCATCAGACTTGGCCAACCTGAGTTGCCTCTGAATAAGTTTATCCCTCACACAGAGAACAGTCATCTATGAATCACGTTGGAGAGGAGTGATGTGAGTGTGCAGTAGTCCAATCTGGAGACTACTAGAGAATTTACCAGAGTCTTAGCAGAATCTGTTGGGAGACATCTTCTTACAATGACAGAAGTTACACTTGTAATCATTTATTGATACACCATAACACTTAATAATCATTTAATTATGCTGGCAGAGAGCTGTGTTTCTAGGAACGTGATTGAAAGAATTCCCACAAGAATTCAACTGTCAGTTCGCAGTTTTGTTTATAGCAGCTTAAATTGTTTGCATACATCTTTTACATGAATTTCGCGGTTTGTAAGAAGGGTCGTTAAACTCCATTTGAAAAGCCGGTCTTACATGCGGTAGTTCTTGTCATTACAGCGACGTGTATAGAGTAAGTAGTGTGTGGAGTATATGGCCGCAGTGTGTAGTGTACAGGCCAATGTATGTATGTCACAGACCGCAATATGTGGGTCATTCGATGGAACTTTTTACTGCCTGAAGACTTTCCTTTGTAGCAGAGGTGAGGGAGATCAATAAATAAATAAGCATATTATATTCAAATGCTTCCAGATCGGTTTGATTGTTGGTTTGAACAAATTCGATTACTCCTCCTCATTCATGGCTAAAATATTGTTAACGTCGAGAGGGTTTCCTCTTGGGGTACCTAAGAATAATCTCTTCGAATTTAATGTTTCAAAGACCCTATCGTTTTAAATTAAATGAAACAATCAAACTTTGTTTTAACCACTTTTTTATTTTTAAGCCGTCCTGTTTTGTAACAACCGTTCCATCATCAGGGCAAAATATATACTAAATAATATCACAAAATTATTTATTTGTAAGAAACAAACAGCTTTTAATACAAATATATATACAAAGTAAGTTTAACAAAAGGTAAGCCAACAAAGTTTCTTGTGCTAACGGTGGTCAAATAAAGATGTTTTATTTATGAAGCTAACCAGATAAAGAAAAAATAAAATAAGAAGGAAGAGGTAGATAGGATCGGGACAGAAGATGCTCTCTATACGTTTTATACTCGTGCATCAATTTGTGGTCGTACGTATTTCTTCGGTTCGATATTCTCAAAGGGTATTGTGAAGAATGACGATATTGTGAAATTGTGCGTTATATTGCGCACAAATACGGGGAATGAAAGAATTTATCCTAAGGTTGGTCCTGCATGCGGGCAAATAAAAACATCGGTTTGTCGGGTTGGTCTTGACGGAATGTGAATGTTTATAAAGTTAATGAGCTCTGGCGAGCCCAGGCCATTATGGCAGAACATACATATTAGGTGTCACAATGGGGGTGGGGGCGTGACTAGGGATTAGTAAAGAGTGGGGGGAGGGATTGAGATTGAGGGAGGGGTGAAAGGAAACATCTGCGAGTCCCGAACCTGCAACATCTCATAGGCCACCTCAATTACCCTGCGAAAACCAGGTCTGTTTTTAGCCTGAACTGCCCGTTACGACTCCTGCTCTACTCGCCTTTTTTCTTTCTGACCACCGCTCACCCTGGATCCCCATCGGACTACTGCCTCTCACTGGACCCAGACAAAGCATCGTCACATGGACACGGACCCGAGTTCTACTCATAATTCTGCATAAATTGGGTTTTTGTGCAGATTTACACTGTAAAGTACAAAAGTCGTTAATGAGGTCTTGTCGTCAGTGTCTTTTCCCCCTTCGCAAGGGATCGACACAGGTTGTGCTTTCTCCTCTTCCAGCCCTCTTCGCAGATCGGAATCAGCTGCCCACTTCAGTTCGCCTGTGTGCCATTACGTCTGGTACAGTAATGTGTATTTTAAGTTTTTTCTTAAAAATTTCATAATGTCTGATTACGTCAAAAAGGAATGGAAATGATAATCTAGTCTCCTCCAACGGAAGCAATATCCCCAATACGACTTCCTTTAATATGTTTGATGTCGTGGCATGTATTGATCTACGACCAAAGGTAGGCTGTGTGTAGTTTTTAAAATTCGGGTAATGAATTGCGCATTGAATATTTGAAAATTGCTATTTTATTATCTTATTAAAAAGTGTGAGTTTTTCATATATTCAAACAATTTAGTCTGCCTCATCGGGGAAATGGCGTGATGGTTAATTTGTCTTCTGGAAGAATTGAAAATTAATTTTCTTCGGGTTTGCGAATCCCACTCGTTGATGTATTTTCCTTTTCAGTCTTAGCATTTTTTTGTTTGTATGAAGTGTAGAATTATTTGTTTGCAATTTGGGTACAGCGCCCTTGAGGCGAATTGTCACAAAAACGGCTCTGTACAAATCATCCAATTATTATAATTATCTATATATATATATATATATTTAACGGAAGAGAATGTATGAGACGATGTATGAATGTGAATGAAGCAAGGAGAGTATACCAAGATCGACTTGTTTCACTGACGACAAATTAGTATTTTCTGAGTAACTGACTGACCCCAAGCCTTTCGACATGCTCTTTTCTCATTAAATTTAATGCTAACTTTACAGTTGGTTCATTCTTTTTGCATTGTGGATCAATTTTAGAAAAATATTTTTTTAATAATCAAAATGCTTCGATGTGGATACAGAATCTTTAAAATCAGGCTACTTTATCTGCAGGATTCTGTACGGTTGATTTTAAAAACCCTTACTAACTCTAGCGGGAAAATATCTCATGCTTGTAGAGAATATTCTTCATGTTACCATGAATATATTATCGATCTCTTGAGTGCAGGGGAGTATTATTTTGGATTATAAGGACTGTAAAAAACTTGAAGATTTATTTTGCTGTCGTTCTTATGGGGGCCTCAAGGGTGGCCTTTGCAATACTCCTTTGGGCTTTGGACAATTGTTTCATATAATTTGTGGATGCTGATCCCCATCCTAATATACATACTATATTCGAGGTGGCAGTGGCATAGCGCATAGTAATAATGCTGGACCTAAGAGATTAAGAGGAAGAGCGAAAAATCAATTCCTTTAATGGCCTATATTTCATAATTTTAAACAAAAATAAATAAATTACTTCTAATGCGTACTACATATTTACTATATTTTTTTATGAAAAAAAAAGATCGTTAGTTTTAAATGCGAATTTTGGCCTCAAATCCAAAAATTAAGTTGTGTATGAAACAGGCAGCGCAGCCGTTCCTCTTAAGTTCATCATTAATTTTTAGTTGAAAAATGACATTTCAATTATATTAGAAACAATAATGAACCGAGGATCCCGCCTCGATTCACTTTATTTATTTATTACATTGCGTAGATACATTTATATAGTAGAAAATACATAACATTGTATAATAACTAATGACATTTGAGAACATTTAAACAATTGAAAATAATCAAAATGTGTGCAAGTGCTATCAATCGCCAAGAGACCGGAAATTACTTCGGATTTATTCCCCGAAGTATTAGCCCAAAAACCATCCCAGAGAAAAAAAAATGCTATTATGTCTTGTCAAGTCGATATTGGTTCCCAGTTAGACAGATTACCTATTCTAAGGAACAAAATGCTCCAGTTATGCTTGGTGTTAAATTTTGTAATTATCGTTTTTCTTCAATCTATCTACTAGTGTATTATGAATATATTTAAGTGAGATTATTTAATAACTTTTCAGACTCCCTTCTACCCAAGCCATTTGGTTATCATATGACCGATGTATGACGTTTTTCTTCAATCTATCTACTAGTGTATTATGAATATATTTAAGTGAGATTATTTAATAACTTTTCAGACTCCCTTCTACCCAAGCCATTTGGTTATCATATGACCGATGTATGACGTTTTTCTTCAATCTATCTACTAGTGTATTATGAATATATTTAAGTGAGATTATTTAATAACTTTTCAGACTCCCTTCTACCCAAGCCATTTGGTTATCATATGACCGATGTATGACGTTTTTCTTCAATCTATCTACTAGGTATATTATGAATATATTTAAGTGAGATTATTTAATAACTTTTCAGACTCCCCTCTAGCCAAGCCATTTGGTTATTATAGGACCGATGTATGACGTTTTTCTTCAATCTATCTACTAGGTATATTATGAATATATTTAAGTGAGATTATTTAATAACTTTTCAGACTCTCCTCTAGCCAAGCCATTTGGTTATCATGGGACCGATGTATGACGTTTTTAATGGGGGGATTTTATTATATAGCATCAGTCCCAGTTATGTATATGTCTTTTGATATTTTGGTGTATTGCTCCTCGAGAGGGAGGTCTTTTCTGGTGTGACTTCCTGTAATTTAGTTATGATCGATTGTATAAGATTTTTCTTTTTGGTTTTCATGTAAGTGGAAAATAACCCTTTTTATCCATGATATTTTTGGGCCTTTACAAAGCGTATCTAAAATTGCTCTTCCCTGGGATTGATTCGGCCGTCTCCGTCTTCTTCTACCATCCACATTTTTTATTTTTTTTATTATTAACATTTTACAAAAACAAAAAAATACAATTCAAAAGTCCCAATAAACTACTTTTTTCAAGTTTTTCCTAACGCGAGCTTGTTATTCAAAACCCTGTACTAAATTTACAGTTAATGTTTCAAAATATATTTATATATGTATAAAATAAAAACATAAAAAAACAAATGTAACAAACTTAAAGCATAAATATTTCTCAAGAATCCTATTCAAAAATATAAATAAAAATAAACAGCTATAAATCGTATATGAAATAATATATTCTTTTTATCTAATACAAATATGTTCTTTCAGTTAGCCAAGTTTTCAATATATTTATTAACTGTTTAGTTTTAATACAGTTTTATTTAATTTATTTCAGCGGTTAACATATTTAAACAGCTAGGAATCATGTAATATGTCCATATTTGTTTGTATGCTTAGGAACCATTAATCCTTCATTAAAATTGAGAGGAGTATTGGAAGTGTGCTCTACTCTATTTGTCTGTCTGTCTATTTCAGATCATATATGTCTGTCTATTTGTCTGTAGTCTATTTCAGATCATATATTCTCCTTAGAGTTCTTTCTTCATTAATTTCTTTCTCCGTGTTTTTGTTTTATCGTATGGTTTTTACGCTGTTGCCAGACATCTTGTTTTGACTCAAATCCAATCATTTTTCCCAATAATTCTTTCGTCATTGACTGGTAAACATAATAGAATCGTGTGACCTCTGGTTTCAGAGGTTCACTATTCGGCCTCCCGCCACCATGTGCAAAAAACGTCAAAACACGTCGCAAAAAAACTGGTCCGCCGAGATTTTTTCTTGAATGTAAATATGTTTTGTTTCTGAGATTATTTTCACGTCTCCGCGCAGGCTTCTATGAACGGGGTATTTTGCAGTTGTTACATTAGCAGTGTTAATTTATGATCATCGATTAATTGGTCGACCGGTCCAAAGCGTCGGGTTCTCACTCAGTGGTTTTTTTAAGTGTGGCAGATTTTGATTTCTATTTTTTTTTTACGATTATCTTATATCTTCTTTTTAATTTAATTTCTTCTTCAATTTGTGGCATCACTTTAAATTAAATAATATGTTTTTTGTATTTCTTGGACATTAACTATGTAACGATTTCTAGACATTTTGTTTGAAGAGTTTTAATCACTGTGTACTTTTGTTACTTAATTTTATTACTGCGCTACATCCGTGTCATTCACTAGATAAATAATATTATCATTGTTTTCAATTAGTAAATAATACCTCTCCGATGTCCCTCTCCCCCTTAAACGAGCGCTGTCTCGCTATACGAGCAATAATTTATTTGTAAATTGTTGAAAACGAATCAAAATTTCGTGGAATTTCACCTCCCGTGAAATACCACCATTCAGAATCGAAACATTGCTTAAAATCGCTTTAGCAGTGTGTGGTGACCAGATCTGAATAGCCAGGTACTTCCCTACCTTGATCTTCCTCATCTTCTTCCCTTTCCCACTCCCTTCTGCCTCACAATATACCCCAATTGAGGATACCATAGTCCCAATGAATCCGGACAGTCGGGAGCATTCGAGAGACTATTTTATGACGTTTACGTTATACAGTGATTGATTAACAGGGATCCGAAAAGTTCGCGTTATTTTTTGTAAAATTCAGGTTATTTTTTGTGGAATTTTTGCGAAGAGCCACGTTATTTTGTAAAAAAAAACGTGTTGTTATGTTAACTTTAAAAGATTTTGCAGAAAAAAGCCGAAACGCCATTGTTTTTAATCGATACATTTATCATTGATTGATCACAATGGTGTACAGGGCGTTTTCGGCGTTAAGTTAGCTGCGTTCTATTTTATGGTTAATAAAGTTTGTCAAAACCATAGACCAAAGAAACATTTAGAACGAAATATAATTTTAAAAAAATTTCTGTACTATTTTTTATACTTGATAATTACACTTTTTTCTAGATGTATAGTATTGCCATACTGTGTCAATGCTGGATTTTTTCATTCTGTTTTATATAATGTCACTTAATATTTTCCAGTCGTAAAAAATATTAATATTTCAAATAATTACCAACTTCTAATAAATGTAAAATCAATAGAAAAGGAGGATAAAATTGCAACTGTAAAACTTTCGTCTCTGTATTAAAATTAAAAATTTCTAAAATTTTCTAATAAAACTGTGTTCATCTGAAGCGAGATGCCAGGTAAGTTTGTTTTTCTGTATCTGACTGTACATAATTAGTTAAAGAATATGAAATAATATTTATACAGCGCCCTTGAGGTGATTTTTCACAAAAACGGCGCTATACAAATCATCCAATTATAATTATAATTATAATTATTTTTATTAATATGACCTAAACTTGTCAATTTGACTGTCCTGAAACGTGATTTGCTCCCTGTTGGGCAGTCAAAGCTTTCATTGATTTTATGATTTAATAATGTGTGTTTCGAAATAAATAAAATAAATAAGAATGTACATATTAATTTTTCATTGAAAAATACGAAAATTTGCGTTATTCCGGCGAAAATTGCGAATTTCGCGTTATGCTCATGAAAATTGAAATATTTGAGTTTTTCTCGTGAAAAAAATGAAGCCTTGAAGGGAAGACGCAAGATGAATGAATGCGGTAGAATGCCATCGCAGAGAAGAGAACACGTGGAAAGTCTATGGTGTATTACTAATTGAGAAAACTGGATTTATTAATTATTTATTCTACGATGGAATGGATTCCCAACAAGAAAATAGTGAAAGTTAATTTTCTAATTGACACCATATCAATTTATCTCCAGCGACCTTCGACACGGATGGTTAAGGGTCAAATTCTAATTAATTAACTAACCATCACGGGGTAGACAGAGAGGATGTACCGCCACACAACTCTGTCTCGATACACTCACATACACACTCTTCTGTTATTGTGACATAAAAAAAGACCCGAGTATTTGATTCACTTTTTTAAATTTTTTAATACGAATACTGCACAAGAGTCCCAACTGCTCCCAACCGTCTGGAGCCAGTGAGACTATGGCATCCCCAATTGGGGAATGTTGTGAGGCTGAAGGTATTGGGGAGGGAAAGGAGAAGGGGAAGAGGAAGGTGGGGAAATACCTGGCTATTCAGATCTGGTCACCAAATACGGCTAAAAGGCATTTCAAGCAACGTTTCAATTCTGAATGGTGGTCTTTCGCCAGGGCGATACTGAAAGTATCTTCCACTCTGGAACGTGCGCAAATATACTCTTTTATTTTTAAATGAATTAATTGTGAAACAGCACAAATTAATTAAATAAAATTTACTTGCGCACGCCAGGATTTGAACCCGCGACCTTCGGATTCGTAGTCGAGAGCCCTTACCCCTCGACCATAGAGGCCGGAGCTAAAGCTAAGTAAGCGTCCCTTTCTTAATCTAATTCATAAGGCTTGTATCACACTTTTACGGTTTTATCCACTGACGTCAAAACGCATGGACTTGCCTTAACGTACCATATCGGCAAATGTAGATAAAAGTTCACGTGACACTGATTTTGGCACCAGCCTAGTTCACTGCCGTCCGCGTTTTTTTTTGCGTGATTTTAACAACCGTATGCAAATATTACATCCACAAAAGGGTCAAACTAAATGTTCGGTTTTTGTTAACAAGCCGCACCTTTTTCTTATTTACTCTTACTTAATAGGGGTTTCGGATAGTTTGGAATCTGTTACCACAGCTACGAAAAAAGGGCTATTTGCCATAATTTCCACACAATTGTGAAAAGGACATAAGCAGATTTGCTTTTCGAAGAGTAAATACTAATACTTTGCAGTGCAATGCGAGTTGCCTGCAGACTTTTGTGATGCATTTATTCCCAAATTAAATTACAGTGATACGCCTCAGCTTACCCCTCGCCCCCCTTATTTCCCCTTGTGTATTAGGGCAACTCTATGTATTATTTGCTCTGTTGTTCTACCACATGCAGGGTTCTCATTTCTGCATCAATCAGTCTATTTGTATCCTTCCTTTGCCAATTCCATGCATCACTGCATTACATCACGGTTGGTATCAGCACTCCATTGTGGACTGCTAGCCCCTTGTTTCTTTTGACAAATTTAAACAAAGAATCGATTTTTTAAAATTTTATATTTAAGATATACGTATCTGTCGGCATTGTACGTACATTTCAGATTTAAAACCTCGCAGTTTTGCAACGTTGGACAACAATTCAATGTATTCGTGTGGCGCAAGTACGAAATTTTATAACCACCTAATCGATTTCTGTCAATTTGATTAATGGTAGTCTAGGACAATTTACCTATCTGTGTACGTCCACCGAATAGATAAATCGATAGAAGCGTCTTATGGGCGTGTTTATGTGCCCGAAAAAGTTCAAAATTAATTACTTTTGATGAAAGTAATTACACATTTTCAAATGTAGGATTCGTCTCTTGAACAGATGATTATCTGTTTCACTAGCCTGTCCGGGGCCTAGGAGTCGATACAGATCACGCTTCCGACAATATTATTAGTTTTACGGGAATTTCGTCATTTTAACGCGAAATTCGTAAATGGTAAATTATGTCAATTTTCATCTAAAATTGTATTCAATTGTAACAATAATTTGAGGACTGAGTCATTCAAAAATTCTCTATTACCTAGACTCCACGAAGAAGATAATACATTTTCAGACATATCAGATATGTTTAACTGCTCGGAATACAAATACAAACAGACGATTATTGCATACATCCTCAACAATTATTAATATATGTGTTTAGAGTATAAGTCAGTGAATGTGAGATATGTTTTGAAAATTCAAATCAGTAATTAATTACTTGGAATGGTACTTACACAATGTTTTTGTTCGTTATTTTATCTATGCACCTACTGTGATGAGTCTTGCACCTGTTTATCATAACTAACTATACATGTAAAAGCCCATATAGGGCGTAAATAATATAATAAATAACTAAATACATTCTAAATATTTCTTCGTCTTTGGTTTAGACAAGCTTGAATAGCTATTAAATGGAACACACCTAATTTCATTTCGAAAACGCTGCGTACTGTCCTTCTTTTTCGATTTCCATTAAAAAATTAACATAATTACAAAAAAAAGTATTTTTTAAAATAACGCTAATTTCATAAAAATAACGCAAATTTCGCCAAAAATAACGCGAATTTTTCAGGTCCCTAATGATTGCTGATTTTTTCCGGTTGACCCCGCCTCTTACCAAAATCTGTTTCTGCCTATCGGCCGTCATGCGCATTCTATTGTTAGCCGAGCTCTACCAAATCGACATAAATGTAATTTCTAGGGATCAGTTCAGTGCCTACGTCATATCTGAGTCTTCCAGACGTATAATGATTAATCCACCACGGACTTTGTCGTTTGGGTGCTTTTCGATCAATTTAATTCTCTTGTTCTATGTGATTAATAAATTCCTATAAATAATGATAACGATGAATCAGATTAGATCGAAAATCGTCATTGCGTAAAAGTCAATACTTAAGTATTAATGATTCATTTTACTAATCATATTGATTTCGTGTTATAAAATGTCAGAGTAACAAGATAAAATCCAATTGTATGTGATAGTATCCAATATTATGTAAGTTATAATATTTTTTTATGTGTAATAGTATCCAATAGTATATAAGTTCTAATAATTAGTTTAATGTAATAGTATCTGTATGTCACCGCCTCTCCCAGAATGTTTGACCCAAACGATTTCGACTTCCGTTGCGTTTGTAAATAATTTTTCCGTTGACGGGATATGCCTAGCCACCTTTGTTGATGTATTCTGGGCGGTTTGTGAGAAACGTGTTCTCATCGACCGCTCAGGGAAATAATGACTTAAATAGAAACGTCAGAAGTACGGCGGTGCGGGGAGAGGGACTTGTCGAATATGAGCAGGGCACGGGGGGTCTGCACGTGGAAGACCGCCTTAAATATGCAAATAAGCAACGTCACACAGACAAGGACCGCAAAAGTCGTAAATAAGGGTCTTGTCGCTAGTACCGTTCCTCCTCACAGAGAGAACGTTAGGAAAGCTACCTCCCCTCCCAGCTCCGCTCCGTAGATTGGGATCAGCCGCCTCATACAGTTCGTTTGTGTGCCAGATTACGTCTGGTACAGTATCCAATAGTATATAAGTTATAATAATTAGTTTAATGTAATAGTATCTAATAGTATAAGTTATAATAATTAGTTTAATGTAATAGTATCTAATAGTATAAGTTATAATAATTAGTTTAATGTAATAGTATTCAATAGTATATAAGTTATAATAATTTGTGTAATAGTATACAATAGTATATCAGTTATAATAATTAGTTTAATGTAATAGTATCCAATAGTATATAAGTTATAATAATTAGTTATATGCAATAGTAGCCAATGGTATATAAGTTATCAATAAATTGTTTTGTGTTTAATTCGTAGAACTCCATTTGATTTAAAAAAATATATTATGTAAATTAAATTTAATAATATTATTATTAAGTTCTGCAAGTCAAATATTTGATACTTGATACAAATTATGAAGACAATATCAGATGGAATTGGATTAAATCCACTGGAAGGAACGGGAGAGGGTTCCCGGAATGAGAAAATCCAACGAACTCATAAACGGACCTAACCCCGGACGAACCAGGCAACTACTCAATATAAACAGCAACTCGCTGAGGGAACTTGGGGACACTGCCACATACAGCTGTTGGGAGTGGAAAACACAATAGATGCAGGAAATATAAAGAGGTTGAAGAGACTACAATTCACCCTCAGCTACCTGGGAAGACATATTGTGGAGCCTAGAGACATAGCCGAATATCCAATGACAACCCTGGTGAACTTTATCATAGGGTTACTGTCAAAAGAATAAGATAAAATGGGAGATATCCAAACCGTCCCCGTATCAATAAATAAATAATTATGAATAACACCAACACAACAACCTACAGTCCACATCGGAACAAGAATCCCTAGTGAGGAGGACTGTGAATATAAGAAACTATTGTAAAATACTATATCCTGAACAATGAAACATGTTAAGTATTAATGTGTGTTAGAAAGTATTTAAAAATATTAAAATAATAATCTCTTTCTTAAAAATAAACAACGTAACACATTTTCTGAAAATGTCTTTAATACGTTCCAACTGATTAAATATTTTACCTCTGATAGCATCAATAACAAACCCGGCAATTAAAATCAGCCTCACTAAATTCCTTGCAAATGCTAAGTAATTAATTCATGACATCATTCTACGAATAATCAATGGAAACACGATCATTTTAGTCATCCTTGATAAGTAAATTATATTATTCGATTTGACGCGAAGAGACTTCAAAAATAATAATACAATTTTGACGATCGGTTTTGATCAGTTTTGAGGTTAGAATGTCAAGTGTCAAAACAAGGATGAGCTTTACCGTATAATTTTATATTCTATTCATGGTAAGCCATATCTAAACATGAGTAATAAAATTAGGTACCTTTTTAGAAACTTTAACTCAAAGAATAATAATAGTATTGAGCATTAATATTATCATAATATCCGTATTGATAAATGGTTTGCTTGTGAATACTCTAATTTATTTCACTAATAATAGTTTTTTTATATTGAACAACAATTATAGAGCTTAAAGTCACCCAAATTAAGTTTAATTTTCTTCAAAACTAAAAAAAATAGATATTTAAAAAACAATACATAAGTGAAAAATAAAAATGTCCGTACTAATCCAAAAATAGAATGCGCACGTGTCATCAGATGTGGGATGATTTTTTATTCACTTTTATATAACGATTTATAAATTCTACGTATAATAAAAGTTATATATTCAGAATCGGTGTTTGCTGATCTATATGAATACATATTTTTAAAGCCATTATATTTTTCACTGGAGTTCCTTATTGTGTTGTGATTAAGTCATTGAATCGAACACCTTTCGTGCATTGTAGGGTGCACAGTTATAGATGATCCAACAACACACAATCCTAATTGTGTGTTGTTGGATGCAAATTTATATATACTTCTGACAGTGATGTCATTGGGAAACGTCTCTAAGAAATAACGTTTTGTCTTGCTTACGCATGCTTGTTATTCTTAGCGAAAAGGGGACAGAATACAGAATGCGGCGATCATAATCGAAAAGTTTTATTAGTTTTTAAATTGTTTTATTTATATTGGTTAGTTTAATAAAAACTTGTCCATCAAAACAACATAAATCTTTTTTTTATATTTAACTAGCTGAGAGTATTCTGGAATGTTCCACAATGATGTTCCTGATTCCCCATTCCCGAACATTCCAGAATGTTCCGGGATGTTCTGGAATGTTGTGGAATGCTCTCGAATACTTTTTTTAATAATAAATATTGATTAAAATTAAGATTATCGAACCTTTTAGAACTTTTCAGAACCTTCTAGACTCACCGCCACACTCCGCCACTCATTTCTGAAAGCTTCTAGAAATTTCTCCTTCAATAACTTCCTATAGCATTAGCGAACCATCCAGAACATTCTGGAACCTTCTTGGCTCACCAACATACTCCACCACTCCTTCCAGAACTTTTTATAGCTTTATCGAATCTTCTAGAACTTTCTGGAACCTTCTAGTCTCATCGACACACTCCGCCACTCATTTCTGAAAGCTTCTAGAACTTCCTGCTTCCATAGCTTTCTAAAGCATTTACGAACCACCCAGAACGTTTTGGAACCTTCACTTACCGATATACTCCGCCACGCTTCCAGGACATTCTACAGCTTTATCGAACCTTCTAGAACTTTCCGAAGACTGTACTTGAAATTTCTAGAGGGCGAATCTTCCAGCCCTTATATCTTCAAAAGCACGCCCTTTAGGTAAAAATGGAACCCTCATCCTGGAGGGGGATAGAGATCTACCACTCCATATAACTCCCTTGATCGTACCGGGACTCGTTTCTGAGTTTTTGCGGGCCCCACGTTTTTTTTTTACTTTAAAAAAAATATATATTGACTATACGAAAGGAGCCTACAGTCTATCATTTTCCCCATTTACCAAAGAAAAAGTATCTTATAGTCCCGACTGCTTATACCTACTGGTTGTATTGTTAGACTTTGGGTAATTTTTAGTTATAGTATCATATCTAGGATTATTAATTCAATTCTATTTAATTAATTAACTAGGAAAGGTGATATTTCATGCCCTAATCGCGATAATCTACAAAAATGGCGCTATTAATTTGCCAAATATTATTAAATAACTTGTAAATATGTACTTGAGGATAAACCTATGCCAAGAACTTAAGTTCTGAATCAGATATAATATCCAGTTCCACAGCCCAGGGGTCTGAATTCTCGTGACTGACCTTCAGAAGTATAGACATAGACAATATAGACAAACACCTATAAAACACTATGCGACGTGTGTTTTACAATGTGAACTGCTTCCATTGTTACAATCTCTTTATCCTCAGCACCGAAGACAATTACCAAATACCGACACGTCGCATTGTTAAATTTGATCAGCATTCTAATGAAAATTTTCCTGCGAAATTATCGGTTAGATTAATTATTAATTGTTTTTGTGTTTAATTCGTAGAACTACGTTTAATTTTTTTGTCCTGCTTGACAACAGCGAGCCTAAACCATTACATATGAAAAGAAAGGATCTTAGATTAAATTTACTAAAACAATTAGAAATTAATAAACGAACCGGTCAGTGGCTGAGTTGGCATCGCGTTTGGGTCTCACCCAGGCGTGGTGAGTTCAATTCCTCGGCTGGTTGAGTCCTCCATTACGACACAAGCAACATCTTCCGTTTACTGTGATGGTAGTAGGAGATTTTCAAATATTGTCAGGTTATTCGTAACCGGAGAATATTTGTCTTCCTTTGAAAAAAAAGAGAAAGAAAGAAAAGAGAACGAATGATCCTAATATAACGTTAATTAATAAAGTTAGGAAAATTATTTATTCACCACTACTCAGTATGTTCACATTATCAAAACAATATAACACATTCAATTAAATAATTAAGAAAACATTATCAGTTAAATGCGGGGAAACACATTATAAATGTAAAAAACTTCAAAGAATAATGAATTTTAATTATTTGTAACTCAATCAGTTTTACCGATAATAAATCTTTTTTTTTCAAATTAGAATGGGGGGGATTAAATAAAATCATATAAATAAGTCGTCACAGTGTGGAATAACCGCAGTTTGAAAATGGCCTTGAACGCCGAAACAGTTGTCACAATAATAAAAACTAAAAATATTTGCAGAATTTAATAATGTCCGGTCAGAGTTAGTAGTCGAGAAAGAGTGGGCAAATGCTTTACTTTCCTACCCAGACGTCGCGGATTCAATCCTTTTGTCCTAAGTTCTCCATTCGACACAATACAAGATTTCTAATTACATGTTCGCAAAAAGCTTTTACAAAGTCTTGTTTATTCATCGTGTATTACAAGGAATAAGGCCACAAGCCTATCGGTATTAGATATGGTTCTGCAGGTTCGTCGAGCTGGCGAGAGTTCGACTGCCCATGTTCGACTATCTTCGTCAACATTCGGTGCAAAGAATCCGAAACTCCTAATACTACATATTTATTTATGTATTATACAATATCACTTTTTTTTTGGGAATAAAGGTGCTATGTATGGTGTTTTATAATGTGGAGTGTAAGGTAGGTTTAAAGAGGTGATACTGTGAATGGAGTGATAAATGTGTGGTGACCACCTCATTAAGAGGACCTGTGCTGAGGTGGTCACGTGGATGTGTTAACTGTGGTACAAGTATTGATGTGTATTGATTGGTTTTGTTTTAACGTTTTAGTTTTGCTATATAAATTAGGTAGAATTTGAAGAGAAATACATTTTCTTGTTTTTGTATTGGTTACAGTAGGTAACGTTTGATAATATTAAAGTACATTCCACGCATAATATAAACACGTAAATTTGTTTTAAACGTCATCAATTTAATATATTGATCGACCGGTTTCGGAAGTACCCTTCCTTCATCAGGATTATATTAAAATTAACATAAGATACAAAATAATGACAGACATACATAAATATTTAAGTATTTTCATATTATTTTGTCTCAATAATAATAGGTTCTCGGAATTTGCCAACCACCTCTTAGAAACAGACCACACAATCAATAAAAATACAGGCACTAGTTTACTGCATAAAAATGGAATAGGCATTAGACTAGATAACTTAGAAGCGTTAGAAATAAGGAAAGCCAAAAACACTAATAGTAGACTCAAATAATCAAATAAATTTAAATAAAAGTCCAATTCTAAAATTATTCCCAATAAACAAAGTACACGCCCTTCCCAGTCAGGTACCTGCTCCCCTCCCACCCTTCGCCCTTCAGTTTTTATCAATCTATAACACATGTGTATCTTATTTCATAGTTTAGTCATATACTGCCCTGAAGAAGCTACGGTAGTGGCAAAACCTGGTCGGCAAAAGTATATTACAAACAAAAGTGATGTAAACAAAGTTATGTTTTATTTTTTAAATATTTAAGTGTTGTAGTAGGAGGCGAGCAAAGGTGAAGGGGTAATGAGGAACAGAGCGGTTCACTGGAAAAATACCTAGAATAGGACTATAAGATAAATTTACTTGTTTGATTTTTAATTAATCGGGCTTCTGTACATTAAAGTGTAATAACCGTTCGGCATTTTATATCGGTAAGACAGCACGTAATGTCAATATTAGAATTAAGGAACATCTTAGATGTTTAAATAGTCATGGTTTTTCGGAATTCGCCAACCATCTAATTGTACCTATAATCACAGCACCGGCGCTAATATACTCTACGTAAAAAATGGTTTTGGAATCAGATTAGACAATTTAGAAGCTTTAGAAATAAAGAAAGCAATAATTGATAGTAATATTCTTAATAATCAACGTATTTGTCCTTCAGTCATATTAAATATATTTATTTACCGTTAACTAAAAATTTCCAACTTTCTTTTAATCCCTCCCTTCTTTGACGTTATGTCTCTTTATCTTTTACTTGTTGTACCATTCTATTACATGAAAGCATATCTCCGTCTCACTCTTCTATGTTTTCATTTTATATTGTGTCTCCCTCTTACTCTATTTTGTATTATGCTTCATCTATATATATGATCACTATGTATTTTTGTTCAGTTTTAAATTTTACCCTGACGAAGCTTGGGATAAGTGAAATCTGTTGGTTAAAGATTTAACCGCCCGTCCTTTGGGTTATCATTAAAAAAGTAGGTAAAAAAAAACACCCCAACACATCCGTTAGCTTCGGCTGACCTCAAAATACTAAACGAGATGACGCAGGAACAAACTCGACGTATACGAATGTTTTGTGGGTTTCGGGTATAGCTTTTTTTGTACGTGAACGATAATATAGCGGCCGTATCACGTACGTTCGTATGGATAGGGCGCTTAAAATAAATTCGTGGTTCATAACAAAGTGTTTATTTTATTCAAGAAAAGATTTCGATTCAGAAAGAACGTAAAATTTTTCGCTTTCTGGTATTTTCTGTCTCTTTCGTATTCGTGGAAAAATGTGTGAGAAATAGGGTAATTATGGATGAATTTTATTTTGCATGATGACCATTCTAAGCTTCGAAATATAAAAAATATATAAAAACAGATAATTACGTAGTATTACTACTTTCTATTTGCTTCATTCGATCATTAATATAATTTGCTAAGTGTCTTTTTAATAGTTAGCTTTCTGTTCAACCATAAAATCATAATACGTTTGACCATAAATGCGGTTTTATGACTGGGTATTTGATTAGTTTCGCTGGTTGGTAGAGAGTAGGCTAGATTAATGGAATTAATTCGCCATCATCTGGGGATAGACATTAGAACCCAAACTACGCCTGTCTGTATTTGCGAATTTTATAATTTGAAACAACTTGCCCATATTTATCGCGGAGCTAATTTGAATATATTTGACAAGTTTGGCGATATTTTGCTGGAATTGACATTTTTGTCTGTTTTTAAGGAAATTCGTCATATTTGGGCAATGTTTTGCCACATTTAATCACGTTTGATGATATTACACAAGTTTTAACGATATTTGAAATTTTTTCGTCTGTACAAATTTGATGATATTTAAAAATTTGACAGTGGCTTTTTAATATCAAGTTGTACTTTAACATTTTTGCCTATTTTGGACAAAATTTGCCTTCTTTGACCAATGTTTTGGCTTTTTTTTAACGTTTGATGATATTATACAAGTTTTAACAGTATTTGAATTTTTTAAAGATGGTTTTACAAATTTGATGATATTTTTAAATTTGACAGTGGCTTTTTTAATATCTAGTTTGACTATAACATTTTTGCCTATTTTGGACGAAATTTGCCTTCTTTGGCCAATTTTTTGCCACATTTAACCACGTTTGATGATATTAGACTAGTTTTAATGGTATTTTTAGGTTTTTCACGGCTAAAAGTATTTTCTGGGATAGTTTTTGGGATATTATGACGTGTTTCTCTTCCACCTCCTTTAGCCAACGTTTCGGACAGCGTTACAGTGTCCATCCAACTACAGTATCGTCTGCAAACTGTATGATTAGCCACTTTCTTCCCATACTCCCCTTTCCCTTCTATTCATGTTCTACCTCTCCCCACTTCTGTCAGCACAAATCAGGTTTTTTTATATGAATACCCCACAAGAGTCCCAACTGCTCCCAACCGTCTGGAGTCAGTGAGACTATGGCGTCCCCAATTGGGGAATGTTGTGTGGCTGAAGGTACTGTGGAGGGGAAGGAGAAGAGAAAGAGGAAGGTCGGGAAATACCTGGCTATCCAGATCTGGTCACCAAACACTACTAAAAGCCATTTCAAGCAACGTTTCAATTCTGAATGGTGGTCTTTCACCAGGGCGATACTGATAGTATCTTCCACTCTGGAACGTGTCCAAATAAACTACATCTTATTTTTAAATGAGTTAATTGTAAAACAGCACAAATTAATAAAATAAAATTTACTTGCGCACGCCGGGATTTGAACCCGCGACCTTCAGATTCGTAGTCAAGAGCTTTACCCCTAGACCATGGAGGCCGTCAGAGTTGCCTCACTATAGTCCCACTGGCTTTAGCCAGTCATGTACGATGTTCACATTTAAACTGTTTTAATATATCGTATTTACATACAGTTTTTTTTTCACAATTTGCAATATGTTCATGTTTTGTTTTGTTTGTTTCAGGTATGTCGACAATTTGTGATTCCTCTTGCGACTGGCTCTCTACAAAATGAAGGTATTTTTAATTAGACATTATTGTCAGGTATTTATGTTCGATATATAAATACACAATCTGTCAGCGTTGAACAAAAAGCAGCCTGTGCAAGTTCATATACACGCCAAAGTTTTACTATGTTTAGTGACAAGTGGACTTTATCTATTCAATAATACATCGATGCGTGTGGACAAGATTATCTAGGAAGCGATCAGGCTCGACATACTAACCATTTTGAAGTCGATGTCAGCTGCCAAAGTTTTTGTGCTCGCTCATGTCGCCTAATCGTCAATATTGTTGCCTATGTCGATGTTGATTTTCTTGCTAGGGCCACTTGTTGGGATGGTAAAGTGAACGCACGTTTATGAGATTCTCGGGTATGAGATGTTTTATATTTTCCTTGCTAATTAAATAATAATAAATGGTCAAATTTTCTATAGCGCCATTTACTGATTAAAATCCCCGCAAGGGCGCTTTATATTTTGTTAAAGTTTGGTATCCCCTTTGAAAAAATTATTCTCAATTTTTTTTTTTATTCGAAATTTGCTTTCTGATCATAAACCAAAATGAAGATTAGTCCAAGAATTTGGACTAGCACATTAAAACTCTGTCCCCAAATTTAGCAGCATTCGTACGAAAGGATTCAACCAGTCTGTTCAAGCACTTGACCGACCTGAGCGTGAGTTGCCTCTGAGTAAGATTGTCCCTCACGCGGAGATCAGTCAAGTATGATGGTGCCAGCCCGTTCAGTGCCTTATATACCATAAGACAAATTTTAAGCTTTTTCTGTGACTCGAAGCCAGCTGTCGTAAATTTGATTTACATTAAATTTAAAATTAAAAACACTTACACATTGAACAACTTCATAACGTTGGCAGAAAAGATTTTATAAACATCAACACATTGGTATCGTGTGTTGAATGAAAATTCCAAGAATGCCTTCGGTGTTCATAATCCATTGCATCTGCTAAGAATTATGCAGTTTATGAAACCGCAGTAGAGTTTACAGCGCGCTAAACATGACCTTGATGGCTGACCAATCGGTGTCGCATTTACGGTCATAACTTATTTATAGTGTTTGCTGAAGTTATTGAAAACGTGAGAGTACGTGCATACCTGAACAATCATAAAATAAATATAAAATGATATATCCGCAATTACATCTTCATTTTTTCTTGATCTAGGAAATTACGCAAACATAAAATTGGACCCACGACAAAGTTTCATAAAAAAGTCATCACAGACGTACACAATAATATAGAACATATTATTAAAATCGAACACACGTATCAAACCAGAAGCCGTAGCAGAAATGATTTGATAATCTCAGCGAGTGTTACTACAATGTACCAAAAAACACACCTATCTTGGACCTAAAATCTACAATAAAATCTCCCCCGAGGTTAAAAACTGCGAATTGTCATCCTTCGGCAAAAATTTTACCAAATGGCGAAGAACGGAATCTGAACCTGTTACAAAACATTACTTAACTTTTATATATTTTTTAATAGTACATAATTTTCGTTAGTTTGTTTTTTCTCTCTTCATTTTCTTTTTTTCTAGTACAATTTCGGAACCCACCGAAAAGAGCTTCAACAATAAATTAAAAATAATAAAATACCTTACAACTCGATATTTTGATACCCACCACATATTTAATTCCTTAGAACAGGCAGTATGTCTAGCTAGGAATTAATATCGACCAGGCAAACATAATGCAACTTGAACTTATATGTTCCTCATTTGATGATAAATTACTATGTTTTGCAAATACAAATGTTCCCTACCATCCTACTACTGAGTATGGATTACGGTGCGGAAGCATGGACACTCAGAGCCAGCGAAAGGAAGCAGATAGACGCCCTCGAAATGTGGTGCTGGATGAAAATGCCCAGGATTCCATGGACACTGGAAGAGCTTGGCATTGACAATGAGCTATCAACTGTCTGCCTACAGCGTATCCCCAAATTATTTTGACATGTTGATCGCCAAACCGAGAACTCCAACCCTGAGAAGCTCATGGAAGCTCTCCACGCAGCGCAGAATCGCGAGGAGTAGAGGAGCCTTCTACACGAGGGAGATTGGAGTAAGGGTCACAGAAGGCTAACAGATTTCATCCACCAGCTCATCGATCAATAACATAAAACTCCGATTTGAGTGATGCTGCGTAAAAATATACATATTAGTTACATTATTTACAGGTCCATACTTACCTGGCAGGTCACTTTAGATTAACACTGTTTATTAGATAACTGTATGGTATATGCAGTTTTGCACGCAGAGGACATATCATTGGAAACACTGCTTTGTTTGTTATTGGAGGTGCTGTTTATTCTAATTATTAATGTCATTTTTGTTCATTTTAAGGAAAGGAAAGCAAATGTTATGATGTGCGGTACAGTACAGGGATTTGATTAGAATTTATCTTCGAAAATGTGATTCGTCGATGAGAAGCAGATTGAGATAGAGGCATTTATGGGCAATACAAGAATATTACTCGCAGGTATATTGAATTTAAGGATATTGGTCGCGCTATATTGTGCAATATAGTTGTGAATGACGAATACTTACGAATAATACGGAGCAGGTCGATGAGTTTGTATATTTGGGAAGTATGTTTACGAGAGATGGAAAGACTGATAGGGATATTGAAAGAAGGGTGAATGCAGGAAACTCCATTAACGAAGGACTGAACGCGGTTGGCGTTAACAAAAAGTTGTCCAAAGAAGAGAAGCTAGCAGTCCACAATGGAGTGCTGATACCAACCCTGATGTATGATAGTGAGGCATGAAATTGGCAGAGGAAGGATGAAAATAAACTGAATACCGTAGAAATGAGATCTGAGACGAATGTATGGTAAAACCATGTATGATCGTGTGAAAAATATTGAAATTCGTAAAGAATGCAAGGCTGATGTAAGCGTAATGAGTAAGATTAAGAAAGGGACGCTTAGATGGTTTGGGCATGTGGAGCGAATGAACGAAGTAAGGAGAATGTATGACGCGAATGTGGATGGAAGAAGAAGTCGGGGACGCCCGAGGAAGACATGGCATGATCAAGTGAATCAAATACTTGAGTCGGGTCATGTCAGAAGTCGGAATAATAGAAGAGAATGTATGAGACGATGTATGATTGTGAATGAAGCAGCAAGTGTATGGCAAGATCGAGTTGTTTGGCGGCCAGTCCTCTCTGCCTACACCTGCGGGGAAACGGCGTGATGGTTAGTTAGTTAGTTAATTATATTGATAAGGGTATACATGAATAGTAAACCTTAATATTAATACCCTTCCTACCTATATAACCTGTCCTTGTTTATTTTCAATGATTAAAAATAACATATAATCTATCCATATCTGTAGTACACATAGTTATTTTAACATCCCATGAAGTCATTGTTTCTTTAGAAATATCATCAACACGTCCACCGAGTGATTACCCGCAATCTGCTCGCCCTTGAACGAACAACGCAATGTATTAGATCTGTTCAACTCATTTTACGGCGTGTTTATTCTACTACGGTGGTGTGTGAATTAATTGGGACAATCATTTGTTCAGATAGTTTAACTAAAATTATTTTTAAAAAACATGTACCGATTTTGTTGCAAAATACGAAAAAGGGTATATAACATCCTTGTTGTTGCAAAATAACGCAATTTAACGTTAACTTATCGCGCTTTTGTTGCAACATACAAAAAAACGAACAGAATATCGCTGTTGCAAAATACAAAAAAGGGATCATAACATCGCTCTTTTGCAAAATAACACAACTTAACGTTAACTTATTGCACTTTTATTGCAAAATAAGATAACATTGGTTTTGCTTGCAAAAAAAATCAATTTAACGCACTTTTGTTGTAAAATACGAAAAAGGGAACATAACATCGCATTTCCTGCAAAATAACGCAACTCAGCGTTAACTTAACGCACCTTCCTTCCAAAATAGTGTTCTTTTTCTGAGTGTAACCTTTTTTAAATATTTTTTTTTCCTTTAAATTCTTCTAAAAATATATTTGTGAAGGTTGTTTATCTCCTTCTACTTTGTTTAGACACTTTGCACTTCTTCTCATTTTTCTGCTTAACGCAATCTTATTTAATTTATTTCCATATTTATTAATTGATAAACTAAAGTTTTTAAGACAAGATTTTTGTGCATAGCGCAAAGGGTAACAATTATTTTTATAAACAATAATTATTAGCCTGAAACACTCATCCAAATTGAAAAAAACCTTCCGAGAAAAGATAAATGTCGCCGACAGGACTCGAACCTGCACCCTTCTGATTGCTGGTCAGAGCATCTTGTTAATTTATTTCCCTTTTCTATAAGTTTGTCCAAAAATTGTGAAGTTTTATTTATTTGCTATTAATGTAAATCTATTAAAAATGGTTAGAATGCACTTGAATTCTCCAATGAATGTCTTTAAAAAAAATAATAATTACTGTCTGTATCTGAATTTTCTCCTTTAAAAAAAATAATTCGAATTTCGCCTAAACTAACGCTAAATTCACCGAAAAATAACGCAAAATTTTCTGGTCCCTACTTATTATGAGTTCATAATCTGTCGCAAGTAATATTGCTCTGAATTCAGTCAGACAACAATCCTGCCCCAGTCTGTGCAACCACGGCTCATTGTATGCTGATTTAGATTTAAAACGTCATACGGATCCATTATAACGATTACCAATGCTGTTCTTTCTGAAGTAATTCAATTGTTTTTAATAATGGCGTCATCATTACTATCTACATCCCGGGTGGGATTTGGTGTCTTTCATAAATGTTCTCCACTGGCTGCGGTTCCTCGCCTCGCACATTAACTTGCAGTCTTTCGTCCTTCCAGTTCTGCTCCATTTTTCTTCCACACAGTCCACCCACCTCTCCCCATCGCAGGGTCACTTCTACTGGGACACCACTGTTTTTTTCGGTTTCATGTTTCATTTAGGTCAGTGTTTCTTAACCGTATTTAAAGAATCAAACATTAAAATTTAAATAAAGTTGGTGGGAGGGGTACTATAATAACTAGCGACTTGAGACAATATGGCGTTTGTCGAAACTTTACAAACTTAGAAATATAATGTCTTATCTAAAAAAGGTATTGAATTTTGAATATGAAAACAAAAGAGCAAACGATTAGAGAAAGTTCAGCCGGCCGGCAAAGTGACCGATAGGGGGCCATCTCGGTGACATTCGTCAAACTTACGAGGTCACGTGTCTTCAAACATTCCTTTGTTAGCACTGGGCGCAAACTTCATCATAGTTCGGCCCAGGTTATTTAATTTCACCGTCAGGGGGATTGTGTCGTTTTGTCATTTTTGTATGAACTATTTTCTTGGGATCGTGAGCCCATATTTGCTGAATCCATTCAGCACAGCACCTATGGGAATAACGCTTTGCTATTCGACCGTAGTATTCGGTCGCATGGATTTTAAATGCACTGTTTATAATGTGCTTGTATTGTAATGCAAGTTAGTTATATGTTCTCGTATTTTAATGGGAGTTCACCGCACAATCACTCTTTAAAGAAAACCGCCACTGCCCATACAGGCATAATTTTTGGTTTCCTACCATCTGGCATTCTTTCAACACGTCCAGCCCATCGCGGTCTTTGAGACCCACAAAATCTTGCAAAGGTCTCAGGCTCCATAAGATTGTCCAGTTCATGATTCATTTTTATCCTGTATGATCTATTTCCTAGTGAAAGTTAAAAGATTTTTCATGAAATTTTACATTAAAAACTCAGAGATACTAAATTAGCTCTCTGTCCGTCATATTTTTCCAAATTTTCACTTAACTTAAAGAATAAGATATTGTCTTTATTCGTAGGCTTAAATACTTTTTGCTTAGCTGCGGTTTCGGTTCTCTCGAATGACAGCTGTCATTCAGCGAATGATATTTTTTAAAACTATCGATATTTGCGTAGTTTTAACAAAAGAAAAACTCCTTATTATCGCAAGTAGTGATTATAAACAATATCAGTAAGTCGCCATAATAATGCCAGTAAAATAACCGAATTAACGGAATTGTGAAGTTTGTAAATTACCCATGCCAGAAACCCTGAACGACCTGTGTTAAGTATGTGCGATGCACCTATGATTTTTTTTTATAATACCGTGATAATTAAAACACAAACTCCTTTAAAAATTTATTTTCATCGACGGACATAATCGAACTAAGCATAACGAGCTAAATTATTAAAAAAACTTTGTGTATATTGACAGTTAACCGAAGTTTTTCTGTCACCTAAGAGGGTGCGCCAAATTAAGCGGACTTTTGTCTATCGGCTGTCGGAATACTTTATATCAATTGTTTTCCGTGCTCGCACATATCGCCTAACGCTGCCTAATAACCATAGATTAAAGATTTAGTCAATATCGTATTGATATAGGGTTATATTATTTAACAAATTATTATAAGCAATAATTATTAACCTGAAAAATCATACAAATGGAATAATCTTCCGAGAAAAAATACATGCTGCCGACGGGACACGAACCCGCGACCTTTTGTTCGGGTTCGTGTCCCGTCGGCAGCATGTATTTTTTCTAGGAAGATTATTCAATTTGTATGATTTTTCAGGTTAATAATTATTGCTTATAATAATTTGTTACAATATTTGTGCTATGCATAAAAAATCTTGTCTTATAAAAACATTAGTTTATCATTTAAAAAAATAGTTATATTATTTATTTATTTACGGACCAATTACACAAAATACATAACACGGAATGAAATAAACAAGAGCTACAGAAAAAGAACAGCATGTACATAATACTAGAATGAAGCAATGGAAAAAAGAGAACAAAAATGTACATTTGAGAGAACATTCAAGTCAAAGCCTTAACATGGTTTTAGACATTCTAAATGATAATCTTAAAGTTCTAATTTCGTAAAGCCCTACAAAAGTCATTAACACTTGTACCAAAAATTTCAAGGCCCTGGACATTCTGGACAGTGGAGAATGGTACCCATAATTAGTAGAGTGATTATTGAGGAAAAGCAATTCATTGTTTCTGAGTCTACGGCAAGGAATGTTGAACTGAATGAGTTGCAACAAAGAAGGCGAGTCAATAATACAATTAATTATTTAAAAAATGCAAATAAGATCAAAATATTTCCTACGCTTTTCGATAGATAGTTTTATCGATAGACCGTGCCAGGGCCCCAGAAAAAGCGATAAATATAATCCCAATCCAACTAACGTTAATCGTCCAAATCGTACATGAATTGGTCGACCTTGTGTTAGTTCAATCGTGTTAAAATCAGTAAAGTGTAAACAGTTTTGTTACAGGTGGAGTGGTCTATGTGCTCGCGTTGATAAAGGCTGTGCGACCAGATGGTACCTCGTATAATATTATTGTTTAAATTGCGATAAGAGGACTATTATTGTATTGCAAAGTACCCGAGCTCAACAGTCGGCTTCAATATTGGTGAACGCAACAATTGTATTAAAAACAATGATTAATAAAATAACAAATATATATTTTTTAACTTCTCTTCCAGAAATCATGAATTAGTTGTGTAGGTACGAGGCAGAGTTAACACGTACACAGTGGGTACTCAAACAGATGCATTTATTGCATATAGCATGTTTCTATTACTTCTTATGCCACTTAAATTAAACGAAAATTTAGGCGAGTTAAAAAAAAATGCTAAAATGCACATCCCAAAATGAGGTATGTTGTGAAGTTGAATGGATCGGGGAAAGGAAGGAGACGGAATAGAGGAAAGTGGGGAACTACCTATGTATTCAGATGTTGTTACTAAACATGGCTAAAGCCACTTTAAGCAACTTTGATTTTGAATGGTGGTCTTTCACCAGGAGCCCGATTCCGTTTCTTTTTAAGAATAGGACGTTGTCCTGATCCTTAGAGATCCCAAGCGGTTCTAATTCCATGTCAATAACAATATACTTTCTAAGGAGTTTGTCGTTTAATTATTTATCTATTGTATTATATACGCCCTATATGGGCTTTTACATACTTTGTTAGTTTCAATAGTCACACAGGTGCAAAACACATTACAGTAGTTACATAGAAAAAATAGACAGCCTTCATGAAATACAACAACTAAATATTTCATTTGTATAATGAATAAATACACGAATAACATAGTGTAAGTACTATTTCAAGTAATTAGCTACAGAGGAGAATATTCAAAACATACCTCACATTCACTGATATTTATACTCTAGACACATATGTTAATAAGTGTTGGGGATGTATGCAATAATCGTGTGTTTATATTTGTATTCCGAGCAGTTCAACATATCTACTATGTCTGAAAATGTATTACCTTCTGTGTGAAGTCTAGGTAATAGAGAATTTTTGATTGATCCTGAAATTATTGCTACAATTGAATAAAATTTTAGATCGAGTAGTTCTAGTTGGAATATTAAATTTAATTAAGATGATTATATCAGGACTGTCTATAAAACCATTAACAATTTTGAAAATTATACTTGTATCACACATACTTATCACGATTATCATTATGATTTTTAGAATTTAAATCACTTTTAACTGACATTTCCAGCTTTTACACACTTGGCTATTTCGTTGATTCTGTTCATTTAGTAGCATTATTATGCGACAAATAACTCACCAATAATGTTTAAAGTCAATACTTACGATAATATTGTGTTTTTCTTTTGTTAAAATTACCTAAATATCGATATTTTTAATGAATGACAACTGCTGCCATCCGAGAGAACCTAAACCGCGGTTAAGTAAAAAGTCTTTAAGCCTAAGGATAAGAACAACGTCTTGTCTTTAAAAGGAACTGGAATCTACCATCCATACCGGCACATACCGTCAAGACCAACCCGACAAACTAATTGTTTTTATTTGTCCGCATGCAGGACCAATCTTAGGATAAACTCTCCAATTCCTTGTATTTGAGCGCAATATAACGCACAATTTCACAATATCGACATTCTGCACAATACCCTTTCAAAATATCGAACCGAAGTAATACGTACGACCACAAATTGATGCACGAGTATAAAGCGTATCGATAGCGTCTCCTGTTCCGATCCTATCTTCCTCTTCCTCTCCCCCCTTCCTTCTTACTTTTTTTTCTTTATATTTTTAGCTTCATAAATAAAATATCCGTATTTAACCACTGTTAGCACAAGAAACTTTGTTGGCTTACCTTTTGTTAAACTTCCTTTGTATACATATTTGTATTAAAATCTGTTTGTTTCTTACAAATAAATAAATAAATCCCGGTGCTTGGCGTTCAGGCTTGACTGAAGCTGGCAGTTGATGAAATCATGTGCAATTGTACACCTTTATGTATGTTTTGTACTCGGGTTTTATTTCATCATTCGCAAACGTAGTAAAAACTCAAGTGTAGTTCTTATCTTATAAGACTTAACAATCTGATGTTTACAAAAGTGCTTATTACTGAGCGTAATCTATAAAACTAGGAATGTTGCCTTTTGACGAATTAATAAATAATGAAACTGATAAATTTTAAGGATGCAACCAATTAAAATGATAAACAACTTACTATGAGTAATCTACCCAATCCTCAGGGACTAGGGAATATTTTTAAAGTATGGAGGGGGATGAAGCAGCAGTCGATGTCGCCCGAATCATTCCGAACTCGAACGATCTCAACGAACGGAGTAGCTGCGCTGCATAGCTAGCCGCCGCGGCTCGGACCATTTAAGTTACCGGCGTGACTACTTAATTTTTTTTCTTTTTGAGTTTTTTAACATTTTAAACCAACTTACATTAATATTTATTATGGTGAAACGGATAAAAAGTTACACCATTGCTTAACGACTTGTCCGGTCATGTAGGCATTTTGCATCATTCATTTAATTGGAGATACATAGACGGCGAGCGCTAGTAATCGTCTGAAGCCCGTGTTATCTCCATGATGCCAATTGGCCGCATGTTGTTTGTGTATCTCTGAGAATCGCGCCCCGTTTCCGGCGTGAAATTAGCTGCTTTCCATTTTATGTCTAGTTAACATTGACCATTGATATATCTATTGAATATCGTCTAACTATATAACTTAAAAATACCAGAAAATCGCGTGAAAAATACACTTGACGGTTCTTATGACATCAGTCCCCGTCAGACCCGAGTCTGGAGTCTTGGAATACCAAGAGTCAAAATATCAAAAGGGTACGTATGAGACGATGCATGCATGTGAATGAAGCAAGGAGCGTGTGCCAATACAGACTTATGTGGCGGTCCATCCCCTTTGCCTACCCTTCCGGGAAAACGGCGGAATTAAGAGCTCCAGTGAAAAATATTACGGCCTCAAAATATATATTCATATAGATATAGTAAAGGCCGATTTAGAATTATATGTAAAATTTATAAATCGTTATTTAAAAGTGAATAAAAAATCATCTCATCAAAACACTATATTATGTTGGTACCTCTGCATTCGGAACATCTGACATCACGTGTCTCGTCTGCGCGTATTCTTGTTTTGGATTTGTATGGAAATTTTTATTTATCGATTTTGTTTTGCATTTAAATTTTTTTGTTTGTTTTGGTGCAATTTAAACTTAATTTGGGTGATATTAAGCTCTATAATTGTTCAATATAAAAACTATTATTAATGGGAAAAAAAATTGTGTATTCATGAGCAAACCAATTATCAATACGGATATTATGATAATGTTAATGCTCAATACTATTATTATTCTTTGAATTAAAGTTTCGGAAAAGTTAAATATTTTTATTACTTCTATTTAGTTATGCTTTACTATGAATAGAATACAAAATTATATACGGTAAAGCTCATCCTTCTGACGGCTTCCATGGTCGAGGGATAAGGCTCTCGACTACGAAAACGAAGGTCTCGGGTTCAAATCCCGTCATGGACACGTAAATTTATTTAATTAATTTGTGCTGTTTCACAAATAATATATATTATATTTGCGCACGTTCCAGAGTGGAAGATACTCTCAGTATCGCCCTGGTGAAAGACCACCATTCAGAATTGAAACGTTGCTTGAAATGGCTTTTAGCCGTGTTTGGTGACCAGATCTGAATAGCCAGGTATTTTCCCCACCTTCCTCTCCCTCTTCTCCTTCCCCTCCATAATACCTTCAGCCTCGTAACATTCCCCAATTGGGGATGCCATAGTCTCACTGGCACCAGACGGTTGTGAGCAGTTGGGACTCTTGTGCGGTATTCATATAAAAAAAATTAAAAATCCTTTTTTTTACATTCTAACATCAAAACTGACCGATTTAGAGCGTTTTGGCGGAAAAATTGTTAATTATACTTACTATGAAAACTAAATTTAGAAAAAAAATGTATTTAAGTTTAAACGTCGTCTTCTTCTTTTATTATATAAAGAAGTATGTCCCGGGTGGACAGTGTTTGTTTGTTTTGTATACAAATCTAATCTTTTTCCGATATTTATGAAATTTTGCACACTTGACTTTCGAAACAAGAGGAAGGTCACTGTCTACATGAGATTCGAAAAAATACCCCCTTCCCATCCATAGGGATAGGGGGTATGGGTAGACGAAGGTGTAATTCAACACAACCTCAAAACCTTACTCCAAACCATTTATAACCCTGGGCAGCGCCGTCAGGGTAGAGGTATGAGTAAGGGGTAGGGGTAGGGGTAAGACATGACAACCTCAAAAATTTCCTCTAAATCATTCATAACCCCGGCTGACGCCGGGTACTTCAGCTAATGTTGATTTAAAAAAAAAACAAAAATTGACTCGAGTTTTATATTGTTACTTAGTTTATTGCTGAATTCAAATAAATAATATTCTTAATAATTTATCGTTACGGCATCAGATGGCGTTTTTTATTACATGTATCATTATTACCAATTATCTAATTAGTTTTACTCGTATACTCATCAACACAATTACCCGCTTTTTACACGCCACTTTTTGCTTTTACTATTCCTTTTTTTCTCAACTCCTTTCGTTTTCTGTCGGTCACGAATGGCTACGCGCTTTGAATACCGGCGTTCTTTGGAGCTTGTGAATGCAGGATACAGCACAATTTTGTGCGTGACCAAAATCACCTACAAAGATGGCGGCACTTGAAACTAAATTTTTTCTTTAATTTCGGAATAACTTATTGAAGATTATAAACCTCATTGTGATATACTTTTAATAATTGAAGATGATAAAATTAACAACTCTCAAGCTGAAATATTAAACCGAAAAGGCACAAAAAAGGAATATGTGGTATATCCATGGAGACACTATCTAAAGATTGCCAATAAATTCTGGTAGAATCTTGCAGTCATGATAAAAAGTTAGCAGTCAAAAATATATGGGAATTATTTGAAGATGATATTGACAGTTCTTCGAAATCGAAGCATGATACCGCTAAAAATGATTGAACGGATTGGGGTAGCTGTAGCTCAGTGGATTAGACCGCAAGGTCCAGGAAAGACCATGGGATCATTGGTTGGAGACCTAATTGCTACCGTTATCGTTTTGTTTTCTGTATCATTTCGGTTTCGTGTTTCATTTTGAAAGTTCGTAATGATTAGAAATATACAGCGCCCTTGAGATGATTTTTCACAAAAACGGCGCTATACAAATCATCCAACTATTATTATTATTATTATAAAAAACCTTTTTTTTTCATTCTTAAAAAGAAAAAGAAACATTCCCAGAGGTCTGATTCCGCTTTTTTTTAAAGGATAAGTAAGACATTGTCCTTATCCTTAGGCTTAAAGACTTTTTGCTTAACTGCGGTTCCGGTTCTCTCGGATGACAATCTTCAAAAGTATTGTTTTTTCCGTAGTTTTAACAACAAAAAAATCACAATATTGTCAAGTATTGGCGTGAAACAGTATTCGTGCGTCTATTAAATGAAGGGTTATTCAAAATGATGGACTCAATTAACTTTAATGCACGCGGTTGTAACCGACTTTTTCCTTTACAGCGACATCCAGTTTGCTCAAATTCCAAATTCTCAATGTTGAAAAATGCTCTTTCTAGTTGGGGATTCAATGTTAAGGTGGAGACCAACGTTTGCTGAATTCGCAAATACGGAAAACCTTGTGCTGCATAGTAGCCATTTTAATCACAACTGACGCGAAATGGCTCCTTGGCGGTGCGACCACTCTAGCTGTCGTTTACGCACCTATGGGCGATCTAGCGGTGGGATTCGAATCTTTTGGACCACCTCTTTCAATTGATATTATAACGTGTTATTCAGGAAATATAGCGGTACGAAATTGAGTTCGTCATTTTGAATTACCCAAGTTGTTAAATTATATTTTACGGCTCATGTTACTTAGGGCAGGCAAAAAAAAATCTAACGCCTCAGTACCGGCATTGCTGTTTCTTTTTATTCTCGGCTTGATAGATATTTACGTTCTTCAAATTGCTCTCTGGTAGGAAGTAGGAACCCTCACAAAATAAGTCGACTAACTTTCTGAACCGAAAAAACTATCATGTAAGTAGCTCTTTTTTAATATGAGATACGTCGCGAGTGCAAGAATGCGAAAACGGATGAAAAAATCTAACACGTACAAGTCACATAATAATTTCATAGCAAATTGATCTTTATCACAATATGTGTAAGTGATATTTTCGCATGTATACTGATATTGACATACCTTTTATCTAAACTGCTGTAAGCACAAAAAGAACAAAAATATCTCCGGAAGAATTTCTTAAATCACATCAAGCATTAGCAAATTGGTCCTTATCGCAATATGTATAAAAAATAATGTCGTGTGTTTGTTGATTGTGACATACGTACATCGATCTCTAAAACGAACAAAAATATCTCTCAAAGAATTCTATAAGCCAAATAATAATTGTATAGCAATTTGATCTCTATCTTTATTTTCTTAACTATTATTTTCGCGTGTATGTTGATTTTGACATACATCGTCGCTCCACTGCTAAAGGCAATGCGTTCCAAATTTCGAATCGATTAAAATAACTCGCATTTACCAAAAGAGATTGATCATTAATGGGCAATATTTTGATGAGGTATCTAATAAATACGTCTTTTTATAAATGGTCACCAGGCTTGTCCATGTTTTTCCGTTTATGAAGCGTGATTTAGAAAACTTTGGTACGTTGAAGCAGTGCTCCACAACCTTTTTTAATATTTTTCCCGAAATAAAAGTTCAAAATATATTATTAAAAAAAAATTGCAAATTAGTTCTGAAATTACCACTGACGTCCGAATGAATAGAATCACCTTAACGTACCATTTAATATATAAGTATGTCGTATTTTGTTATTCGGCCGTATATTATCACTGCATACTCCTTTGGAGATTCGGCATTATTGTTATTAAAAATATTTTGTATAGCTGAATTTCACTCAAGACGCCTGCAGATATAAGTATATCGACTTTGGTTATACGGCCGCAAATCCTCTTGGCATACTTACTTTACAAATGAGGACGTATAGCAGAAATAATCCTTCAGGGGATCAACTGTCGGGGGACCAACTGTCGGAGGGCTCAACTGTCGGGGAGCCAACTGTCGGGTCACCTTCTATTATATAAAGACGAATGTCCCGGGCGGGTATCTGTTTGTTTCTTATGTATACAGATCTACAGTATTATTCCGCGCTTGATGAAATTTTGCATACTTTTTTTAAACCGATTTTTGATGCAAATTTCAATTAATAAAAAATCTATGTATTTGTTGGGTATTTTTTTTCATGTTCTACGAAGATGGAATGGACCTGTTTATTTTCATTCGAAACAAATTTCGTTTTTTTTTGAGAACGCTAATTACTTTCGAAACAAGAGGAAAGTCACTGTCTATATGCGATTTCGAAAAACCACCCCCTTTCCCATCCTTTAAAGTAGTATTTTGGTGCTTCGTGATGAATATTCGCACACTTAAGGGGTAAGGGTAGGGGTAGGGGTAATACATCACAACATCAAAACTTTCCTCCAAACCATTCATAAACCGGGTAAAGTCGGGTACATCAGCTAGTTGAATATATTATTGTCATATTATTCGTAACCCTGGAATGTTTATTTAAAGAAAGGGAAAACTATGTTAGATTTTTCTTCTTTTGTAAGCTTAGCAAAGTTTCGCCCAACATTGGTTGTGCAGCACGGTGTTTTGGCAACAAATTAATGCGATTGCTTTGTCCATTGACTGAATTACCCGGCGATTAGACGCGCCAATTTGTCCGGCGCAGCTCTGAGGAGTTTCTTTTTGCAAATGCGCGGAAGCGGCGCGCATAACTTACTGTGATTCCGTACAGTGCACGGCGAGCGCCCTCTCACATTCTTCCTAACGAAAACTTTGAATTATATTACTATATATCAATTCCTCTACATTACCTGCTAAATAATAAAATTGATAGTCCCGAACTGCTATTCTTCGTTGGTTTAATTGTTCCAAAAAGGCGTCCCAGGCCACAGTGTTTTTGTGTTTGATTCGTAGAACTACGTTGATTTTTTTTTTAAATTTAATGTATATCAAATTTAATAATATTACTATTAAGTCCTGTAAATATTTTTAGTTTTTATTATTGAGACAGCTGTTTCGGCGTTCAAGGCCATTTTCAAACTGTGGTTAATCCACATTGTGACGACTAATTTATATGATTTTATTTACTCCCCCCCCAATTCTAATTTGGACGGGTTTTTTAAAATAATGATTTATTACCGGTAAAACCGATTTAGTTAGAGAATAATTAAAATTATCTATTATGTGAGGTTTTTACATTTATAACGTGTTTCCCCGTATTAAAATGAGAATGTTTTCTTAATTGATTTATTTAAATGTGTTTTCTTTTTTTTATGGAGAAAATACAGATACAGACAATATTAATATTGAAACAATATAGAAATATTTGGAGAACTCGCCTGATCCTAACCTATTTCTCACTGATTAATAAATTATATTGCTCCATATTGTTATATTGCTTTGCGTTTTAAATTTGTGTTCCAACGTAAATTGGTCGTTTTTAATTTAATTTAAAGTCCACCATGATGCTTATTTCAATATATTTAATTTATTTTTATTTTATATTTCATTATATTTTCAAGGGTAAAACTTTTTTTTTAAATCACCGTTAGCCCCCAAACAATTGTTAAATTTTCCTCTAAAATCGCGAAAAATCAACTTCTTTAATGGCCTATATTTCGTAATGTAAAACAAAAATAGATAAATTACTTCTCATCCGTACTTTTTGATGAAAAAAAAACATCATTAGGTTTAGGTGAGTATTTTGGCCTCAAAATTAAGTTTTGTATGAAACAGGCCGCACAGCCGTTCCTCTTAACTATTTCATATATGTTAAATAAGTTGTATCGAATCCCAGCCTTGAGGGTATAGTTTCTGGTTAATATGAATTATTGTAATTTTGTCTCACGGATCTTTGGTCGAGCAAACTTCTCATCTACCTGTGAATACGTAATAATTAATTATTGTCGTGGAATGCGCCGATTCTCAGGTATGATATATTTATATTGGATTGTTTCGGACGATCTTCTGGGTATTATCTGTCTTCCCGTGGACCAGAGATGCTGAGAACTGAGATGACGTCGTGTTTCTTGCTTTGTGAAGGTCTTTTTTGATTCATTGTTCTTTGCAAGTGAAGCATTATAAAAATAGTATTTAAGTATTTATTATACAAGATTTAAAAAAAATGATGGACAAAAATTTCAATTATCTCGTGAATTATATGATCTGCAAACGACCGCTAGAGTGCCGGTGCCGCCACGCAGCTATTTCGCGTCAGTTGTGAGTTAAATGCCTACTATGCAGCACAAGGTTTTCTGTGTTAAGAAACTGATGAATATTTCGCTTGCCTCCTAGCTACCAAGATGATTGAATGACTGAATTAGATATGTGACCATACAGAGCAGTCTAAATTTGAGGTACCTATTATATGTACAGGATATAATAGCAAATAATGCATAGAGATGCCCTAACACGCAAGGAAAAGAAATCAAAATAACGGGGGGAGACGTAGGTGTGCCGCCAATTTAAGTAAAACCGCAAATATTAGTAAAAAGGTTCGGCTTGTTCACAAAAAACCCTTTTTAAAAAATGATTTATAATTTGCTTACTGCACTCAAAATCACGCGACATAAACGTGAACGGCAGTGAGCTAGGCTGGTACCAAAATGGGTGTCACGTTGTAACGATATTAGTATTTACCTCAGACTGGTCTATGACATTCGACATTGTGAATGTGGTTTCGGTATTAGTCTGTATTTGGTGTTAATAAATTTTCTATTTCAGATCTCCCTATGTAAAGTATCCAGTGTTTTAATTGATTTTTAATTTTATTATGGTTGTTGTGATTTTTAAAGGATAGCGGGATTTTGTTGTAGAGTTTAGTACCATCTGTCCAAATGTTGCGTTTGTGGTTCCTCGTTGAATGTGTTTTTGACTCTGAGATCTAGTATTTGTAATATGTGTGATTGTTGTTATTTCGTGTTTTTTGTATTTATGGATGTAAAGTAGTATTGTTTTATTGACAAATGTTAAGTTTGTTGGAGATTTTGTCAGTGCTAGTTCTTACAGGGACTTTAAGTCCAATTTTTATGATGACTTTTTGTGTTTTTTACACAAACTTTTACCGTATTTTATATCCCACCAACTCAACACAGTCGAGAAGTCAAATCAAGTCAATCCGTCATTTCTCTTAGGAATGCTGAGTTCTTGCTCAACGCCGTTGCCATTGAATGGAATTCCAATTTGTCTGCGTGATGCATTGTGCCAGGTGTCTCCCACGCGGCCGCCGACTCGCAGCAGCCGGCGCACCCACTACTCCACGGAGGAATGGGCCAATCGGCGGTGCGCGATGTAACTGCTCGACTTTCCAACGATAATGCACACCAATTAACGAGTCAATGAACACTTTCAGATGCTGATTCTGTAATAGTGCGTATTAAACCGTACGTTAGACTTCAATATTGAAAGAATACATAACACATGGTGTAACGCTTTCCACCTACGCGGTAGAGCGGAAAGTTCCTTGTCTCCGGACCCAAAGATACAAGGTTCGAAACCCAGTGTGGCCGAATACAAGAATGAGTCGTAGAAGCAATGCGTTCTCACGTGACAAATGTCAACCGTATAGAAATGTTGGGCACGCGTTTGCGGTGTTTCGCGACTGTGCACCGGTGCTAAGGGATCAATGACGCTAGTTCCTCAGAGCTAGATACCGATAGAACAAGGACAGCATTCCCACCTGACGCCTGTGCTCTAAAGATTGCAATCCGTTTGTTAAGATAGGGGAATCTATCAAATGGACCTCCCGTTTCTGCACAGAGGTAAGGAATTCAGACGTGGCTACCAAATTCAACAGTGGGGCGCACTTGCGATTTGTGCAGGGTCAGAAGTTGTGTTCTATTAAAGTTTCTGCGGGCTGTGTACAGTACGCCCAGCTTTTGAGAGGCTTTATTCTGGCTTCAATTAAGCCCCCATCCCTGAGCCGGTCATTTAGGGTTACGCTAAGCATATCAGAGGTGATTTTTTCTCAAAAACGGCGCTATATCCTCCAATCACAAAGTAACAAGTAGCTTTTTGTCCAAAGAAGCGAAGCTAGCAGTCCACAATGGAGTTCCGATACCAACGTATGGTAGTGAAGCATGCAACTGGCAGAGGAAGAATGAAAGTAAACTGAATGCTCTAGAAATGAGATTTCTGAGGCGAATGTGTGGTAAAACGTGTGGTAATGAATAAGATTAAGAAATAGACGCTTATTTGGTTTGGGCATGTAGAGCGAATGAACGGAGAAAGGAGAAGCGGGGACGCTCGAGGAAACCATGTCAGAAGTCGGAATAACAGAAGAGAATGTATGAGACGATGTATGGGAGTTCTGGCTTCGATGATGCCAAGATCGAATTATTTGGCGGTTCGTCGTCTCTGCCTATCCCTACGGGGAAACGACGTGTCAGTTAGTCAGTCAGTTTAGCTATATGTTGACTGGTATTTATATTTGACGATATGTTGATGACAGGATGGCACGTAATTTCGTAAGACGTGGAAGAATCACCCTTCAAAACAAAACGATTTCAGCATTGTTTTGTCAAGACGAAGCAAAAATATTTTCATAAAAGGTATTTGTCATTTCACACTGTGTTGTAATTTTCAGCAAACGATTTAGCTGACACTCTGTTTAAATTGTACGTGAGGAATTTACTTTCGAATACGTGTTAAAAATATTTTATCAGTTATCAGAATTATGTCTAAATCATTGTTTTCTCTTATATCCTACGCATAGGCGTGTTTTTAATCCGCGTAAGTTTGCATCAGGAATACTATTATTTTATTAGCAACTTTATAAATAAGCATGTGAAATACAAAATATGTTGTAAATATAAAAATGTTTACAGAATACCCTACTGACCAACTGAAATTTTGCCTCAGCACTGTTCAAATGCACAAATATGCTCCCCCACGAAATTCTCAATCAATTTAGGATATCGAGTTTTGTGGATTAAGTTCCCCCTAGCAGAGGACTAGTTATAAAATGTGTCAACGTCACCGAAATGTCAAATGTCATTATTAGTTTTCGATCTATTTTACGCGAATCAAATATTGAATGACAGAGATTCATTTCCATTTTCGAATGTCGTAACATGTTTTTTGTATGGTTTAAATAAAACTGAAGAGAACCTAACTTATTTTACTTATTATAAGCTACGTTTTGTCTTGTTTTTCAAGGACGAAAAACGTCATATGTCAAATGTACGAAACGAACAATGTGCTTTGGCTGCATTGCCAAAAGTCAAGTTAACACTTTATTTTCAACATATTTTTAACACGCAAATTTGTGAAGTATAAAATTTTGGTTTATGTATTAGTTTTTAAAACAAGTGGTACGTATTCATAATAAATACAATAATAAGTCGTCTATGTTAATTTTTCATTAAAAGTTTATTAAAACGGTCAATCGCGGAGCAGTTGAGTCGCTCTGCTGATTGGCGTGTTCTTGTAAACAGAAGTTCTCGCTTTCGGAGCATAAAATAGTGCATGGGATCTCCCACGAGTATACTTAACGAATGGTTATACGAATAATTATACCTCTTTCAGCATAGGTGGATTACGTACGAGTATGGTTCCAGATATTCACTTTAAAAGATACATAAGTATTATTCAATAAATTTCGGTTAGGATGACTTATTCACCACTGTTTTATCATTAACTTAACCACGTAAATGTTCTAATTTGTATATTATCGTATTCATCGGGTTTCGTATACGCACCGCTGGACGACGGATTGTCTTGGTAGTTAGATAATTGGTAAAACCTTGGATTTAATCCATTTCGAGGTTGTCAAACTAGGTGAAAACACCCATCCTTGTATCCAAACCACTCGGACATAACAAATAATAACATTGTACATTATATTATAACATTACGCAATTATTTATCATTTTGATTGATTCAATATGATATTTACTGTCACAACACTGTGTTTAGGCTAAAAATCAGTTTATTTGAATGTTTATTAAGTTTTTTCATGTGCACCTTTTTTATCGTTTTATTTATTATGGTATTCTATCTATATATATATATTAAAATCATTGTAAGTTTGTTTGTTTGTCCTCGATTTTCTCGAAAATTCGCTAAAAATAGCGCAGTTTGTTTTTATTAGTGCCGGGAAGGTTTTGTAAGTAGTTTGAATGAAATCCAATATGTAAAACTGTTGCTATAACGTTTTAAAATTAGTATTTTAAAAAATTGAACACGCCATGTATTATTTAGGTTAGCCCATAGGTATACACCTCTGGTTAGGTTTGGTTAGGTAAGGTTTGGGTTTAATGTTTTTTGGGTAGAATATTTTTAAAATGGAATACACGAGTAGGTACCCACTTAAGAACTTTATGATTTAGATACATTTTGAAAAAATGAACGTTTGGAATGTTTCTTTATTTGGAGATAGTTACTTCGCTGTCAAATCAATTATTGTACTCGAGCAAGACCTGGTACACATCAGCTAGTGTAATATGCAAATTTCAAAATATTTCGAAAATGTTCGGGGTAAATAGAATCATGTAAATAAAATGTCTCAACGTGGCCTAACCACTGTTTTAAGGCGATCCACCGGCTAAAATTCCAACGAAATCACGCGCTCCTTATGCAGGTGGCGACAAGGTTGAGATTCCCGCTTAACACCGGCCGCATGTTTCGATTTACGCAAAAAAACCATCATCACCAAAATGCGTGTTTTATTCTATTCTGTAAAGCTCAGACATAATCATTAAAATGTTTTACGTTCATATTCTAAAAAACTTAATTTACCACATTGAACAATACGACAATATCGGCTAAAGGGTTCGTAAGTAGGAGAGTTTGCGCTTTAAACATTTTTTTAAAGTCTGATACTTTATTTTTTCTAGGCTTATAAAAAGACACACCATAAAAAATCCCTGTTAAACGAAAGGCCAAGGTTGTGTTCTACTTGCTGTATTTAATTAAATCATCTATGATATTTCTAGGCCATCAAATTCTCAAACCGAAAACACATGATTTTGCATTACTTCCCATTGCATCGCCTTAAAATGATTTTGAACGCCGTAACAGCTGTCAGAATCATAAAAAATTAAAATCCGTGCTGAACAATATGTTTTTATTTTTATAAATTAAAGGAAGTTCTGCGAATTAAACACAAAAACAGTTAATATGGAAATGAACGGGTCAATGCACCCGTTAACGAACATGCATGACATAATACCCCTTTATTTACATTCAGCATTCTTCGCTATTTTATTATTTAACTGTCAAATGTTTCTTCACGATCAACTTTCTCCGTACGGAGTGGCGCGCTTGCTAAATTGCTAATAGACAAGTGCGGGCGAGCTTCAATCTGCATTTGGACATAAAAGCAATCACCCGAAATGTAATTATAGTCGCAATAATGAGTGTATTTATTCCGGTATGTAGGGAGGTTAGTGCCGTATTCATACATACATATCTCTATATATAAAAAAAACGAATGTTTGTCTGTGTGTCTTCGATTTTCTCAAAAATTACTAGAACGGTTTCTCTCAAAATAGCGCAGTTTGTTCTTATTACTGCCGGGAAGATTTAGAGAGTAGTTTGAATTAAATCCAATATGCAAAACTATCGCTAGAACGTTTTAAAATTAGTATGAAAACATTGAACCCGCCATGTTGTATTGAGGTTAACTCATAGATCTACCACCCTGGTTAGCCACAGATTACATATTCAAAAGAAGAATGTTTGTTTGGGTAGAATATTTTCAAAACGGAAAACACAAGTAGGTACCTACTTAGGAACGTTATTTAAAAACAATCTGCCATATTCAGCGAAACCGGTCCAGTGATTTTCGAGAACATCGATGATAAACAAACAAACATATACTCATTTTTATATATATAGATATAAAAACTGGTATAAATTAGTTCATTTGTGTAGGCATTTTTTACAAAGATAAGGCACGTTGTAATATAAATGTAAACATTAAAAATTCAATTTAAAAAAAGGAAGATAAAAAAACCATTTTCGTGTTTACTGTACGATACGTCAATTTTATTTCCTAAATAACTAGTTAGCCAAAATGTAAAGAAAAATAATTATAGATAATAAATCGAATATTCAAAATTTCGCTTTGCCACTTTTACCAATGCCAAGTTGAAGATTGTAGTTCGGATCAAATGGAATATACCTAAACAATACACACTTGAATAAACTATCGAACAGAAGTAATCGTACGACCACAAATTGATGCACGAGTATAAAATGTATCGATAGCATCTCCTGTCCCGATCCTATTTTCCTCTTCCTCTCCCGCCTTTCTTCTTGTTTCGTTTTTTTTTCTTCTAATAAAACATCTGTATTCAACCACTGTTAGCATAAGAAACTTTGTTGGCTTACCTTTTGTTAAACTTCCTCTGTATATAAATATGTATTAAATGGTGTTTTTCTCTTACAAATAAATAAATTGTGTGAGACACCATGAGGAAATTGAAAAAGACATGTAGCCACAGAGGCATTACGACGACCACCAAGATGAGACTCGTCCGAGCGATGATTTTCCCCATATTCCTTTACCGTGTAGAAACATGGACACTCAGAGCCAGCGAAAGGAAGCAGACAGTTGCCCTCGTAATGTAGTCTTGGAGGAAAATGCTCAGGATTCCATGGACAGCTAGGCGCACAAATACATCAATTCTAGAAGAGCTTGGTATCCGCAATAGGCTATCAACTGTCTGCCTACAGCGTGTCCTCAGATTCTTTCGCTCGCCAAACCGAGAACTCCAACCTGGAGAAGCTCATTGTCAAAGTGGAAGGCAGTAGAAGCAGAGGAAGGTCGCCGAGCATTGGAGTGAACAAATTTATTTGGCTCTCCACGCAGCGCAGGATCGCGAGGAGTGGAGGAGTCTTGTACACGAAGGAGATTGGAGTGGGGGGTCATGATCCTCAGCAGTGATTTTGTTGAGAAACGTCACTGAGAAACAGCCTATTGGCTTGCTTTCGCCTACGTATCGTTTTTACCGATAAAGGGACAAGTATCAATATACGACCATCGAATTTAAATATTCATCGGCTAGTTTGTAAATCATTTACACGGTGTCTGGAAACTAGTGGTACAAGCGGGAAACAAGGGTGGATTTACATCACATGGAGAACCCACAGTCCACAAAGGAGTGCTGATACCAACCCTGATGTATGGCAGTAAGGCATGGAACTGGCAGAAGAAAGATGAATGACTAGACAGTAGACAGAAAAAAAAGCTGTTGAAATGAGATTGTGTGGTAAAACCATGTATAATCATGTAAAAAATATTGAGATTCGAAAGAATTCATAATGAGTTAGATTAAGAAAGGAACGCTTAGATGGTTTGGGCATGTAGAGCGGTTGAACGAAGAAAGCGTTAGGAGATTACGTGAAATCCAATCGAATGTAGAAGAAGTCGGGGACGCCCGATGAAGACATGGCACGATCAAAGTGAATCAAATACTTGAGTCGAGCCATGTCAGAAATAATCCAGCTTTAGAATCGTCGTATTCCCCTCTAAATAAATTCTCACCCACTGTGCGGTATCTGTCAGTTTGACAGATCGTTGCAAAATTAATCGAAATGTTTCTACAAATACCATTAGCCGTGTTTGGAGACCAGAGATGAATAGCCAGGTACTTTCCAATCTTCCTCCACCGAGTCTCCTTGCCCTCCCCGTCTCATTTAGAGAACAAAAAAATATTTTCATATTTTAATATAACACATCCTAATACTAGAATTATATGAACTTTTTACAGGTTTTTTAAATCCACAAAAATGTCGTATATTAGAGTACAATATTACTTTTCATAGATTTTCTCTTTCGTTTCACTTTTACATCATAAAAAAAAAACAAATAACAATTAAGTGTGGAGAACCCAATTAAAATAATAACATAACATGGCTTCTTTAGTTCCTCGTGTATCTGTCTGCAAAGTTATCCGCGTCAAGCTACAAATTCACCATTACGAAAAAGTGAATAGTCCACTGATTACGTAAATTCGTAACATTACTTTATAATTCTCGGCAGGATTCTTATTTGGTAATCTTTTCCGCCACCATTCGGAATAAACAAACAAACGACGGCCGCCGCAACGGCTGCAGCTACTGTCACTTTCGTTTTTTCCGCCGGCCATAAACAATCGCGATTCAAGATGGCCGCGCGGAATACAAATGGCGGTATTTGTCCTTTTCCGGAGCGTCCAGAACTCTCGCCGCAAATCTAAATAAATGATGCATACATTACCGCGCAAATATATTAAAAAAAATAAATGCTGAGGAGTCTTTTATGCATACGTCGATAATATCAATAGAGTATTGCGTGCGGTCATATGTGTACATAATAACTAAGTAACTAACCATCACGCGGTTTATCCATAGGAGTAAACAGAGAGGACAGACCGCCAAAGAACTCCTCCTTGCTTCATTTGCATTCATTCATTGTCTCATACGTACTCTTCTATTATTCTGCCTTCTGACATGGCCCGACTCGAGTATTTGATTCACTTGATCCTGAAATGTCATCCTCGGGCGTCCTCAACATCTTCTACCATTCACAGTCGCATCAGATATTCTTCTTACACTCCTTTCTTCGTTCATCCGCTCTACATAACCTCAACCATCTAAGCGTACCTTTCTTAATCTTTGCTAATTACGCTTTAATCAGCCATGCATTCTTTGTGAATCTCAAAATTTTTCATACGATCTTACATGGTTTAACCACGCATTCGCTTTGAGTTTACTTTCATCCTTCCTCTTCCAGTTCCATGCCTCACTGCGATACATCAGGGTTTGTTTCAGCACACCATTGTGGACTGTCAGCTTCGCTTCTTTGGACATTTTTTTGTTAGCGCCAACCGCGTTCAGTCCTCCTTTAATGGAGTTTCCTGCATTCACCCTTCTTTCAATATCCCTATCAACCTTTCCATCCCTCGTAAGCATACTTCCCAAATATACAAACTTTAATGTACATAGTGACCTTCCTTTTGTTTTGAAGGTCAAGTGTAGAAAATTTCATTAAGCTCGAATAAAACTTAGATTTGTATACAAAGCAAATAAACAAACACCGCCCGGGACACTCTTCTTTAATGTATTATACTAGCTATAATACCTGGCATTTCCCGGAGTTATAAATGGTTCGGAGGAAAGTTTCGAGGTTGTTATGCGTTACCCCAACCACTACCCCTACCCCCCTTCCCTACAAATCATCAAGAATTTTCAAAATTCTCCTTTAAGCGGTGGGAAAGGGGGATGGGGTGGTTTCTCGAAATCTCGTGTAGACAGTGACCTTCCTCTTGTGTCGAAAGTCAAGTGTGCAAAATTTCATCAAGTTTGGAATAAAACTGTAGATTTTTATACAAAACAAACAAACAAAGCCGACCGGACACTCTTCTTTACACGCCCGCCGCTGGGATTTATGCAATATTTTATGGTTCATTCAATCGATAATTTTCGCAATATTACGCAGTCTAAGTAAATAAAAATACATTTCATTCGACGGCAATTTCTGACAATACTTATCCCTTTTAGTAGTGATAAAATATTACGATTCTACTGGGTGCAACGCAATACGTTGGTAACCGCCCGTTATTAGCAATTTGCGGTTAATCGTAATTTGTACACAAAGATTTTCTTACAATAATAACAATAATAGTATTATTACAATAGTTTTTTTGACATCGCACACCCGCGCTGATAAAACAGAACAGTTTTGAACACACGCAAAAAGGACACAGTGATGCGAATTGAATTGCAGACTTGCATAAAAGGGGAAATTACTATTCGCGACTACACGGCGATTAACATAGGACGATAGGACATTAATACTGTAATATTGTTACCTTTACTGTTTCAATACATTCTTCTATAAAGATTTATAGATTTTGAATCTAAATAAAATCAGTTGGACATATATTACGTTATACATATTTTTCAATCACTTTTGTTTCGTACAGAAATGCTTACTTAGTTCGATTTATCAACACTCAAAGAAGAAAAATGGCGCTAGTGTTCTAAGCTATATCAAATACTATAGAAATATGACAATACTCCCAGCTCCTGACATTTGTTGGCAATATTCCGCACTAGCGCCCTCTACGAATTGATTTTTTTCGTACATTTTAATAGATTTTCTGTGAAATATATTCTTTAAATTATACAAATCGAAAATTTAATATAAATAAGGTAACCTACATATGATTTAACTTTTTTTTTCTTATAAATGAAAAATATATACTAAAGAGGCTACTAGGTTTATAAGTCTAGTTATTTTAAGTTTTTTTTTGTATGTTTCGTAATTTGTCTCTGTCCTTATGTCCGTTGGTAGGTCATTGAATAATGTTGTGCCTTTATGTACAAAATGATGTTGGACTGCTGTTGTTCTACGTAAATGTAAATATTTTTAATGGAGTTCCCAATTATTATAATGTGTCAAAATTATATTCATAGAAATGAAGGTAGGAACCTATTTTTCAAAATAGCACACTTATAAGATGAACATTGTTACTAATTTGCTATTTTTTCTTTGTTTCAGGTGAGTTCTTTGAGTTTCGATTGTGTTTGCTGTTCTATGTGACAATGCACAGATTTTCTTCTCAAAGTCATCGGTAAGTTTTTTTTAAATCTCTGTGTTACTTCAGAAAATAATTAATGTTTTAGTTCAGTGATGCACAACCTCTCTTACCCGAGTGCAATAATTTATCCATTTTCAATATATTCGCGGGCCGCATGGGGTAGGGTAGCTACTCTTAAAGCTTGACATGGTTAACTTTGAAGTCGGTGGCGTCGCTATTGTAGTTTTTTTTTAATGTGAATTCCGTACAAACGTCCCAATCGTCCGGAGTCACTGGGTTATTACAAACAGAAACAAAAAAATTGGGTGGCTACCTAAAATATCGCAATTAATAATAACTAAATGTACAAGCTTTTAAAGCCACAATATTATTTGAAAGCCAGTGTCCGCTAGGAAGTCATCGATCTGGCCAAGGTTGTAAATCTTGGACTTTTGGATGGATTTAATTTGTTGGGAAAACCTTGACGTGGATGGGCGATTGTTACTTGTTAGATAAAATGAAGTACTCTATGTGCCCGATGTTGTAAATCTTAGACTTTTGGGTGGATTGAATTTTTTGAGAAAACCTTGAGGCGAATGGCTGATTGTTATTCGTTAGATAAAACACTATTGTTGTTAACGCTGAGTATATTTCTGATGAATAATTCAAATTGTCTAGTGAGGCTTGAATCTCTCTACAGTAAGTTAATAAAGTCTATTTATTGTTTATTGAAAATCTCGTGAGAAAATAATAATGGATTGTGCAGTTGATGTTATTTATAACATTGACGTTTTAAACCATAGAAAGGTATAATGACTTGAATTTGGAAAATTATCTATTTTTGGCTGCGTTTGCGGTACTGAGTAAGAACTGATATCTACTGTAAGAGAGCAGCCAAATAAATTAAAATGATTGAAACAAAGAATAACATTGGACGAAACAACCGAAACTATCCCTTCATAAAATTAAACCGACGGCCTCCGTGGTTGAGTGGTTACGATCTTTGACTACGAATCCGGAGATCGCGAGATCAAATCCCGGCGTGCGCAATTAAATTTTATTAAATTAATTTGTGTTATTTAACAACTTGTTCAATAACAATAATATATAGTGTATTTCCGCCACGACCCAGACACGTAGATACTTTTAATATCGTCCTGCATTCAGAATCGAGACGTTGCTTAAAATGGCTTTAGCCGTGTTTAGTGACATCTTAATAGCCAGATACTTCCACACCTTCCTCTTTCCCATCTCCTTCTCCTCCCCACTATCGTCAGCCTCGTAACATACCCCAATTGAGGACGTATTAGTCTGAGCCCTAAAAAAAATCTTATATAGATTTTCTAGTTCGAAACCTGCTGTATGCGAGCAATCCATCTGTGTTAGTACTGTGTTCGACTCAACATTCATTGTGATACGTATGAGAATCTTCCATTCCAATTGGACATTTCGTGACCGCTCACCTGTTGTTTATTTGTTTGTATTCAAAGTTGCAGGTAAAAAATCATCGTACCTTTTCACTTTCAGCATTCCCTAGCCCCCCTACCTGTAGAACTGTAGACTACTACTACCTGTGGGCTACACTCTGCGGTATATATTACATGTTGTTCAGCGGCGTGCACACAATAAAGGCTGAAAAGCTGTGAAAAATAAATTTCAAGTTTAAGAAATACGGCAATTTTCGGACAAATTGTTACTTTGATTTTAGAGGGATATTTAAAGAACAAAAACAAATAAAATCTCAAATATTTAAGAAATTCATAAAACCAATCTAAAATAACCGGTGGCAGTTTTTTCCAAGTGGAGTGAACTCTTATAAACAATAATTTCTTCAACCGATTGGTATTCACTTTGTGGCGTCATTATTAATAAATTAATTAAAAAATATACTTTGTATTCTCCACTTTATTGTTATACACAGATATCTACATGTTTCGAAAGCGATTCTTTCTTCATCGGGAGTATATAGAGTACTAAATAATAATGACAAATAATAAAAATTAGAACACAATAATGTAAGAATAAACAAAAATTGATTAAAGTTGGTAAGTATAATTACTTACCTATATATAGAGAGAGAACAGAAAATAAAAAGATATCAGTCGCATCTGGGACTCGAACCCTGGACCTCTGCCTATCCGGGGCAACCGCTTAACCAACTTAGTTAATGAGACCAGTTCAATTTGTGTCATCTTCATCGATATCATATCTCAAATTCAAGATTTATTAATATTATTCTCCATTTTTAGACTAATTATTATTAAGAGATTTCTTAATATCGTACAATATTCAAACCTGAACTTGATAAACTATACGCAACTTTAGATTTGGTCATCGTGTCATCAAGCAATGCACGCCACTGAGCGTATCAGTACCTGTGGTATAGGTTACCCGTTGTCTATACTACCTGAAGGTTATGGGAATCCATTATTATTTAATGAATCGGCTAATGGTCAGGTAAAAACAGTAATTGTCGGGCGGTACTGGTCTGGTTTGTCCACTACATTTTTTCGACGACTGATTGATGTTTTTTTGAAAAATTCCAAGTGATGAATATCGTGATTTTTTTAAATAAAATTATCTAAAATAATACCTAGAATTTTATAATCTTTAGTTTATACAAGATACTGCTAGTAGAGCACATATTTCTTTATCCTGCCATTTTTTCGCTGGAGCCCTCCGTCTCCGCCAAATTCCATGTTATACCCTCCATTACCTTAGTAAGCGGGCTTAAATATAAGATGTGCCGCTAGCACATAAAACGCAGTTTACAATTCTTTGAAATAAAAATAAATAAAAACCCTATAGCAGCAATAGGCAGCTCGCTCACTGGGTAGAGAAGATTATCTCCACATTTATGCACCTCTCACCACAGTTGACAAAGGAAGACGGGGAAATGGTCCCTGGCACTGTACACAAAAATTTAACGATAAGCCTAGAAAATTATAGTGTTTCAGGCCAGGTTACAGTCGCGTCAATTGAGCTAACGCCATCCCATTGCTCTCCGTCATTTTAATCGATATCATACTCAATTTAAGAACTTTTTTTTTTTTACAATAACTATGTTATCTTTGGGGATGCTGTGTGGAGGGTCTTTTAGAAGATAGGAAGGAGTGAACTTGGGTCTTGAAGAGACCCATGTTGTGGGAGGGAGGAAACACAGAGGCCGGCAGATCATTCCGCATCCGAGCTGTTGAACACAAGAACGAATCGTAGAAGCGACCCGTTCTCATGTGACAAATGTCAGTCGGCGCGCGTTTGGCATGTCCCCAGACTATGCGCCAGTGCCGAAGGGATAAATGACGCTCGTTCCTCAGAGCATCTTCCATTAAAATACCGGTAGAACAAAGACAGCATTCCCACCAGACGTCTGTGCTCCAAAGATTGCAATCCATTTGTTTAAGATAGTCGAATCTATCAAACGGACCGCCCGTTTCTACACAGACTCAAGGTTTTTTTTAGGTATTTTGGGTTTCCCGACTAGAGGTGGCTGCCAAATTTTACAGTGAGGCGCACTTGCGATTTGTACAGGGTCAGCAGTATTAATATCATCTTCAATTAATTCCCACTTATTTTTTGGCTGCTGTCTTTCTATATTGACTGAAAGACTCTACCTGAATTTATTTGCAATTTAGATAGTGTCTCGGATATACCTATTCGATTTTTATTTATAATGGACATCGATTGACTTTTTCCACGGATTTTGGATTAACGTATTTTAATGAACGTATCATAACGAAGGCTTTAACATGTCCATACATTTATACAAAGGAGTATAATAATATATTACATACAATAATAATTAGAGTATAAAAGAAATAAGCAGGTACAATATAAGTATATAGTTACAGCGTAATGAATAACAGTTTACCTGTGGTTACATTATAACTGCAGGTTGTACAAAAGAGTATAACAAGTGGCTTGGTGCATAATATAATAACATAAGTATAAAAGAAGTAAGAAGATAGAGACTATGCAAGTAGCTAGTTACAGCGCAATTGGTGGGTAATGGGTATATAATTATCATGACGTTGTAAAACATGAACTGTTGTAATGCGTGTTTACAATACAGCAAACCTTTATTATTAGTGTTTTATAGAAACATTACGTAATAAATACAACGATAAAAAAGGTGCATTTGAAAAACTTAATAATTTTGATAAAAACATTCAAACAAACTGATTTTTAGCCTGGACACGGGGTTGTAGCGGTAAACATCAACTGAACTATACTCATTACCGAGTCTGTATTGAAGTTTATATACCCCAAAGTCCCAGATGCAACTGTTACCTTTTAATCAATGTAGAAAATAATATTAACATAAATGAAACATGAAAACGGAACAAACAACAGAAAATAAAAAGATTTCGGTCGCATCTGGGACTCGAACCCAGGACCTCCTTAATTGTGTTCCCAAGGAACTTTGTAATCATTATAAAGATAGCCGCCAATAATATGGGATTAAAAAAATGGAGAATAATATTGACAAATCTTGAATTTGAGATATGATATCACGAAGATGACACAAATTGAACTGGTCTCATTAGCTAAAATTGTTCCCTTTTCTTGTCTTTTATGTTTCATATTTAATTTGAGATTTGTTAATATTTTCTTCAATGATTAAATATTGTAATTTGATTTATGAAGCTTCAATGATCTATCCCAATAAAAAAATTGTAAAATCTTTTACTCTGTAACTAGATCTCTATTTAGGTTTTACTTTTTTATTTATCATATAACTGCAAGGCTATCCGAAACGTTCGGAAGAAGGATGAGCAAACTAAACAAAAGCCCCGGTGTTATACCAACGATTCTCAATCGACAGGTTGATTAAAATGACCAGATCTGAATAGCCAGGTACTTTCTACCTTTCCTCCCTCCCATCTACTTCCCTTTCCCGCTCTCAACATACCCTGATTAGGGATGCCATAGTCGCACAGGCTCCAGAGTGGAAGATACTCTCAGTATCGTCCTGGTGAAAGACCACCATTCAGAATTGAAACGATGCTTGAAATGGCTTTTAGCCGTGTTTGGTGACTAGATCTGAATAGTCAGGTATTTCACCACCTTCCTCTTCCCTTCTCATTCCCCTCCCCAATACCTTCAGCCTCACAACATTCCCCAATTGGGGATGCTGTAGTTTCACTGACTACAGACGGTTGGGAGCAGTTGGGACTCTTGTTCGGTATTCATATATAAAAAAAGACATTCGAGAGCAGTTGCGACTCAAAATAGATGTAAGAACGCTCACGATATAGACTATAAATCGCCGGCTTCCTCTTCAAGAACCGTGGGTAAGGACTTGCAAATGAAACAGTGACTTCACGAAAGTCATCGGACAACTGGCTGGTTGGACCAGTCGCGTCCCTATTTATTGGGATAAATCGTACAGTTTCTACACGTGTTATGCAGCGATTATTCTTATCTCTACAGGAATGCATGGTGTAATAAAGGAACAAAGAAACTTATCAGATATGACTCATTTAGAATGTGTGAAAACTATAAACATAATTACTTAATTATTTCAATAATAATATTTTGATACGATAAACTTATTTTTAAAAACTAGCCACGTATTAAATCACTACTTGGAAGGAGGAAAGGGTAAATGGAATTGGGGAAGGGAATGAGTAGAGGAGGCGTATCGAATTACCTGGTCCCGAATTCTTCCCTAATAGAGGACTTGTACCCTTTTCCCCGCAGCCCCGCCCCGAGGACTGTCGACAGGTATGAGTAATAACGCGGGGGGTATTTGTTGTTATTTGATACCTTGAAGAATATTCTGGTTCTTTTTATGGAAAATTCGTTGTCCTTTTCATTTGGCTTAAAGAAATGTTACAAATAAAAGAGTGATATTATTTTTTTTAATCGAAAATTCAGTTTTTTTCCACCCTGTTTTAACAATTTAAATACATGTTTAAAAAATGCTACAAATCGAATTTTTGCAAGAAAATTAACATTTATTTATACTGGGTTTTTACAGATGTTCACAATTACGTGACAACAATCTAGTTATGAAAACCCAGTTAATAGACATAAATTACAAATAATCAGACAAACGATATAAAAAAAATATATAAAATTACAAAAATTCACTCAGTGTGATCTATATATATAAAAATCAATGTAAGTTTGTTTGTTTTCGATGTTCTCGAAAATCAATCTACCGGTTTCGCTGAAAATAGCACAGTTTGTTTTTAATTAGTGCCGGGAAGGTTTAGTTTGAGTGAAATCCAATATGTAAAATTGTAGCTATAACGTTTTAAAATTAGTATTAAAAACATTGAACCCGCCTTGTTTTATTTAGGTTAGCCCATAGATATAACACTCTGGTTAGCCACAGAATGCATATTCAAAAGAAGAAGGTTTTTTTGGGTAGAATATTTTCAAAATGGAAAACACGAGTAGGTACCCACTTAGAACTTTATGATTTAGATATATTTTGAAAAAATAAACGTTTGGAATGAAATAAAATATTCAAATGAATGTTACATTATTTGGAGATAGTTACTTTTGCTGTCAAATCAATTATTGTACCCGAGCAAGGCCGGGTACACACAGCTAGTGATTAAATAGAACACACTTTTTTTAAACTCTGTTCCACTTTTTTATTTTTGACGGTGACCGGTTTCAGCCTGTGACGGCTATCCTCAGACTGGTCTAAACAGCAAGGTAAACATTTTGAGATTCCACCCCATATTGTACATTACACCGTGGGCTATTGTCCCGGGTTTGAACGCAACCCTTCATTAAAATCATTGGGGTTGAATCTTACCATGAATAATTACGATCATTACGAACCCGATACTAAGAAGAGACACTTCACAAAAAACCCAAACTTTCCACCGCACACGAAGTTAATTAAAAAAAAATTAAATCTGCTTCTCTGTCTCCCTAAAAAAACTCAATTGCTCGGCTCTAGCGCGTGAAATTTGCACAGATTTTCCGTCTGGAATTATTAGCTGCTATATTTATGAATAAATATGAAATATTGAAAAGAGGTTTACAATCTTCAATAAGTTATTAAAATAAATCGAATATTATTACTAGACCTGTAGAAAAGTCAATAAATTTCGCTTATAAATAAAAATCAGATAGGTATATCCGAGAAACAATCTAGATCATAAAGATGGCAGGGTAATATTGATAAGTCTTGAAGTTGAGGTATGATATCAATGAAGATGGCGTAAAGTGAATTGGTCGTATTAGCTAAGTCGGTAGAGCGGTTATCCCAGTAAGACGTAAGAAGAGGTCCTGGGTTCGATTCTCAGATGCTGGTGTCTTTTCTGTTCCGTATTATCAATACGGTTACGTTTCAACAATTTATCAATATCAATGAAAAGGTACATAATTTTATTACTTATGTTTAGCTATGGTTTACCATGAATAAAATGTTAAATTATGTACGGTAAAGCTCATCCTTGTTTTGACATTTTACATTCTAACCTCAAAACTGATCAAAACCAACCGGGCATAGATTTGGAGCGCTTTGGCGGGCTTATAAAAAATTGATTCTTTGAAAATTATTTTAACTATGAAAACTAACTTTACAAAAAACGAAATATACTGCAATTTTAGTTTGAATGTCAATATTGATAAAAATTTATTTTTTTAAATAGTGCTGGATTTCCTTATTCAGGAATATAGCGAATTTAAGTCCATCATTTTGAATTATCCTGTATGATGTTGTACCATTGTTTGATACATTTCTCGTTATCTCCCGCTGTTAAATTACCAATCAAATGCTTTACGAGTATTATGCCGGTAGATATTAAACGTTATTTAGCATTTAAAATAAGCAGTATGCTAATTTGAAACCATTTAAATAATATGCAAATGTAATATATAATAGTCCTGGTGTGTTTACGACCTGCGGTTGTTGCTAAAACAACTTCAGTAGTAATTCATGAAAAGATGTACTGTGTGTTAGTTACAGATGTCGACTCTTTTATTCAAGGCTGTTTTTATACTGAGATTATCCACCACTCCGGAACGACCAGCAAATACATACTCGTTTACTATATTTTATATCTTTAGTTTTAATTTAATTATGTAGTTTGTGTTGGACATGATAGAGTAATATTTTAAATTGATTATATTGTTGGCACTTGTACGGGGCCGGACCCAACCGGAAAATGATTATTTGAATTTCGTAACTGGTCCGCCCCCCCCCCCCCTAGCCAATGTTTTGTGCAAACTTATGAAAATATATTGTGCAGGTGACGGGGAGTGTCCCGTCTCTGCTGGAATGACAAAATAAAATGAAAGAGCGAGGGAGACAGGTATTGTCAGATTAAACTTTCGCGACGATACCGGCACATAAATGTGCCAATAACTAATCCAAAATAATAAATCCAAACAGAGCGCTCGCGATGGCGCCTGGCGAAAATAGAAGGCGAACATAGCTATTCAGTCAGCCAGCAACTCTCGAAACGACAATACTTCTCTACCTCGACTGCCCTACCTCGTTCTGCTTCTACCTACTTGCCTTCTCCTTCATTCTGACCACCGCTGACCCTGTACCCCTCCCGGACCACCACCACCCACTGGACCCTGACCCTTGCATCAACCACGGACAAGGTCCGCAGAGCAAATTTGTTCAAAAGTATTTTATACAAATTCGGATGTTTTGCACAAAAGGGAGTTTTGTGCAAAAACAAAAGTCGTTAATTTGTCGGTATCGTTCCCCTTTCCAAAGGGAACGATAGGTTGTGACTCCCTTTTATGCAAATAGATAGTTAATTCAATGTTTTATACCCCTGAACTGCTATATATCATTGCTTTTCATGTACCTGGTAGAACAAGACAGTATCAAATATTTTATTGTGACAATTCAACTTCGTCGCAATTTTATTCCCCTATGCGGTGGATTCAACATCTGGGGAACAAATGCTACGATGTTGTTGACATATTTGGCATATCAATGCATGCTTTAGTACAGTTTATATCATCGAGTAGAGCTAGGTTATTTGAAACTATTTAACTCTGGATAAAAGCGTCAAATTATGTTGTTTCTTTTTATGTCATCTATTATAATACATTTGTATGTTTTCAATATTATTTGTAAATGTCCATGTAAAAGCCTGCAATAGGCTTAAATAAACAAATAAATAAATCTTACCATCTGAAGTACCCGGCGTTGCCCGGGGTTATGAATTTATTTGATTATACGCCCATCTGGGCTTTTTCATGGATTTTTAGAACATTATATTTAGCCATCAAAAATATAGCAATTTTAAACCATAAAGTAATGAACTATTTTTTAAAACGTTTAAAAGTGACCTAAAATGGTAAACTAAAACAACATTTTAACAGCAATTATTCAATCTACAATACTTAATTGTAGGATTCATCAAGGTGCTGGTATAGATGACGCTTTACTGTATAAATGGGGTCGACAAATTTGAATACTTAATTACATTTCCTTACACATATCAATTCAATAATCAATAAAGGTTTAAAAACGCTCGGCTTTAATTTTCGAAATGCCAGAGACCACCAATAATTCAACACTAAAATTATTATACTCTTTCTTAGTTCGTAGTCAAGTCGAATATAATTCTTGTATGGTATATGGTCCTCTCACTATAAAATCCAATCCGATTCCATTGAAAAGGTTCAACGTAAATTTCTAAGACATGATAGCTATAAACTCGAATTACCTATTGAAACTATAAATAAAATTACAATTACTTAATGAAGTAACTAAAATTATTAAAACTCTCAGTTAGAAGACTTGTTTTTGACCTAACTTTTATTTTCAAAATGTTTAATGGTTTTATAGACAGCCCAGATATAGTCAGCTTAATTAAATTTAATATTCCAACTAGAACTACTCGAACTAAAATTTTATTCAATTGTAACAATAATTTCAGGACTGAGTCATTCTAAAATTCTCTATTACCTAGACTTCACGCAGAAGGTAATACATTTTCAGGCATAGTACATATGTTCAACTGCTCGGAATACAAATATAAACAGACGATTATTGCGTACATCCTCAACAATTATTAACATATGTGTCTAGAGTATAAGTATCAGTGAATGTGAGGTATGTTTTAAATATTCCCTCTGTAGCTAATTATTTGGAATGCTACTTACACTATGTTATTCCTGTATTTGTTCGTCAGACAACTGAAATATTTAGTTGTTGTATTTCATGAAGGCTACCTATTTTATTTATGTACCTACTGTGATATGTTTTGCACGTGTGTGACTATTGTAACTAGCTAAATATGTAAAAGCCCATATAGCCAGTATATAATACAATAAATATCAACAATACTCCACACTTGTTGCCCAGATCATGCATTCTATTGCTTAGTGAGTGTGACTGATAGTTGGTTGTGTACGTATTGCAGGAAATTGTTACTTTTTGCCTTGTGTTCCTCGTCAGTACATTAAATTAATAGTGGCGAGGATGGCAAGGCTATCTTTGTGAGAAAGCGAAGCAGCAAAAAATTCTCGTGATATTTACTCAGAGTTTGTCGCTTACTAAATTCGGATTTTGACCTAAATGAAACTGTTTTCAGCAGTAATTAAAATTTAATGAAAGATGCCGGTATTTTAATGGAAGATGCTCTGAGGAACTAGCATTATTGATCCCTTCGGCACCGATGCACAGTCAGGAAACACGCCAAACGCGCGCCCAACATTTGCACACCGTTGACATTTGTCACATGAGAACGGATCGCTTCTTCGACTCCTTCTTGCGTTTAAAAGCTCGGCTGTGGAATGATCTGCCGGCCTCTGTGTTTCCTGCCTCCTACAACGCGGGTCTCTTCAAGACCCAAGTTCACTCCTTCCTATTCTCTAAAAGACCTTCCACACGGCATTCCCAATGATGATATAGGCCTTGAGGGAAATTATTTCCCTCAGGCCTCCTGAGTTTTTTGTATTTTTTATATGCATACCGCACAAGAGTCCCAACTGCTCCCAACCGTTTGGAGCCAGTGAGACTATGGCATCCCCAATTGGGGAATATTGTGAGGCTGGAGATATTGGGGAGGGGAAGGAGAAGGGGAAGATGAAGGTGGTGAAATACCTGACTATTCAGATCTGTTCACCAAACACGACTAAAAGCCATTTCAAGTAACGTTTCAATTCTGAATGGTGGTCTTTCACCTAGGCGATACAGAGAGTATCTTCCACTCATTTTATTTTGAATGAATTAATTGTGAAACAGCACAAATTAATTAAATAAAACTTACTTGCGCACGCCGGATTTGAACCCGCGACCTTCGGATTCGTAGTCGAGAGCCTTACCCCTCGACCATGGAGGCCGTCAAAGTGGAGTTATTCTTTAAAAAAAAGGTATGAACATAAATATCTAAGATCAGCAAACGGGGGGCGGAGGAGGGGGGGGGGACAAATAAGGTTTAGAATATCTGATTTACACCCTCCCCCCTGCAGCCCACGAACATATTTAAAACTGATAATTTGGCCTTCCGGCTATAAAATTGTGCATCGCTTTATTAAAGCGATATAATAGATTAAACTACGTTAACCTGTCGTTAGTTGGATGTTTTTAAAACGTTATACTATCATTGATAAAAAACCATTAAAGGAATTTCGTACAAATTAGAATATTGCATAACTCCTTCAGAAAAATCTCTCACACATAATTTATTAATGGTGAACACATCCATTAGGCTGTTCTTTCGACATTTCGCAACGAAAATACCAAAGAACTAATCCCCATACGTGGTAGTGTAAACTCTCATAAAATTTGTTCCATTATCTCTTCAGCTGTCGACTGTGAGGAAATGGGAACGAGGCTGTTTGCACCAAAGATAGGCGATATTATTATTAAGTTAAAAATTTGGTTTACGCACTTCTTTAGGAATTTAAAGGTTAATTTACAACACGATAAAAACATTTCAGATTAATCAGCTGAGATAATGATTCGTTGCTTAAAGTTAAAGGCGTGCCGTCCATATAGGCACAAAGGCACTGCCTCTAGACACGGGCAGATTTATTCGCGGTAGTGAATCGATTCAGTCTGATTCACCTAGTCTTGTGAATTTCTTCATTTAATTTATATATTTAATAATATCTTCAAAAGATTAGGATTTACTTTGCGGAGTCATTATTAATAAATGAATTAAAATTTACGTTGTATTATATACTATTGGATACTATTACATATAACTTACATACTATTGGATACTATTACATATAACTTATATACTATTGGATTGGATGCTATTACATAACTTATATACTATAGGGTACTATTAGAAACAGCTTTAATACTATTTAATACCATTACATATAACTAATTATTGTAACTTATATACTACTGGATACTATTACATATAACTAACTAATTAACTAAACATACGCCGTTTCCCCACAGGGGTAGGCAGAGAGGACGGACCGCCAAATAATTAGACTCCAGAGACTGTTATTGGACTATTGTCAGTTAAGTTCTGTCTTCTGGGTAGTGAAATCCACATAAATTTAGTTTTGCTGCATTCAGTTTAAGCCTTCTTAATGTATGGAAGATGTTAGACGTTGCACGTATTATACACTAGCTGAGTTATGAAGTTGTGATTTCTTGATTGTCGTTTTGGTGCCATAATTGATTTGACAGCGAAAGTAATGCCTTGTGACAACTATCTCTAAACAAACAAAAAAATATTAGAAAATTTTATTTCATTCAAATTATTTATTTTTTCAAAATGTATCTAAATAATAACGTTCGTAAGTAGGTACCTACGTGTGTTTTCCATTTTGAAAATATTCTACCCAAACAGACCTTCTTATTTTGAATATGTAATCTGTGGCTAACCAGAGTGGTACCTCTATGGGCCAACCTCAATACAACATGGCGGGTTCAATGTTTTTCATACTAATTTTAAAACGTTATAGCGATAGTTTTACACATTGGATTACATTAAAACTACTCCATAAACCTTCCCAACACTAATTAGAACAAACTGTATTATTTTCAGCGAAAAAGGAGGAGTAATTTTTGAGATAATCGAGGAAAGACATACAAACATTCAGTTTTATACATACAGATATATATTTCTACGGTATTTGGTGGCAGACTATCCTCTCTGTAACGGCGTGATGTTTAGTTAGTTAGCAATAGAAATTTAATTTCTGACAACCTTTCTCCAAATGACAACGCGCTTTTTCCTATAGATAGTCATTCTTCTAATGATTTGCAACATAGAAACGCAAGTTAATCACTTAATTATATTTGACTGCTTCTGTCAAACCATTGTTCTAGTAACACAGCCGTAGGTCATAGGCTATAATTCAACTCTCTGTAGATTGCAGACGTGCAACCTCTGAGAATAGTGAAGTTTCTAGCTGAAATACCCGGGGTTATTTGTTTATTTTTTATAAGGAACAAACCGCTTTTAATACAAATATATCGTCGCCCTTTAGTGAAAAGTCACTAACTAACATTTTTGATAAAAATGAGTTAGTGACTTTTACGTTCACTAACAGCATATAATCAGTTTTTTTTTAAATTTATTTTCCTAAAATCGTCAAATCTAATAATAATATAAAATTAATTAAACATGTCGAGCATATAAACTAACTAACGTTCTCACTTATTTGGGAAGAGGTCATCTCCTTCCTAAAACAATAACACTAAAATCACTTAGTGACTTTACGCACTTTAGCATAAAATGTATTTAGATTTTTTTTTTACTTAATTTAAGACATTTTACAAAAATATTGTGTCAAAAAGTCCCGATAAACTACTTTTTAGTAGTTTCATTATTACATTCTACCGGCCGTTCTTCCCAACCCTACTGAGCAACTGTTGAGCCGAAATTTTGCCTTGACGCTGTTCAAATGTACAAATACCCTCTTCCCAATGAAATTTACGATCAATTTAGCATATCGATTTTTGTAGATTAAGTTCCACTCAACAGGGGATCAGTTATAAAAATTGTCAACAGGGTTAAAAAATGTCAGCGAAATGTCAAAGGTCATTATTGTTTTACGTGAATTGCTTTATGATCGAATGATTTGCGTAGAATATTATTTTTTAAATCATCTTCTGCTGATTGAGATAAATGTGCGTTCAAGTTCCTTACTAAATTCATGGAAAAAATACATTTTGATTAGTAATTTGTCGCCTATTTAAATGTTTGTATAATTTCTACTTATGGTTCAATTTCCTTACGATAAGCCCAGCTTTTCAGCCATTATGGACAGCACGCCACTGACCCCAACCTACTCAGTAATTATCCTCTTATTTTGAACGTCAAGTGTGCAAAATTTCATCAAGAAGTATCAAAATTCTGCTTTAAGGGGTCGGAAATGCTGATGGGGATAATTTTTAGAAATATCATGTAGACAGTGACCTTACTCTTTTTTTGAAGGTCGCGTGTGCAAAATTTCATCAAGCTTGGAATAAAATTGTAGATTTTTATACAAAACAAGCACACACCGCCCGGGACACCCTTCTTAATATAATAGAAGAAGAAGAGGAAGAATTGCCATTTTTTCATAAATTTATTATCTTCTTAAATAATTTCATATTTAATTTAATTTCTAATAATGTAAAAGTAGTGTATAATTCTCTCTCATTGAGTAGGTACTGTTTTTTCCCCATCCAGTCTTCTTCTTCTTTTTGTCTTATTGTTTAAATGATTGCTGTTACTGCCAGTATCGCCGCGTTTCCCAAGAGTTCAACCGTTACCGCAGCAGCAATCTCTTTTCAATTCACTTTCGTTCCCACACCGCAAATTTTCTCAATACTTTGGAATTCGACCGAGGTTTTCTAGAATCTCTCCGACAACTGTTTAATCTACTGTCAGAACCACTGACTTTAGAATTACATAGACAGGCCCAAAGCAAGATCTATCCGTACCATTTTAACCCGGAGGCAAAGGTCACGTGACATTAATTTTGGCACCATCCCGGGTCGCCAATTTTTTAAAATAAACTCCGCTATCTTTTTACACACTGACTGCCGTCTAATGATCGTCGGAAGATTTTACGGAATAACTCATTCTTATGGGTTAAAATGGTGTCAAAATAGAAGTGATAGTGAGAATAATCACGAATATCGCATTACATTCCACAGGAAATGGTTATTTAATTTAATTTTAAGTCTATTTAATATATAATCATTGCAGAAAATAATATTAACATAACCCAAATGAAATATGAAAACTGAAAAAATGAATGAATAAAAAGATTTCAGTCGCATCTGGGACTCGAACCCAGGTCATTTACCTATCCGGGGAAACCGCTTAACCAACTTAGCTAATGAGACCAGTTCAATTTATGTCTCATATTAATAAAAAAATGGATATTAATCCGAAGAAACTGTCTAGTTTGCAATTGTGTTCCTTGGGAACTTTGTAATCATTATAAAGATAGCTGCTAATAATATGGGATAAAAAGTGGAGAATAATATTGACAAATCTTGTGATATGATATCGATGAAGATGGATGAAAAGATGATTTTAAATTATTTCACAGTCACAGGCTGAAACCGGTCACGGTCAAAAATAAAAGTGGATAAAGTTAAAAAGTGTATTTTATTTAATCATTACAATGGAATTCCATCATGTATTAACAGTTGCAAAAAATAGAAATATTAACATTTGGAATTGCTTTTGGAAGAGTAAATATTAATACTTTGCAGTGCAATGCGAGGTTCCTGCATAAAGTCGGGATTTAGTTAATGGCAAATCCCTGAAGAATGCGAAAATATACAATAAAATCTCCCCAGAAATAAACATTAAAACCTGCAAAACGTCATATATCCGTCCAATGATAACCAAATGGTAAATTGGCTTGGGTAGAGGGGAGACTGAAAAATTATTAAATAATCTCACTTTAATTTATTTGTACCTATTATTCACAGCACGCTTAGTAGATAGATTGAAGGAAATCAATAATTACAGGAAATTGCAGCACGCGTAACTGGAGCATTTGGTTCCTTAGAACGGGCAATCCGCCTAGCTGGGAACTAATATCGATTTGACAAGACATCATAGCACTTGCACACATTTTGATCGAATATGTCTCCTTGGTCGAGTGGTTACGATCCTTGGCACGAATCCGGAGGTCGCGGGTTCAGATCCCGCCGTGCGCAAGTAAATTCATTTGATGAAATTGTGTTATTTCACAATTTATTCAATAAAAATAATATATAGTACCTATATTTGCGGCACGTTCTAAAGCGGTAGATACTGTCAGTATCGCCCTGCTGAAAAACTACCAATCAGAATCGAAACGGTGCTTGAAATGACAATGGAAAATATTTATAAAATGTCCTTAAAAAGCTTAAAAGTATGTTTCTTGAAGAACCCTAAGGGTAAGAACAATGTCTTATCTTTAAAAAGAACCAGAATCGGGCCCCTTGTCGCAATACCCACCACTTTTTATATTTACATTGAAAAAATTAATTCCCCTTATTTTTTAAATATAATTTATTTGAGAGGATAATTGCAAAATACGATAATTAAAATTAATAAATTGATTACTTTTCAAAATGCGGACCTCTGATGGATAGTGGTTTGGAATGACATTGTTCAACATTGCATGCGACCGTTTCGTGCCAATGCAATGAGTTAAAAAAACTTTCAGTCGTAAAGCAGTCATGGCCGATGACTGATTGACATTGATCACTATTTGATATCGTCATTGTTGATAATGACATCACGGGGCGGCATCTCGCGAATACACACGAACTGCTAACTGTGTACAGATTGTGAAAACCGTGTAAATAATGTGTACATCTATAGAAAAAATATTATAATATCGAACACATCATTTATTTGGTATGAAAGAAAGAAAAAAAACACTCTATTCTATGTTCAGCTTAAGAACGACCTGGTATTTTCCCAATTTGATTTCTACTGCGCATTCCCACCTCCTCGCATGCGTCGCATCACCCGCGCATTGCTGCGGGGGCGATGTAACTCTGCCAATACTCGCGTTTTTGAAATATTAACCCATTCATACCGTATGATTAAATTGATATTCAGTCAAATTCATTATCACAAATAAAGAACTCCAGTTAAAAATATAATGGCTTTAAAAAAATATATTCATTTAGATCAACAAACGCCGATTCTACGCAGAATTTATAAATCGCTATTTAAAAGTGAATAAAAAATCATCTCATTAAAACGCTTTGTTATGTTGGTAGCATTGCATTTGGAACATCTGAGTCACGTGCGCATTCTGTTTTTGTATTTTTCGATTTTGTTTTGTATTTTAAATACGTACTTTTTTTAGATTTGACGACATTTAAACATTTGGATGACTTTAAGATCTATAATTGTTGTTCAATATTAAAAAAAAAGTAAATTAGAGTATTCATGAGCAAACCAATTATCAATACGGATATTATTATAATGTTTATTACTTATGTTTAGTTATGGTTTACCATGAATAGAATATAAAATTATGTACGGTAAAGCTCATTCTTGTTTTGACATTTGACATTCTAACCTCAAAACTGATCAAAACCGACCGGCCATAGATATGGAGCGCTTTGGTGGCGTGCTTTGATAAATTGAAAATTTGAAAATTATTTTTTTATGACAACTAATACCCAGCAATACCCTCCGAGCGGAAACTGAACATTGTTTGAAAAGGATATATGTTACTACGGAAGAGAGAGGGAGCGCGCTAATGTCAATAATGCTTAGGGCGTAAGCGATCGTTTTAAAAATATTTAATAAATCACATATTTAGAATAGAGCGAAAGAGACTACTGACTTTAGTAGCATTTAAAGAAACGCTGTGAATTTTTTCATATCTATTAAATAACAGAACCGCACGTGTTTTTTATATTTTTCGGAGCATACTTTGTAATTTTTTCTATTGAAGGAATTTCATGTATCCAGGTACTTTTTCAACTACACATCTGAATACAGATTATCTTAAAAAAGAACACATATTTGTGGATAAAAAGTGTATAAAAACTTCAAGTTTTCAAGGGAAATTTGTAAAATATACATTGAAATTCTGAATGCGGCAGCTCAACCTATCCCAACCTAATCCGACATGGTCTGGGCGTCGAAAAGTTCCTAATTTAGAATAGATCACACAAATAGAAATTTTCTATTATATGAATTTTTAACCTTTCTTTTTAATCTTATCGACCACAGAACATAAAATAAGTATAATTATTTGCGGGTCTAATCATTACAAATAAATCCATGCAATTAAATTTAAAAACTATACTTATACGTCGAACTTTAAATTCGTGAATCTATTGTTGATTTTCGAGGACAAGGTCAATGGACACTTGAATCTCTCTATAAGTTAAAAAAGTTGAAAAAACTCGATGTATTTACGTTAATTGAGCTGTTTGTACGAAATGAATTAATTGCAGGGAATTCCTAGGTTTGGACACCTGTAAAAAAGACAATGGATTGTTTTTGTCAGTTACTTATAGCTCCACGATAATAATAATTGTATATTTAAAAAAAAAATTTCAATACCACTAGTGGAGGCTATAGATTAGCTAGAAATTAATTTGAAACTATAGTTGAATTATCTTTTTAAAAACTTGCTTTTTCGTACGATGGTGATAGCCCAGGCAGTGCCATAAACACCATAAGTCAATTCTCTCCATCACTGCACAAGCAATATTTTCCCTCTATAATGATGGTAGTAGGAGGAATTCAAATATTGTCAGGCTATTCCTAACGTATGTTGTTTAATTTTTAAATTATTTTTATTTTGGTTATTTGTACATTTAAGACAAAATAACTAATGTAATATTAATAACTTATATATTATTGGATACTATTACATATAACTTATATACTACTGGATGCTGTTACATACAACTTATATACTAATGGATGCTATTACATACAACTTATATACTTTTGGATATCATTATATATAACAAATTATTATAACTTATATACTATTGGATAATATTACATATAGCTTTTATACTATTGGATATTATTACATATAACAAATTATTCTTACTTATATACACACTATTGGAGACTATTACATATAACTAATGATAACTTATATTCTATTGGAGAGTATTACATATAAGTAATGATAACTTATATTCTATTGGATACTATTACATACTATTGGATTTTATCTTACTTAACTTAATAATGGTTCTAACAATCCATTTTAAAATTATTCACTGGTGTAATTTTGATGGTTTCCGGCGACGCAATATAATATTTCATCCTTTTGCAGAATAAACTTTGTTTTTTTCAATAGTCTGGTTTCCTTGCACGCCCTTGTATTGTCTGTGAATATTCAGGTTTAATTAAATAATTTCTATATTGGTAACAAGTTTCTTATTTTACGTATAACATTGTGTTCGATTTCAGCATCAGTTTCACTGTTAGGCAATTTAGTTCCTCTAACATTTTAGCGACTTCTGAATATCTATTTCGCCTAAGTATTATTCTCATTACTCTATTCTGTTGGATTTGTAACTAGTTCTGTTCTCTGTCGTTTCACAAGACAAGTGTCGTTGAGCTGTAGTTGGAATGTGAAGCAATAATGGAGTTGCAAATTGTAAGTAATTGTGGTTTTTCTGGAAGATTTTTGACGATTTCATTAAAAAAAGAGATCTTCGCAGTTCTCTTTTGGATAAACTCAGCATGCTGTGAAAGGTTAGTTTTAGTGTCTTTCATAACTTCTAAGTATTTAAAATCATTTACATATTAAATGATTTCACCATCAATTTTTATTTTGCTCTTATTACGTGTCTTCTTATGTCCAATCAGTGGCATTGTCCAGTGAACTTAGTTTAAAAATATGAGACACAAGACTAACTTGCATTATAATTTAAGCACAGCGCGTTTTAAATCCACGCGATTGAATACTACGGTTGAAGAGCATAGTGATATTCCCATAGGTGCTGTGCTGATTCAGCACATTCAGCTCACGAGCCCAACCAAATTCATCATTAAAAAAAAAACAATACAATCCCCCTGGCGGTGAAATTAAATAACCTAGGTCGAACCATGTCGAAGTTGGTGCTCAGCGCTAAGGAGGAATGTTTGAAAACACTTGACCGCAAAAGTTTGACGAGTGTCACCGAGATGGCCCCCCATAGGTAATTTTGCCGGCCGGCTGAACTTTGCACAATAAGGATGCAAGTTAAATGTTATTATTTTTCTTTCTATAGTTAGTAACGGCATTTGTAAATCGACTAGAAAAACGAACAGATTATAATGCATACTTTTCTTTTAGTATTCAAAATTTAAATATTTTTTTAGATGAGACGTTATATTCCTAAGTTAAGATAGTTTCGACAAACTCCGTATTGTCTCAAGTCGCTAGTTATTATAGTACCCCTCCCCCAACTTTATTTAAATGATGTGACTGCCGCTGGATTCGACGATTCGCCGAAGGACTACAACAGTAACGGCCGTTCTTTCCAATTTTTAGAATGATCAATCTGAGGCACCGATCAGCCAAGTGTTTTGTTGAGCATTCACTCTGTTTGCCTGTTTCCAAGAATTTTTATCCTAAATTGTATATGGAGGTGCCCGCCCACTTTCTCAGACTATAAAACAGTGCCCGCCCACTTTCATAGACCTAAATTTGATAATTGACGTTTCTCTTTCGTGAAAAATAAGACATAACGTAACGTATAATAAGTAAAATAAGTAGTTTCTTTTCTTCTGACAATCGAAAACGGAAATAAATCTTTTGCCATTCAATATTAGAATAGCGATAAATACTTCGCGAACAAACATGACGTTTGACATTTCATTGACATTTGTCCACCCTGTTGGCATTTCTTATAATCAGTCCTATATTGAGGAGAACTTAATCCACAAAAATCGATATTCGAAATTGATCTTAAATTTGATAGAGAATTTCGTTGTGAAGAGCGTATTTGTGCATTTGAACAGTGTTGAGGCACAATTTCGGCTCAACAGTTGCTGAGTAGGGTTGGGAAGAACGGCGGTAAGAACACTTTGATGAAATATAATATCTTCTCATGAATTTCTGATTCAATCCCCAGTTAATAATGACCACGAACCGCCAATGTGTCCACTTATCGTACATTTTGTCTTTTTTGCATTCATTTTAAGTTTATTTATTTTTATTTTTTTATTTTTATAAACAATAATTATTAGCCTGAAAACACTCATCCAAATTGAAAAAAACCTTCCGAGCAAAGATAAATGTCGCCGGCAGGACTCGAACCCACACCCTTCTAATGTCCGGTCAGATGCTCTACCGTTGAGCTACGTCAAGTTGTTTACAGGTGAAAATATAATAAAACAGTAATTATTGAATGAAACAGTAGTATATATTGATTAACTTGGCGGGTTTGCGATAAGCCGACGTAGCTCAACGGTAGAGCATCTGACCGGACATTAGAAGGGTGTGGGTTCGAGTCCTGCCGGCGACATTTATCTTTGCTCGGAAGGTTTTTTCAATTTGGATGAGTGTTTTCAGGCTAATAATTATTGTTTATAAAAATAATTGTTACCCTTTGCGCTATGCACAAAAATCTTGTCTAGAACTTTAGTTTATCAATTAATATTTATTTATTTTTAGCCATCTTGCTACACTCTTTAAAAAATGTTTATAATTTGTCTATTCTTGTCGAGAGCATCTCCTGTCCCGATCCTATCCTCTTCCTCTCCCCCCTTCCTTCCTATTTTGTTATTTTCTAATAAAACATCTGTACTTAACCACTGGTAACACAAGAAACTTTGTTGGCTTACCTTTTGTTATACTTCCTTTTTATGTGAATCTGTATTAAAAGCTGTTTATTTCTTACAAATAAATGAATAAATAAATAATACATATATATATATATATATATATATTCCTGATGAAGGAAGCATCGCCTTCGCAACATGTTGATATGTGTATATTAACCGTTCTGGTGCTATGCTTATTTGCAAGTATGTATATAAATTGCTACAGATATTCTGTGTTGTTAAATAAAAAATTATGGTATTCAATAAAAATCCAATGACTTGGACAAATATCAATTAATTTTAATGATTTTCTTTCTAAATTATACGAGTAAAGAATGACATTTTACGAATATTATAGTTCAAATTAAAATAAACTACACATTTACAACTACAAAAAATATTTTAAAAATACAAAAATATAAGATTATTTCACTTAACAATTGTGTTTTTGGAAATGAATCCGAATATTCACTTTCTTTTCGCAATCTTTTATTGCGATGTACAATAATGTCACTTCCGTCGTTACTATTTTCATTTATGGGAACGAAGGTCTCGTCGTCCGTAGTGCCGCTGTACGATCCGTAGTACGATCATCCGCAATAGAACTAACTTCCGACATGGTGAACAATATCGGTTCACTGTAGGGTGTATTTATTTTAACAGGATTAACAATAAAAACAGTTATCAAGACACGCGCCAATCGCAATATACCACGCTCAAATTGAACACGCGCTCTCCCTAGGACGACAAAAAACACATTGAAAATTGCGTCGCAATTTAAGTAACAAAATCTTACAGCGCGATCGCGCTGGGCCGCACACTAACGTTTAATAAAGTGGTGAATACAAATTTCAATTAATTTATTAATATATTATTATTTACTTATAAAGGCCTTAGCATATTTACCTAACTCTATTGGCACATACGTGCAATGTGTACACAGAATTTCAATATCCTAGGGAGGAATGCAACGGTGACGTAAGAAACCATTACTTATGTACCCGCTAGCTCAGTGTGTCACCGACCAGTCAATATCCTGTTAAAACGATAAAGTAATATGTAACATGTATGGACAAAAAATGTGGCAAATGTTACCGCTTTAAGTGGAACGTCCGGTGGCCCGAAAAAATCGAAGTTCTTTGGCGTATCTTTTTAATCAATTGAAGACAAATTGTTTTATAAGGATTGACGTTTTGTTCTACCTACCTATAAGTTTTCCGGAAGTTTTATAGGTTAATAAGCAAGAAGTTCAATCAATTTTTAAAATATTTGCAACACGCAGTCCGCCATAATAAGGAACTCCAGTGAAAACGGCTATATAAATATATATTCTTATACTCGTAGATCAGCAAACGCCGATTCCGAATATATGACTTTTATTATACGGGTATACCATTTTTGCTAGTGAAGAACACCGTTAAATCCCTTGTAAGTCCATGTTTTTTTCTGTCCCAGTCGGTTTTTTTAATCTTCACAAAACATTTTGTAGTAAATGTACCCACGTTATATTTTAAGCTAGCAACACTTAGCGTAATCAGTTTTATTGTTTACATAATTGTTAAGAATGTGTTCCTATTTTTAGGTTACTGATAACAAAACTAATTTCTTGATTACTACTAAAAAGAAAAATACCTTAAAAGGTAGCTCGGTAAAATACTTTTGTTAACGTGAATTAATTTTTTTGTAATCTTAATATAATGTTTGTCTGTCTGTCTGTCCTCGATTTTCTCGAAAGTTACTCCACCGATTTCGCCGAAAATATAATAGTTTGTTCTTATTAGTGCCGGGAAGGTTTATGAATGAAATCCAATATGTAAAACTGTTGCTATTATGTTTTAAAATTAGTATGAACTGTCTGGTTACCCATGGATTACATATTCAAAATAAGAAGGTTTGTTTAGGTAGAATATTTTCAAAATGGAAAACATAACTAGGTACCTACTTAAGAACTTTATTATTTGAATATATTTTGAAAAAGTAAATGTTTGAAATGAAATAAAATTTTCAAATTAATGTTTCTTTGTTTAGAGATAGTAATAGTCGTCACAAGACTCAGCTTTCGCTGTCAAATCAATTATGGCACTCAAACGACAAGCGAGAATTCACAACTTCATAACCGTTATTAATTTTTTTTTTTTCGGAGCAAGGCCGGGTACGTATAGGCTAGTATAAAATATATTAAACAAACTTAATGGTGTTATTATTAAGTTCTGCAAGCATTTTAGTTATTTTGACAGCTGTTTCGGAGTTAATTGACAGTTTAAAAGTGGTTTTGAATGCCGAAAAAGCTGTTACAATAATAACGAAACTAAAATACTTGTTGAACTTTATGATAACGTTATTAAATTTGATTTATTTTAAATTATAAAAAATATTAATAAAGTTCTACGAATTAAACACAATTACAATAATAGGAAGCGAAGCTAGCAGTCCACAATGGAGTGCTGATACCAACCCCGATGTATGGCAGTGAGGCATGGGACTGCCAGAGGAAGATTGGACGTGGACTGAATGCTGTAGAAATGAGATCTTTGAGTCGAATCAGTGATAAAACTATGTATGATGGTGTGAAAAATATTGAGATTCGTAAAGAAAGGGACGCATAAATGTTTTGGGTATGTAGAGCGGATGAACGAAGAAAGGAGTGTAAGGAGAATATATGACCGTTATTGGACGGTTGCCATTTGAAAAAAAAAATATTATTTTTAACTTTGATGTCACCCTCAGTTGTGTACAATATAAATAAAAATATAAAGAGAACACACGTAATATAATAAAAAAATTATATAATTGAAAATACTCTTTGTATATACCACTTTACTTAATATATATAAATATTTCTACATGTTTCGATAGCAATGCTATCATCTTCAGGAATAAATTAATACTATTAATTTATTTACTAAGCATTGCTATCGAAACATGTAGAAATATTTATATATTTTAAGTAAAGTGGTATATACAAAGTGTATTTTCAATTATATAATTAATAATGATGCCACAAAGTTATCATTCATTTGAAGAAATTATAAAATAAAATAAAACTTGCACGTGCGTAAAAATCAAGTTTGCGACAAAAACTGGCTTTTAAAATTTGACCTATCCATAAATAATAATGATATCGTTCGAAAAGTGGGTCGATTTTGTTCAAAGTCGTGTTCAACGGTGCAGCTTTGACCCCGAAACATAGATGGCTCTGTACGCCAATTAAAACAATGCAAAACCAAAGACAATAATACGAATCCATAGACAATGAACTGCATCCTTTGTCAACTTCTCAAATATGGAAGCATTCTGAACTTGTACGGAAAAGCAATGGACTTTGAATAATAAATTGATTATGCTCTTTATCTTTGCATCTATTGATTGCTTTGTCCGCGGCCCCATTGAACACAGCTTTTAGTTTCGACTGTCAGAAATATTAGTCATCAGAATTAGTAAGTTTTGCGCAGTACAGCATTCTTCGAAATGATGCACTCAATTTTGTACCGCTATATTTATCGAATTATACTTTATATGTGACTGATCTACATAGCAATTGAAAGAGGACGTCCGAAAGTTTCGAATTCCACCGCTAAATCGCAACAACTCACGTAGCCAAGCAGCCAAGCAACCGTTCTCCTTTGATACACGCGGTTGGCCTGAGCTTTTTCCTCTTCAGAGACATCCAGTTTGCTCAAATCAGTGATAACCGAACCTAGGACCTCTAAGAAGCTTCAACAAGTTATTCCAATATACATCTAGTATTACTCCTAGACTCGTAGAAAAAGTCAACAGATATCCCATATAAATAAAAATCGGTTAGGTATAATAAATTCGGGAAGAATCTTGTAGTGACGATAAAAAGGTGGCAGCCAAAAATATATGGGAATGAATTGAAGATGTTATTAACAATTCTTACATTGAAGTATGATATCGATAAAGATGACGGAGGACAATAGTGTGGCATTGGCGCAGGTCCCACCCACAGATGGACCGCGAGGTTCTGGGTTCGAGTCCCAGATGCGAGCGTTACCTTTTTATTTTCTGTCTTTTCTATTTCTTTTGATAATTGCTTCAATGATTAAAAAATCATTACAATGATGTTTATACGCTTCAATAAGTTGTTCCAATAAAAATTGACAAATATTTTTAATTATCTTCTATCTGTCTATCTATCTTCTGTCTTCTTCTTCTTTATTATATAAATAATAATGTCCCGAGCGGGCCGTGTGTGTTTGTTTTGTATGCAAATCTACAGTTTTATTCCGAGCTCGATGAAATTTTGCACATTAGACCTTCGAAAAAAGAGGAAGGTCACTCTTTACATGAAATTTCGAACCCCCCCCCCCCTTTCCCACACCTTAAAGCAGAATTGTGGTATTTTTTGATAAAATTTTGCATGTTTGACGTTCAAAATAAGAGGAAAATTACTAGTTAGGTGGGTTCATAGGCATTCATAACCCCGGCCTACACCGGGTACTTCAAACGGAAACTTGAAACATGAAACCGAAAAAACACAGAAAATAAAAAAAGATAACGGTAGCAGCTGGGATTTGAACCCAGGATTTTATGGTCTATCCGGAACCGTGCGCTCTAATCCACTGAGCTATGGCTACCCCCATCCATCCCGTCATTTTTGTCGGTATCATACCTCGATTTCTAAAAACTGTTAATATCCACATTTAATTAATTGCCGCATATTTTTGGCTGCTGCCTTTTTTATCATGACAACAAGATTTTACCCGAATTTATTTGTAATATTTTTAGTGTCTCGGATATACCTACCCGATTTTTATTTATATGGGGCATGTGTTGACTTTTTCTACAAGTCCGGTATTAATATTCAATTTTGGAACAACTTATTGAATCTTATAAACCTCATTGTAATATAATTTTATTCTATATTTGAAAGTTGTTTCTATGGAAACAAAAAGTCACAGATTTTGTCCTGACAATTTAAATCACATCGCGCCATCTTTTTTGCGGGTAACAGCTAGTAAATTCATAAAACAAATCGCCCATAAACATGCCACGTTATAAGCGGGTCGTATTCAAGCTAGCCAAAAACAACTGTATCCAGTGTCCATGTTTGGTAAGCAAGTAAACGACTGGAGTGTCAGAGTCAACTTTACGGTACAACCAACGGGACAGATTGACACTTTTACAATGTGACCACTGACCACTTTGATAGCTTTTCGTGTCACTGTGTCTTCTGTACACACATTTTTACCAGCGAATAGATTAATTTTTTTTAATATTAACGCCATACGGAATCATGTGTGCCCTCCTCAGGGCCTATCTCATTGTTTTTTTATTATTATTAAAGTAGTTGATGTGTACCGAGGCCTTGCTCGGGATTTTTTTTAATGATTCACAACCGCCTAAGGATAAGGACAATGTCTTATTCTTTAAAAAAACCTGAAATCATACTCCTGGAGTGACAGACGGTAACAACCAATCAATTAATTGTTTTTATGTTTATTTCGTAGATTTCCATTTAATTATTATTTTTTAAATTTAATGTAAATCAATCATATTCAAACAGTCCTTGAAGAGAACTTGTGAAAATGATCTTGAACACCGACACAGCTGTCACAGTAATAAAACAATAAAAACTTGCAGAACTTAATAATAACGTTATTAAATTTGATTTACATTAACCGCCCCACCCATACGAACGTACGTGATACGGCCGCTATATTATCGCCAGAACGCAACAAGCCGTATCCCGTACGTTCAGGTACAGGTAAAAAAAGCTACACCCAAAACCTACAAAACATTCGTATACGTCAAGTTTGTTCCTGCGTCATCTCGTTTAGTATTTCGAGGTCAGCCGAAGCTAACGGATGTGTTCGGGTATTTTCGCCTCTCCCGTACAAGTTACGTCACTAGTCACACCTTTTTTTACCTACTTTTTGAATAATAACCCAAAGGACGGGCGGTTAAACCTTCTCGCGGTAAACAACGCGATCATTTTGCAAAAAAACTGCCTGTAAATGAACAGATGACACACAATGTATTTTATGATTAGTTTCATTTTGTACCCTGATAATGCTTGTGTTAAGCGAAACCAGTCGGTTGTAATAAATTAAATAAATTTCGTGGTTATAAACAAGGCGGTTAAATTAAAAAAAATTAATTAAAAATAGTAATCCATCCCTCCCATCGCGGGGCAAAGCGATACTGAGATTTGTATTATCTTTCACCGAGGCGATACTGAGATTATCTACCATTTTGATGAATTTGATAAACGTATATTATTTTTACGGTTCGTCCGTCATTTTAAATTACCTGCTTCTCCGTGCCAAATTGATCAAAATCAAAAATTAATGTACTAAATAAGTTTATTCATGAGATTATAAAAATGCTTGGGAGAAATTGGGTCGATATTTTCAGATGAGTTTCTAAATCAATTTAAAAAATAATCGAGAAATAGTGGGTTCGATTATTTCTACTTTTCTATGAACTAAATCAATAATTCAACCGAAACCGTACATGTATAATCGATAACCGATACTTGGTTTTCATTTCGATGAAACATACTCAAAATGACGTTAAACGCAAATTTCTAAATTAGTACAAGCAATACAGGTATTGATTTATCTGTAAAATCTTTACGGGTAGTTAGAAAAATGTCTAACGTCTGCTATTAATAAATTTCTTGAACTGTATTCTTTTAAATTCTATGAAATACATACAGAAATCTCTCTATATATATAAAAATAAATGATTGTCTATCTGTCCTCGATTTTCTCGAAAATTATTAGACGGGTTTTGCTGAAAATGGCGCAGTTTGTTCTTATTAGTGCCGGGAAGGTTAAGAGAGTAGTTTGAATGAAATCCAATATGTAAAACTGTTGCTATAACGCTTTAAAATTAGTGTGAAAAACATTAAACCCGCCATGTTTTATTTAGGTTATCCCATAGATATACCATTCTGGTTAGCCACAGGTTACATATTCAAAAGAAGGTTTGTTTGGGTAGAATATTTAAAAAATTGAAAACAGAAGTAGGTACCTACTTAAGAACTTTCTATTTAAATATATTTAAAAAATCTAATTTTTGGAATGAAATAAAATTTTCAAATAAACGTTTCTTTGTTTAGAGATCGCTGTCAAATCAATTATGGCACCAAAACGACAAGCAAGAATTCACAACTTCCATAACTTTATTTTAAAAAAAACGAGGAAGGACGAGTACACATCAGCTAGTAATAAAATAAAATAACAAAAATGAGAAATTTTACGATTTTTTGGAAAAAAGTCACTTTTCTGGCCCTGTAACTCGTCATACACAACACTTACAACAAAAAAGTGTTTGCGAATAAAATGTTAGCAATTTTATCTTCTTCTAGTTTGTCTTAAACAATTTTATCGTAGGATTAATCTATGGGGAATGATTTTGGAAAAAACAATTTCATCCAAGATGGCGGCTAACACGATGGTCACTCAAGGTCGAAAACTTAGATGTTTCAATATTTATAAAAAAAAATAAAATCTTTTACTCCATATTTTGCATGGTAAAAACAATTGTAAAAGGTTACGATAACTTATACATTATTCTAACTACCCGTATAGAATTTATAGAGAAATCTTTCATATCATTTCTTGCGTTAGTAGACTAGAAAGTGTGTATTTTTTTGGTGCTGGATCTAAATTTTAAACCGCTACTCTATGGATGACGTAATATTTGAGACTATTTAATAACAGTCAGGTGCAAAACAGTGCCTTACATAACATCACGACTAATGATTTATCCGTCCGTATTTGATTTAACAATGTCGGTACATGACTACTGGGTAAGGAAATAAATGTGTGTCTACTTCCTGTTGAATACCCATAAGTTTAACAATTAATGTAGGGCAATTAAATGGCCGAACTCTTTTTATGTATATATGGCGTTCTAGCCGCCGTAAAATGTGACCTTACCGAGCGACTTTCTGTTACGTTGAACGGATTGGACTGAAAATGATGAGTCATTTATTTATATGAATTCCTACCGTACTATAGTTTCAGCTAGCGGTGGGCACCCGGGGATATTCCCCGACCTAATATGATTTCTTTAAAGTCGAATTTATTTATTTTTAAACGGGATCTCATTTCTACAACATTCGTTCTACTTTCATAATTTCTCTGCCAGTTACATGCTTTTCTGCCATACATCAGGGCTGGTATCAGCACTACATTGTTGGACCGCTAGCTTCGCTTCTTTCGACGTTTTTTTGTTAGCGCCAACCGCGTTTAGTCATCCATTATTTATGGAGTTTCCTACATTTATCCTCTTTCAATATCCCTCTCAGTGTTTCCATATCTCGCAAACATTAATGACAGCGCGTAATATCAATATTAAAATCAAAGAACATCTTAGACGTTTAAATAGCCATGGTTTTTCGGAAATCGCCAACTATTTAATAGAAAAGGATCATACCTGTAATCATAGCACCGGCGCTAATATTCTACACAAAAATTGTTTTGGAATTGTATTAGACAATTCAAAAGCTTTAGAAATAAATAAAGCCGTTAAAATTAATAGTAATATTCTTAATAATCAACTTAATTTGTATTACGGTCCTATACACAAAATATATTTCTCGTTAAATCAAAATTTCCCACTTTTTCTTAGTCCCGCCCTCTTTTGACGTTTTGTCTCTTTATTTTTATGTCTTTTCTTATGTGCGAAGTATGGAATAAGCGAAACTGGGTGGTGAAGATTAAAACAAATAGTGGTTTAAAACATAGTGTTAGTTTTATTTAATTAATATGTCAAACCGCAAAGTAGTTGCTTTAAAGAATAAGAGCTACATTTTCGATTTGTTCGCGTTTTACAATCTACGTCTTCGATTCAGTCTTAGAATTCGTAATACTTTTACAAGAATTTGTCCACCGGTGTGCCAGTCGCTTAGTGCCATAAATAATAGCATCGTTGCTTGCACGTAAGTGGTTAAATGGAAAACTGTTTTGCATATAACGCGTGTAGGAAACACGCAAGTCAAGTTTACGCTATCGGGGTTAAACTTCGATAAATAACTTTGTAACGGGGGTTTAACCTTACGTTTTACCGCGCTTAACCGGGTCTGTTTGACGTTTAACCCTCTGAGTTCCAACAACGATATATCGTTGTTTGATATTTTGCGAGAGCCCAACAAATTTAATTTTATTTATTTATTTACCCCCATTACAGGCTTTCTTTTACACGGACAATTACAAATAACATTGAAAAGGTGACTATTATAATAGGTAATACAAAAGTAAACAACATAATTTGACACTTTTATCCAGAGTTAAATAGTTTCATCAAATAACATACTTCTACTAGATGAAAAAACCGCACTAAGGCATGCTTATATTGTAATATTGATGTACTAAATATATCAACATCCAAGTATTTGTTACACAGATGTTGAATCCGTCGCACAGGAGTATAATATTGCGACGCTGAAGTAGAATTGTCACAATAAAATAAAAATAATAACTTTTTTTTAATACATATGAGAAATTACATTTACCTACTTAATATTATTTGTAAGACAAAAGATTTATAAATTATCAAGTGCAAAGAAAAAGAAAAATTCAAAAAAAAAAAAATTAGGCAGTGGTGAAATGGTTGTTACTGTCTTGTAACTGTCCTGCCAGGAACATGAAAAATATATGTAGCAGTTCAGGGGTATAAAACATTAAATTGATCATTTAAAACAAACACTTTGCAATGTGCTGGTTGGTGAAAATAAAATATATTCGTGGTTTATAACAACGTGTTTCATTTACTTAACATAAATAACATATAAACATATCTTCATTAAATTTATTTCGGCAATAAGGAACTCCAGTGAAAAATATAATTATTATAAAAATATATATTCATATAGATCAGCAAATGTCGATTCTGAATATATAACTTTCATTATATATAATTATACGGTTTTTTTTTTACATGAATACCGTACAAGAGTCCCAACTGCTCCCAACCGTCTGGAGCCAGTGAGACTATGGTATCCCCAATTGAGGATTGTTGCGAGGCTGAAGGTATTGGGGAGAGGAATGATAAGAGGGAAAGGAAGGTGGGGAAATACCTGGCTATTCAGATCTGGTCACCAAACACGGCTAAAAGCCATTTCAAGCAACGTTTCAATTCTGAATGGTGGTCTTTCACCAGGGCGATACTGAGAGTATCTTCCACTCTGGAACGTGCGCAAATATACTATATATTATTTTTAACTTAATTAATTGTAAAACAGCACAAATTAATTAAATAAAATTTACTTGCGCACGCCGGGATTTGAACCCGCGACCCTCAGATTCGTAGTCGAGAGCCTTACCCCTCGACCATGGAGGCCGTCAAAACGTAGAATTTATCAATCGTTATTCAGAAGTGAATAAAAAATCAGCTCATCAAAACGCCGTGTTATGTTGGTGCCATTGCATTTGGAACATCTGACGTCAAGTGAGCATTGTGTTTATGGATTAGTACGAAAAAAAAATATTTTTCGATTTTGTTTCGTGTTTTAAGCATGTATTTTTTTAGTTTTGGAATTTTTTAAATTTAATTTGGGTGACTTTAAGCTCTATAATTCTAGTTCAATACAAAAACTATTATTCATGGAAGAAATTAGAGTATTTATCATCAAACCAATTATCAATACGGATATTATGATAATGTTAATGCTCAATACTATTATTATTCTTCGAGTTAAATTTTCTAAAAATGTGCATAATGTTATTATTTATGTTTAGTTATGGTTTACTATGAATATACTGTAAAATTATGTACGGTAAAGCTCATCCTTATTTTGACATTTGATATTCTAACCTTAAAATTGATCAAAACCGACCGCCATAGATTTGGAGCGGTCTTTGAAAAATTGAAACTTTGAAAATTATTTTAACTATGGAGACTAACTAAAAAAAAAAATCTATTGGTATTTAAGTTTGATCTTATTATTAATTTTTTTTTTTTTAAATTGGAGTTGAGTTCCTTATTAGAACAACTAGTTTGATTGAAACAATTACCTAGCTCTGGTTTGAACTTTTTTCAATATGTTAATTAGATTATTATTTTATCTTAACTTGCTGGCTACGAAGGTATTCTTTAAATTATTCTGTGAATTTAATGTTGATCATTAAATTGATAAAATATCTCATTTAAAAACTAACTTCTTCTTTGCTTCTGATCATTTATACTTTTTTCAATGCTGTTTATATGTATACGGTTTTAAATTTTATTTTCTTTGTTTTTTTTTTATTTGAATTGATATTTACATTGCTGCATTACTATATAACATATGCATAATCAATATATATTATAAGAGAACGTCCAAAAAAACGTAGAAATGAGTCCCGGTACGATCAAGGGAATTATATGGTGTGGTAGATCTCTATCCCCCCTCCAGGATGAGGGTTCCCGTTTTTATCTAAAGGGCGTGCTTTTGAAGGGGTTGGAAGTTTCGCCCTTCTAGAAATTTTAAGAACAGTCTTCCGGAAAGTTCTAGAAGGTTCGATAAAGCTGTAGAAAGTTCTAGAAGGAGTGGCAGAGTATGTGTACTTACATGTACTTTTCTTGGCGGTGAGTCTAGAAGGTTCTGGATGGTTCGTAAATGCTTTAGAAAATTGTGGAAAGTTCTAGAAGCTTTCAGAAATAAATGGCAGAGTGTGTCAGTGAGTCTAGAAGGTTCCGGAAAGTTCTAGAAGAATCGATAAAGCTGTAGAAAGTTCTGGAAGGAGTTGTGGAGTATGTTGGTGAGCCAAGAAGGTTCCAGAATGTTCTGGATGGTTCGCTAATGCTCTAGGAAGTTATGGAAGGAGAAAGTGCTAGAAGCTTTCAGAAATGAGTGGCGGAGTATGGCGGTGAGTCTATAAGGTTCTGGAAAGTTCTAAATGGTTCGATGATCTTAATTTGAATCAATATATATTATAAAAAAGTATTCGAGAGCATTCCACAACATTCCAGAACATCCCGGAACATTCTGGAATGTTCGGGAATAGGGAATCGAGAACAGCATTGTGGAACATCCCAGAACACTCTCGAATATTGTCCTGAGCGATGCCGGGTATCAATGTTAAATGCGTAAAGCCCAATTTGGCACAAGGTGGGTTTACGCGTTTCTCGAATACACTACGTCATTATTCGTGTATTGACTGGCAGCGAGCGATATTCTAAGATTTTCAAAATGAAACAATAATTATGGTTTCCCGTGCAATCAAACTTTGTGAAGATAGAAGTGGTAAAGAGAATAATCAAAACTATCACATTACATTCAAAGATAAGCGGTATTTTACTGTATTTAATACATTAACAATTTTAGTGACACTAATTCACCGCCGTCCACGTTTATTTCACTTGATTTTTACTGCGGTAAGGAAATTATAAATATTTGTAAAAGGGTCAAACTAAACACTCTAGCAAAATATTCGCGTTCCATAAACAAGCGAACATTTTTTTTTAGTTAAATTGGCTGTTTGGGCTAGTTTGGAATCTGTTAGCACAGCTACGGGAAAGGAGATGATTTGTGATGAATTCCGTGTAGTAGTAAAAAGAACAAATTGATTATTAGCAGATTTGCTTTTCAAAGAGTAAATACTAATACTTTGCAGTGCAATGCGAGTTGTCTGCAGGCTGCCGAGATGAATTTATTCGCAAATCAAATGACGGTGACACGCCTTAGCTCGCTTCTCGCCCCGCGTTGCTTGTTGTATTATTTGCTCTACGTTTATTTCACTTGATTTTGACCGCGGTAAGGAAATTATAAATATTTGTAAAAGGGTCAAACTAAATACTCGGGTTTTGTGAAACAAGCGAACCTTTTTTTTAACTTAAATTGGCGGTTTGGGTTAGTTTGGAATATGTTACCACAGCTACGGGAAAAAGAGGAGATTTGTGATGTTCCGCGCAGTAATAAAAAGAACGAGTTGATCATGAGCAGATTTGCTTTTCGAAGAGTAAATACTAATACTTTGCAGTGCAATGCGAGTTGCCGGCAGGCCGTCGAGATGCATTTATTCTCAAATCAAATTACGGTGACGCGCCTTAGCTCGCTTCTCGCCCGCCTTGCGTGTTAGGGTATATCTATGTATTATTTGCTCTGTGAATGTGATGGAGTTGGACATAACCTAACCTTAGTTTCGTTCGCTGCAACGGGTTAAGTCCAATGACATGCTTAAACCACTATTTATATTTCCGTAACTAGTTTCCGACCGGTAATATAAACGATGCGAAGATGTATCCAATATAATTCCTCCCCCCACTCCGAAAACATATAATAGATTTAGCCAAAACATTTTACTACAAATTAGAATCGAACTCGAATCCCTCCATCTCCAACCTCGGCCGCTGGACCCCAGACATTTTGGGATGTATTTCATACAATTTAAAGATTACAGTTTGAGGATTGTTGTCATTTGAAACCGTAAATATTTTTCTTACTACCCGTGCAGAATTTGAGTTAGCAACCTTCAGAGTGATATTTAGGACCATTTTTAAGTGCTGGCCCTTAAAAAAAGTTCGTAGTTTCAAATGTTGACATTTCAAAGCTTCACAGCTCACGATGGAATTTATTTTTTGAGCCGACAATAATTTCATTGGCTAATTAAAAAGAAAAATTATTTCATGAGCTCACCGATTGTAAGTTTGCTATTTCAGCATTAAGATTTTCTGAATAATGCGATAGTGTGAAAAGATACTGACAACATTCCGCAATTGGAATGCGATGACCTAGAAATTCCAGACAGAAACATCTATGCAAATTTCATTACGTCATAGATCACTCGCGTGTTGTTAATAAGACATATATATAAACAGATTTTCTGCTGTACAGTAACGATTAATTTTATTCACTCGACAAATTTATTTCAAACTAGCTGATGTGTACCCGGCCTTGCTAGGGGTTATTAATGCATTGGAGTAGAGTTATGAGGTTGTGGATTCTAATAAATTGGGTGTAATATTAAGATAGAAATAAAATTATTGTGAAGAAATAATATTGTTATAACTACCCCTACCCCTATGCCTATCCCTACGCCTACTCCTACCCCTACCCCTACTTGGATTGTAGAACAAAAAAATAGCATCCGGGTGTTAAAATTCGAAATTTAAGCGTTTTGGAAGTTTTTGGAAGTCAAATAGAAGTATACCACATTATTACTGTTAAAAACTACATTTTGCTGTCTTTAATTCGATCCCGTAACCCATGTTAGTTTTACAATAATATATTGTATTTTCAAAGGTTTCTTGAAGGACTTGTGTTTTAAACTTTCAATAAAAATTTATTCCATTTCGTATTCCGTGTACCCGCTAACAGACAATTCATTTCAATATTAATTGGATCCACTTCCTAAAATTCGAACGAAATCACGCACTCCTTATGAAGGTGGCGAAAAGGTTGAAATTCGCGCTTAACACCGCCAGCATGTTTCGATTTACGCAAAAAAAAACATCACCAAAACACCTGTTTTATTTTATTTTGTAAAACTCAGGCATAAATATTAAAAAGTTTTTTTTGTCATATCATGTCTAAAAAAACTTAATTTGCCACAATGAACAACATTACGACAATATCCGAAAAGGGGTTCGTAAGTAGGAAATTTTGCACCTTAAATATTTTTTAATGTGTGATACTTTTAATTTTTTCTTTGCTTATAAAAAGACTCGCCAAAAAATGCCCGGTTAGACCGCTTTCTGACGGTCCGGTAGGGAATCGACATAAACCGGGAGCAGCAAAAATGCAGGAAACGTTTCGCGATATTTCCTCCATCGACTCTGACGGGTCTGCAGTGATTTGTAGCCGCTAGTAAATTGTCGGTATTGCAGATTTCTGTTATCACATTAACCACTGAATGTTATCGGATTCAAAGTCAAAATCGAAAAATGTCGACTGAATCAAGTGAAGACGAGGCTCTGTTATGATACGTATTCCTTCGAATGAGGCAAAAAAGGAGGTTTTAGGTCCACCCCTACATCGAACGTAACATTCATTGTAGGTTATTTATTGCTGCCAGGGAACTGTCCGGAGATGTCAAATTCCGGTAAATGTACCGAATGTCAAAAAAACATTCCAAGAACTGGTCCAACACGTTACTCCACATATAAGAAGTCTTCCTATTGCACACCAAGCTTTCTCCGATGTCCCCTTTACTGCATATGCCGGTAAATTATAGTTATAAAGGCGTACATATTTCTCTTCCTCCATTATTAGCCAAAAATTCATACCCGCTCCATGTTTGGACTCAAATGATGAATAGCCCGTTAGCGATCGAAACTAGGCCTGAACCTAATATATTCGTAACAGGTATACGTATTATAATACCGCCATACATCGGATATATCGATACTGGCTCCATAGATATTAGCGTTCTAAATATCGATATACGATATACCAATACTGAATATCAGAAATCACGTATTCAATAAATATCGCTTACATATTCGTAACGGCCGGATCGGTTGCGTTATTGACCGATCTCGATATATTCGATACAAGTATCATCTCAAGTATTCATCGTTATACGATATTGACAGATACAAGGTACCTATCCATATCGTATCGGGCAAGTTCCAAGTTGAAACGCGTTCTGCCCGCCGCCATACTCGCGTGCAGGCGTAGGTACATATATTAACATTATTTTTGACAGATACATTAGAAATTGACGATTTAAAAGTAATTATGAGATTTGATAAAATAAACAATCCTGTTTTCGGTGATTAATCTATAATAATAATGGATGATTTATACAGCACCGTTTTTTATATAAAATCACCTCTAGAGCACTACTTTTGATTCCGAAAAAAGCACGTTTTCAGTTTCTGACATTATACTACATTTAATTGGAGTGTTAATGTTTAACGTGAAAGTGAATGGTAGGAGAAGTCGGTGACTCCCGAGGATGGCATGGCACGATCAAGTGAACCAATTAATTGAGTCGGATCATGTTAAGAGTCAGAATAACAGGAGAAAATTTATGAATGAGAATGTTAGAAGTAGGTGACACCCATGGATGACATGGCACGATCAAGTGAACCAATTAATTGAATCGGATCATGTCAAGCGTCAGAATAAGAGAAGAACATGTATGAATGAGAATGGTAGATGAAGTCGGTGACGCCCAAGGATGACATAGCACGATCAAGTGAACCAATTAATTGAGTCGGATCATGTCAAGAGTCAGAACAACAAAAAATATGTATGAATAAGAATGGTAGAAGAAGTCGGTGACGCTCAAGGATGACATGGCACGATCAAGTGAACCAATTAATTTAGTCGGATCATATCGAGAGTCAGAACAAAAAATATGTATGAATAAGAATGGTAGAAGAAGTCGGTGACGCCCGAGGAAGACATGGCACGATCAAGTGAACCAATTAATTGAGTCGGATCATGTCAAGCGTCAGAATAACAGAAGAATATGTATGAATGAGAATGGTTGAAGAAGTCGGTGACGCCCATGGATGACATGGCATGATCAAATGAACAAATTAATTGAGTCGTATCATGTCAAGAGTCAGAACAACAGAAGAATATGCATGAATGAGAAAGTCATAAAATGTCAGTGACGCCCGAGGAAGACATGGCACGATCAATTGAACCAATTACTTTAGTCGGGTCATGTCAAAAGTCAGGACAATAGAAGAGTTTGTATGAATAAGAAAACGAGTTTGTATATTTATAGAAAAAGTCGATGACGCCTGAGGAAGACATAACACAATCAAATGAACCAAATACTTAAGTTGGGCCACGTCAATAGTCAGAATAACAGAATAATCTGTATAAGACAATACATGAATGTGAATTAAGCAAAAAGTATGTGCCAAGACCGAGTTGTTTGGCGGTCTATCCTCTTTGCATAATCCTACACTGAAACGGTTTAATGGTTACTTTGATTAAAAACTTTATTTTCGTTGCAAAAATTATAAAGCCACTAAAAATGACCTATCACAAGTATTATCCGTGAACACAATATTTGAATTCTTTATTTTATACTGTCATCGAGGAAAGAAGAATTCAAAAAATACTGAAGCAACCATACAGGAAAGCTCGTCCTTTGTCGATCTGTATCCGCGTGGGGGAAAACCCGATTTCTGGACTTAGTTCTTGACAATTTCGTATTTTATTGTCAGAGGCCACAGATGATCCAACAGTGATAATTTTTTGGTAATCCCCGTATCTGGGATATTTTATTAAACAAAAATAATTATATTTGGATCAATACATCCATCATAAATCATAACTTCATATTGTGTAACACACTCGACAATTGAAATATGTACACAATGTCTCAATGAATTTTCGTTGTATTTTTAATTTAGTATTATCTAAGCGCACAAACAAATATGGACAAAGAACTTAAGATCAGTTAATTTCTAGGTGTTTAAATATGTCACCTGCTGATATAAAAAAAAATCTATTAAAACTAAACAGTTATTAAATATCATGTGTTGAAAACTTTGTTAGCTGAAAGGAACTTTCTGTATTGGATAATTGGGAAATATTATTTTTTACGATTTTATGTTGTCATTTGTTTTTAAAAATATATTTAAGTATTAATATTAATTTTATATATAATTCTTATATGTTTTTATTTTATTTTATGTAGATACTTAACCTTAGGTATAAATTTACTATAAGGTTTTGAATAACAAACTCCCGTTAGACAAACTACTAAAAAGTAGTTTATCGGGAGTTTTTGCCTTATGTTTTTGTAAAATGTTTTAAATTACAAAATAAAAAAAAACGTATCATGTAACTTTCATTAGGTACACGGTATATCTATGGGTACACTACTTACTGTAAAATGTATGGAAAAAATGAACTTTAAAAAAAAATCCCCCCCCCCCCCGCCATGTAAACATTTAGTAGGCGTACCTAATATTTGGGAACGGTGAAAATAACGTAATACCGGCAAACGAATATATCAAGTATGGGTAATATCGCAAAAGAACAGGTATGACTCAGTCCTAATCGAAACGCAGTGCATAGAATTACTGGATGCGTGTTTACCGAGAAGCTAATGAATTGTTGTCCCGCTTGTGGTGGTATACGTCGCGCCGCTCCCGCTTGCCCCCCGAGTCGTGAGCTAGCGCCCATTGAAATGTATGGCGCAGTGCCTATCCGGCATGAGGTTTATGTCGATTCCCTACCAGACCGTCAGAGGGTGACCTTAAACGAAAGGCCAAGGTGTGTTCTACTTGCAGTGTTTAATTAAATCTTCTATGATGTTTCTAGGCCATTAAATTTTCAAACCAAAAACACACGATTTTTCATTACTTCCCATTGCATCGCCTGCGAGAAGCGCTTTTTCTAAAATATTAAAATTAGTGCCATTTGTAAGCGCGTATTATGTTTACTTTTAAACGGACATGTTTCGAAAATATGTTATTCATATATATACATGCGATTTCTCTAATATCCATACATGTGGTGAATTGATTGATTGGTTGAGAAAGCTAATAATGAATAAAAAATAACTGTTGAAATTTTTCACGGTCAGTAATTGAACTTAATTAATGGTATTATGTATTTTACATGCGGTTTCACTCTTAGAAATTATTCAGACTGACTATGGCGAATAAGGAACTCCAGTGAAAAATTGTAATGGCTTTAAAAATATGTATTCATATACATACATCAGCAAACGCCGATTCTGAATATATTACTTTTATTATATATAATTTATACGTAGAATTTATAAATCGTTATTTAAAAGTTAATAAACACCTTGTTATATTGGTACCATTGCATTTGGAACATCTGACGTCACGTGAGCATTCTGTTATTGAATTAGTATGGAAATTTTTATTTTTCACTTTTGTTTTGTATTTTAAATATGTATTTTTTTAGTTTGGGTGATATTAAGCTCTATAATTTTTGTTCAATATAAAAACTATTATTAATGAAATAAATTAGAATATTTAAGAGCAAACCAATTATCAATACGTTTATTATGATAATATTAAACCTCATCACTATTATTATTTGAGTTAAAGTTTCTAAAAAGGTACATAATTTTATTACTTATGTTTAGGTATGGTTTACTATGAATAGAATATAAAATTAAGTACGGTAAAGCTCATCCTATTTGACATTTTAAGCTCAAAACTGATCAAAACCGACTGGCCAGAGATTTGGAGTGTTTTGGCGCCTTTGAAAAATTGAAACTTTTAAAAATTATTTTAACAATGAAAACTAACTTTAGAAAAAAAAACGAAGTATGCTGGTATCTAAGTTTGAACGTAATTGTTGATAATATTTTTTTTCTTTTTTAAATGTCTGAAATGGGTTGTCACTGCGGTTTCAGTTACAGGTGACCGATGAGGAACCGGTTCCTAAAAAAATAAAATCAATAAGAGGGAGGTTGCTACAGCATTTGTGAGATAATTTTTCCCATCCGGGGTGACTAAAGAAATTCTGAGTCAAAGAAACCGGTTCCTTTTTTTCAGACTTAAAAAAATATTTTTGTTTTTGATAATTTTTCCAAAAATAACTGATCCTAGAAACATCCACCGGTTCCAGTGACAGCAAAAGAAACCGGTTCCAAGTAACCGTAACAAGAATATCGACCATCTCTAGTTGATTTGTCCAAAACACAGTTTTTGTGGGATGGTGATTTGTGTTAATCGTCGTGTTTTTGCTCTGGTTTATTTACATTGTACATAAATAACATTACAGATTTTTTTATCTCTTTTTTCACTGGTCCATAAATGGCTAGTATTTATCTGGAATGTTGAATTGAATGGGTGTAAAAAAATAAGACAAGACGCCATATTAAGAGATTTACTGAATAAAGAACTCCAGTGAAAAATATTACGGCTAGAAAATACATATGTATCTATGTATTCATATAGATCAACGAACGCTGATTCCGAATATACATGTTTTATTGTACTCGTATATGTTATTAAATACACGTACAATTTATAAATCCTTATTTAAAAGTGAATAAAAAATCATCTCATCAAAAAACCTTGTTATGTTGGTACCATTGCTTTCGGAGTATCTGATGTCACGGGTCTCGTCCGCGCGTATTCTGATTTTGGATGTGTATTTTTTTTATATGAATACCGCAGAAGAGTCCCAACTGCTCCCAACCGTCTGAAGCCAGTGAGACTATGGCATTCCCAATTGGGGAATGTTGTGAGGCTGAAGGTATTTGGGAGGGGAAGGAGAAGGGGAAGAGGGGAAGAGAAAGGTGGGAAAATACCTGGCTATTCAGATCTGGTCACCAAACACAGCTTAAAGCCATTTCAAGCAACGTTTCAATTCTGAATGGTGGTCTTTCACCAGGGCGATACTGAGAGTATATTCCACTCTGGAACGTGCACAAATATATTATATATTATTTTTAATTGAATTAATTGTGAAACAGCCCAAATTAATTAAATAAAATTTACTTGCGCACGCCGGGATTTGAACCCGCGACCTTCGGATTCGTAGTCGAGAGCCTTATCCCTCGACCATGGAGGCCGTCAAATTGTATGGAATTTTTTTTTCTTGAAAGAAAGACAAACATTCTCGGGTTACGAATAACCTGACAATATTTTTGTAAATCTCATACTACCATCACAGTAAGCGGAAGATGTTGCTTGTGTCGTAAATGGAGAACTTAGCCAGCCGAGGAATTGGACTCACGACGCCCGGGTGAGACCCAGACGCGATGCCAACTCAGCCACTGACCGGTCAAAATTTTATTTGTCGATTTTGTTTTGTATTTTAAAAATGTATTATTACAGTTATGGCGAAATTTAAACTTAATTTTTGTGACTTTAACATCTTTAATTGTTGTTCAATATAAAAAATTAAAAAAACTTTTATTAATGATAGAAATAAGAATATTCACAGAGAAACGGATATTACGAAAAAGTTAAAGTTAATGTTAGTTGTTGTTTACTATGAATAGAATATAAAATTATGTACGGTAAAGTTGGTTCTTGTTTTGACATTTGACATTCTAACCTCAAAACTGATAAAAACCGACTAGCCATAGATTTCGGCGTTTTGGCGGGCCAAAATTGAAAACTATGAAAACACTAACCTAAGAAAAAATATATCATATTCGTACTGATAATTTAATTAGAACATCAATATTGAAAAAAAATGGATCGGAGTTCTTTGTTGTGTACTGATTTACAAAAATTAAGGCAATGCCTTTTATAGCATGAATTCGTTAATTAATTTCTTTTTCTCTTCTTCACAGACAAACACCTGGTGCTAGCCAGCGACCCCGAGAACGTGAAGGACGAGTTTGCCTTTGACAACCCTGGCTTCAAGATAGGCGAGGGCGGTGCCTGGCTGCGCAGCCAGGAGCCGCCCGCCCTCACGGGGAACAAGCAGGCTGGGGGCGTCACGGTACTGCCGCCCAGCCGGCCAGACTTTAAGGATGATACTTTTGTAGAGGTTGGTTGATTTATAACTTATTTATTTATTTAATTTGTACAAATATTTTTGTAACATTACAGATTCTTAATCTAATTCTTTAAAATTGCACCCCTTTATGTAGTGTATTCTGATAACAACAATAGATAATAATGATAATAATATATTTTTTAATTTAATTTTTAATACATTACAAATAATTTATATTTAATGCGTAAGAGAAATTACAGGTACCTATTTAATATTTGTAAAACAAAAATATTTTCCAAATTTTATGTACAAAGGAAAAAGAAATATACTAAAAATAAATTCAGAAATATTTAAATAAATTCAGGTAGTGGTGAATGAGAAGAGATTCTTTCAAGAATCAATAGAATTTCCCTTTTGAATCTCTCCTCACTGACGCAAAATATGTCGATATCCTGTGAGATTTTGTTCAGGGGCAATATACTCCTCCCCACCGGGAGAACCATTGGCAGGTTGGTCCTACAGGTAGGAAGATAGAATAATCTATGACGACGCTGTCTTAGATAGTCATCAGGAACATAAAGACTTATGCATTCCAAAATAGCTGAATTCTCTATAGAGCCTCGCAGCAGTCTAAAAAAGTGGGTAGCGGCATACCCCTCTCTTCTGAGCTGCAGGGAGTGAAATCCAAGCATGCCCAGAAGAAAGTTAGTTGGATAAAGCCACGAATAGAGTCCGTGCTCCCTCATGTAAAGAAATCTAAACTAAAGTTTTTAACTCTAAAAGAAAGGACTAAAGAGAAGTATATTTTTCTGAGAGTACGGGTATCCCGAAAAACCCTCACGGTCCGAATGACAAATCCTATCATTTTTAATGCAGATTGACATACCCCTTCGATATGAACACGAAACGTAAGTTTACTTTCATACACGATTCCATGATCCTTTATAGTAGAAACACGCTTGAGATTATGACTGAGCATAGTATATCTGTGGTAGGTGAGACTAAATGCTCTGGTGAAAGACAAGACTACTCATTTTGAGATATTGAAATGAAGCTGATTTCGTAGACTTCATTCAGAATTCATATCAGCTTGAAGACGTAGGCAATCCAAAATATTTCTAATAAGTAGAAATAATTTGAGATCGTCAGCGAAAAGGAGAAAGCGAGAAAAACGGATGACTTTAGCAATGTCATTATATATATATATATATATATGTATATATAACTAACTAACCATCACGCCGTTTACCGCAGGGGTAGGCAGAGAGGATGGACTGCCAAACAACTCGATATTGGAATACATTTCTTGCTTCATTTACATTCACACATCGCCGCATACATTCTCTTCTGTTATTCTGACTTCTGAGGTGGCCCGACTCAAGTATTTGATTCAATTAATCGTACCATGTCTTCCTCGGGCGTCCCCAGCTCCTTTTTCCATTCCTTGCACGCTTTTCTTCATTTATTCGCTTACACATGCCCAAACCATTTATGCGTCCCTTTCTTAATCTTACTCATTATGCTTACATCAGCCTTGCATTCTTTGCGAATCTCAACATTTTTCACGCGATCATACATGGTTTTACACACATTCGCATCAGAGATCTCATTTCTACAGCATTCAGTCTACTTTCATCCTTCCTCTGATAGTTCCATGCCTCACTGTCATGCTTCAGGGTTGGTATCAGCACTCCACTGTAGACTGTTTCGTGCTTCCAGTGTACATGCAATGCCAAAAACCCTGTAAATGTGTTATAAGACATTAAAAACAGACCAATTTTTTTGGCCACCGTATTTAGGAAGTGCATAGTTCGTCCCACAGGTGAGTTCATAAATAAGTTTGTGTTTCTCCCACAACTGTACAGAAGGTTGTGATGATGTCCTCAAGAGTGAGATTCTGGTAAAAGAAATTTATTTGAGGCAGAACATCACTGTTTAATTTGTTCGACCTACCGGTACGCTCCCGGCCATCGGGATTCCCTCTATATCCCTAGGGCCTTCAGGTGTTCTGGAGGGACTGCCCTGGTTTCGTGGCTTCGGTCTGTTCTGGATATAATTTGTTTTTGTATTTCTTGTTTGTTTATTCATAGATTTGTTGGTGCACTCCGCATACCATTCCAACTTGGATTACTCCGGTTATCGACAGAATGAGCTGCCAAGGGCTATATTTTGTCATCGTCAGTATCTGTACTAACTTTGATGTGCGTTTGTGACTAACCTCCTTCTATGCGAAAGCTGTGCAGGGACACTCGAGAGTTTAGAATCCTTTAAAAATTATAGATTCGTTTAATTAAAAAATGAGTCCTTGACGTGCACCCTGAAGGAGTAACCATAAGTTACTCATACCGGGGCGGGATAGTGGTGGGTAACCTCAATTGTTTAATATATTACCGTTAAGTAAAAGAAAAAATATTTTAGTAGAGCAATACCTTTACGTGAGTCTAAGTAATTGATTATATCCAAAATATAGATGGGTATCGTCCGTAGATACTTGATTTTTGTGAACTCTTTCAATGCACAAAATGTAAGCTAGTTCGTGTGGGGTCCAAATGATAGAATTTGACTCCAATACACTTAACACTGTCTTGTTTTGAAAAGAATTTCGAAGCTTAGAAGCTTGTAAATACAACCCCTGCTTCAAGATATATGAGACACTTTCGCGGGAACCCATGGCATTTGTTTTCTCAACTACTAATAATAATAAAGTGTAATCAATTTTATCGGAATAACTTATTGTGAAGCTTATAAACCATTGAAGAAGATAATATTAATAACTCTCAATGAAAATATGATATAGACCATAGGTTTTCAAACTGTTTTCTCCCTGGACCCTTGCCGAACTTTTTATTTTCCGTGGACCTCCCCCAGGTTGACTAAAATTACATTTTTCTAAACTTATTATCTTCAAATGTGGATACAATGCTGCTCACTTTGTTAGTTTTTTTTTGTAGAGTAAACATACCTTTATTGAAAACAAAATGTAAGTAAATATTTTAATTTGGAACGAAACAAATCAGAACCTGGTAAAATCTTCCATGAAATGAATACACAAATGAACACTGTTAATGAGAAGGATGAACCCGATGCAATGATAGCAATTGGTCAATATTTGGCTTCAAATTAGTAAGGTATAATTGTAAATCTCAATGTTCAGTGATTTGCAACCCATTTTTTTTTTCGAAAGAAGATTAGTAACCGCTCTAAAACCCCTTCCCACCAGGTATGAAGATGGAAAAGCTATCAAAAACTTTCCTGCAATAGCCCATAATGTAGTATAAGCAACAGGAATATCTTTCTGAAGCCAGAACGGATAATCCTTTATAAACTGCGCCTTATGTTCTTCGTTTGTGCTAAATCAAAATCAGTTCAGTAAAAATTTTGAACATGAAGATGTCTGCACGGAAGCGATTCGCTATAAGTGCGCAAAAGGCTCATCGAGCAAACCTTACTGCTCTGCGTTACTATGTGTGCAGTCTAAATGGACTCCGATCTGTGGACCCCCATTTTTTATCTCTCTGACATGGACCCCCTGCAAATTTACATCGACCACTTTGGGAACGTATGATATAGACCATAGTTCCCAAACTTTTTCCCACGTGGACCCCTTTGCCGTTCTTTTAATTTTTCATGGACCCTCCCCCCCAGCCTGTTTGTCCAAAACTTTGGTACAATACTGAACAAGTGGTATTTATTCACTGTGCGATGCATTGCTGCTGGTATGAAAATTTGTAAAAAAACTTGCACATGAACATGCCTGCGTGGATGCGATTCGCTTTAAGTGACTTGTCGAGCGAAACTTACTACGGTGCTTTACTGTGCGTGCAGTCTAAATGAACTCCGATCCGTGGAGCCTCATTTGCATCTCGTGGACCCCCCTTTTTTTCTCCCTGCCATGGACTCCCTGAAAATCTATATGAACCCCTAGGGGTCCATACGGACCACTTTGGGAACCGATGACATAGACAAATATGACGGAGCAAATAATAACATGCAAGGGGAAGATACAAAAATAAGGGGGGCGGGGGGCTTCATTGGTGTGAAGTGTTGTCCTGGTAAGACAAAGGTCCTGGGTTCGATTCCCAGGTTCAATTGATATATTTTTTATTTCTATTTTATGTTTCACTTGAGATTTGTAAATATTATCTTCTTCAATGATTAAATATATATTCCAACTAGAACTACTCGATCTAAAATTTTATTCAATTGTAACAATAACTTCAGGACTGAGTCATTCTAAAATTCTCTATTACCTAGACTCCACGCAGAAAGTAATACATTTTCAGACATAGTAGAAATGTTCAACTGCTCGGAATACAAATACAAACAGACGATTATTGCATACATCCTCAATCATTATTAATATTGTGTCTAGAGCATAAGTACCAGTGAATGTGAGGTATGTTTTGAATATTCGCCTCTGTAGCTGATTACTTGGAATGGTACTTACACTATGTTATTCTTGTATTTATTCGTTATTTTATCTATGTTCCTGCTGTGATGTGTTTTGAACCTGTTTATTATATCTAACTAAATATGTAAAAGCCCATATAGGGCGTACCATATATAATACAGGGTCTGTCGCAAAAGTATAGAGAAAAAAATTCCTGACTGCGCTAGAAGGGGTAGCGGGATGCGCCGAGTGGTGGGGATGGTAGGGGGAAGTCGCAGCTACCAAACCCGCCGCTGCTCAGTCCTCTCCGAGCAACGGTAGAGCGAGCATAGTGATTGGCGCAAAGTATGTTTTGTCATTGTGTCGGAAATTAAGATGCAACATTTGCTGGAGCAGCGGGCAGCCATCAAATTCTGCGTTCGGCTGAAAAAAACCGGTATCGAGACCCTGGCCATGATTTGGGAAGCCTTCGGAGATGAAGCCATGTCACAGGCAAGAGTTTACGAGTGGCACAAACAATTTCAAAACGGCCGGGAATCAATTGAAGATGATGTGCGCGTTGGACGACCGTCAACTTGCAAAACTGATAACAACGTCACAAAAATGAGGGAAGTGTTACAGTCTGATCTTCGTCTCAGTGTCCGCTTAATAGCGGAGAAGTGCAACATAACAAAGAAACGATTGCGCGAGTGGAGGATTCGCCGCGTTTGAAAGGAGATCGCCAACACCTGGATTTTGCATCACGACAATGCCCCCTCACACTCAGCTCTCATCGTCCAGGAGTTCCTCGCTAAGCAAGGCGTGGCGACACTGCCGCAACCGCCGTACAGTCCCGACTTCTTTTTGTTCCTCCGCATCAAGCGAAGCCTAAAGGGACTCCATTTGGAGACGTTGGATGGGGTGAAAACCACTTCCATGCAGTGTCTTAAGGGGGTTTCGTCTTCTGCCTTCCAGGGTGCCTTCCAAGACTGGAAGAAACGCTACAAAAAGTGTATTGATGCCCGAGGGGCGTATTTTGAAGAATATTGAGTGTTTTGGCAATAAATGGTCTGAAAAAAAATTTTTCTCAATACTTTTGCGACAGACCCTGTATAATAAATAGATAAATATCGACAATGAGGTTTAGAGGCTTCAATAAATTTTTAAATAAATTATGCTACAATACAGTCAGACATATATACAGATATTGTCACTACCTCTCCCAAACAACTAATTGAAGTGTTGAATTGTGAGTAACAAGGAGTGGCCTGCCATTGGGTGTTGGGTGTCAGTTGCAGGTGTTCAATGTTTGACAATGGTGCCTGAAGCCTCGACCTGACACCTAAATTAGGAATACAAAGGCACATAATATCTCTCTCGATTATTGTTATCTACATACGACACTTGTGTTCTCATGTTCTATGCGTCTTGCATCTTTTATTTGTACACAAAACATTGTAATAATACTATATGTTGGGTACTGTTATCTAAATAGAAATTTTGGGATAGAACGAAAGCTTTGTGGTTATTTGTGTAAGGTTCACCAAACTGCCATCTCCTATCGGTGGTTGGCTGTCATCAGAGTAGTGCCGTGTAGCCTGTGTGTAAACGAATTTTGTTTTCTCGGTAAATCGGTATCACCGGTAATAAATCATTTAAGGCACCATAAAAATTGAAATTGAGTGAGGGTAAATAGAATCATGTAAATAAATCGTCTCATCGTGGCCTAACCACAGTTTTAAAATGGCCTTGAACGCCGAAACAGCTGTCGCAATAATTAAAAAAACTAAAATACTTGCAGAACTTAATAATAACATTGTTAAATTTGATTTTCGTTAAATTTATCTTTTAAATTTAATGGAGTTCTACGAATTAAACACAAAAACAATTAATAATGGATTTTCTATTCAAACCTTATCCAAATTCTCACATTTTGTTTTAAAGAGTGGAAGATACTCTCAGTATCGCCCTGGTGAAAGACCACCATTCAGAATTGAAACGTTGCTTGAAATGGCTTTTAGCCGTGTTTGGCGACCAGATCTGAATAGCCAGGTATTTCCCCACCTTCCTCTTCCCCTTCTCCTTCCCCTCCCCAATACCTTCAGCCTCACAACATTCCCCAATTGGGGATGCCATAGTCTCACTGGCTTCAGACGGTTGGGAGCAGTTGGGACTCTTCTGCGGTATTCACATAAAAAAAATAAATCATTACTTTATTTTGAAATCTTCACAACCGGTTTTGCTTACATGGAGCGAGCATTCATATAGGTGAGATATACAAGATATAATAAGAGGGAGACAAAATATAAAATGAAACAATGGAAGAGTGAGACAGAGATACGCTTACATGTAAATAGAATGGGTTAACACATAAAAAAAGAGAGAGACAGAATGTCAAAGGAGGGAGGGATTAAAGAAGAAGTTGGAAATTTTGAGGAAATATGAAACTTTAAGACAAATTAAGTTTATTCTTAAGAATATTACTATTAATTATGGCTTTCTTTATTTCTAAAGCTTCTAAATTATCTAATCTAATGCCAAAACCATTTTTGTGTAGAATATTGGCGCCGGTGCTATGATTATTGGTATTATCTTTTTCAATTGGATGGTCGGCGAATTCCGGAAAATCATGGCTATTTAAACATCTAAGATGTTCTTTGATTCTAATATTGACATTACGTGCTGTCTTGCCGATATAAAATGCCGAACGGTTATTACACTTTAATTTATAGAGTGGCTTTGTTTATATGTAATATTTCATTTTATGACAATACTAGCTGAAACACCCGGTATTGCCCGGGGTTATGAATGGTTTGGAGTTGTGATGTGTTATCCCTATTCCTACCTCTACCCTTACTACTACCCCTACCCCTACACCTACTCTTATCCGCCCTACCGATTCGAACATACGTGATACGGCCGCTATATTATCGCCAGAACGCAACAAGCCGTATCCCGTACGTTCAGGTACAAAAAAAGCTATACCCGAAACCCACAAAACATTCGTATACGTCAAGTTTGTTACTGCGTCATCTCGTTTAGTATTTCGAGGTCAGCCGAAGCTAACGGATGTGTTCAGGTGTTTTCGTCTCTCCCATACAAGTTACGTCACTAGTCACACGTATTGTTATTGCAAAATCTAATGAAAAAAATACCTGATGTTTTGTTTACGCACTTTTGAATAATAACCTAATAATAAGGGACGGGCGGTTAAACCTTCTCCGGACAACGTGGATCATTTTGCAAAAAACTGCGTGTAATTGAACAGGTGACACAATGTATTTTATGATTAGTTTAATTTGTACCCTGATAATGCTTGTGTCAAGCGAATCCAGTCGGTGGTAATAAATTATATAAATTTCGTGGTTATAAACAAAGGAATTGTTTTATTTCAATAAAATAAATATGCTATATGACATATCATTTTCTCGCCAAACAAATAAAATATATTTTAGTATGCTAGGAGAATTTTGAAGGTTCAAAATACTATAAAATTGAGTTGAGTCATGTGCGTTGCTAGAGAATGACGCTCCGGCATCGCTGGCACACAAGTGGCTAAGACAGTAAGTTCTGTAGACTGCACTGAGACAGAAAATGCTACTGAATACACCAAGACAGTAAATATTCTTCTTTTATTAACAAAGACCGAAAATAGTAAAATATATTTAGTGAATTGTCGCATTATTTTTTCTAACAGATCACGTCCAGTCTGCATAGCTCCCGTAAGCACTCAGGCCACAGGTCCAATGCCTCCCATATTTCACCTTATTCCTTTGAATAGCTTTAATCTTTAAAATAATTATTAACCTTTATATTATTGTTGTTTCCAGAATGTCCGTGGGCGTTCCGCCGTCCCGCTCTGGTCCCGGGACTTTACAGGGCTAGGATTCGAGGTGGCAGGCGGCATGCGGGACGGGATCCACGTCAGTAGCGTACTGAGAGGGGGTCCGGCAGCCGAGAGCGGCAGAATTCACCCTGGTGAGTAGTTCATACCCTTTATATTATGTTATATTGCCGTAGCAATGCAATGAGCCATTGACTCCCTGCAGAAACGGGTGGTCCGTTTAATTGATTCGTCTATCTTAAAAAAGGGATTGCGATCTTTAGAGCGCAGACATCCTGGTGGAAATTCCTTCTTTATTCTCTCGGTATTTTATTGGAAAATGCTTTGAGGAACTTGTGTCTTTGATGGCTAGCGGCCCTATGACGCATTTGCAAACATTTTCCTTTGTTCCTTTAGTATTCCATGCATTACTATATAATTGCTGCATAACACTTGTAGAAATTGTTTAATCTTAGCCTAATAAATAGGGATGCAACTGGGTGTATTTTATTAACAAAATCCTTACCCAATATTCCTGAAGAGGAAGCCGGCGATTTATAGTCAATGTCACTGGTGTGAGTTTTCAGTACAGAACCTATCTACCATTTTCCTATGCAATATATGTACTTCTTAGATTTTTGTTTACACAGTATTCCCCTGTTTCAAAACAGAATTAAATTCAGTCCTACTAGCTCTCTCGGGCAGTTTCTATCCATTCGGAGAAGTTTCTTGGCTTGTTTAATTGCAATATTAATACTTGTTAATCTGTCCAGGTGATCGCATCAACTCCGTGACCATAAGCTTCCGCCACATGGTGTACGAGGATGCCGTGGCCATCCTTTCCTACGCCAGTCCCTACGAGTTGCGGCTGGAGGTGGAGGATGGGGCGGGAGGCCCGGGCGGGGTGTACTCCGACGTGATGCGCAGCCCCCTGGCGCACCCCAAAATGATGAGAGCCGCCAGCCACTCCGACGTGAATGAAGTAAGTACAATAGTTAATTAATTGATGGTAGAACTCGCCGTGTAATGTCACCGTAGCTATTCAATCTGTGGGCTTGGGTGCGAATATGAATAATCTGAAAGTATATTACCTGTTGTATGCTGATGAAGCAGTGCTAATTTTTTAAGAGTAAGGAAGATCTACAGTCTCTCGTATCCAGGATGAGTTAATGATGAATGTAAGTAAGTCCAAAGTTTTGTTTGAAAAAGAGAATACGAAAAGAGTGTGCAATATAGTTGTGAATGAAGAATACTTGGAGTAAGTGGATGAGTTTGTATATTTGGGAAGTATGTTTTCAACGGATGGAAAGGCTGATAGGGATATTGAAAGAAGGGTAAATGCAGGAAACTTCATTAACGGGGGACTGAATGCGGTTTACCCAAATAAAAAGTTGTCCAAAGAAGCGAAGCTAGCAGTCCACAGTGGAGTGCTAATACTAAATACATTAAAATGACAATACCTCCCGGGCGCCCTCTAGCGGCCCGAGTTGTAAGAATTGGTTTTTTCATACATTTTAATAGATTTTCTGTGAAATATATTTTTAATAAATTATAGAAATCTAAAATTCAAAAAATAATAAATATTATATAACCAATATATGATTTTACTACTTTTTCCTCATAATTGAAAAAATATTAAAGAGGCTATTAATTTTGTACTGACAGTTATAAGCCTCGCCACTCAAAATGTATGAAAACACCCAATTCCACAGAGTGGAAGATACTCTCAGTATCACCCTGGTGAAAGACCACCATTCAGAATTGAAACATTGCTTGAAATGGCTTTTAGCCATGTTTGGTGACCAGATCTGAATAGCCAGGTACCTACCTTCAGCCTCACAACATTCCCCAATTGGGAATGCCATAGTCTCACTGGCTCCAGACGGTTGGGAGCAGTTGGGACTCTTGTGCGGTATTCATATATAAAAAAAAAAAAAAATTTTAAATTCCGCCAACGCGGGCCACCAGAAGCGCTAGTCTAGCATGTTGCCATATCAATACTTACAATATGTTATTGCTGAATTTGTTGGTGAGACAAATTAAATATTTAGTTGTTGTATTTCACAAAGGCTATCTTTTTTACCTACTGTGATGCGTTTTGCACCTGTGTGAGTGTGACTGTTGTAATTAACTAAAGAGCCCGTACAGGGCGTATATAATATAATAAATATTGAGATTCGTAAAGAATGTAAGGCTGATATAAACGTAATGAGTAAGATTAAGAAAGGGACGCTTAGATGGTTTGGGCATATAGAGCGAATGAATGAAGAAAAGAGTGTAAGAAGAATACATGACGCGAAAGTGAATGGAAGAAGAAGCCGGGGATGCCCGAGGAAGACATGCCACGATCGAGTGAATCAAATACTTGAGTCAGGCCATGTCAGAAGTCGGAATAATAGAAGAGAATGTATGAATGTGAATGAAGCAAGAAGTGTATGCCAAGATCGAGTTGTTTGGCGGTCTGTCTTCTCTGCCCACCCCTGCAGAGAAACGGCGTGATGGTTAGTTAATATATAGTCACGTTTTTGTGTGTTCTTCGATTTTTTACTTTATTTTTTTTTGTAAAAAATCGATTTTTTGGATTTTTTGAAGAAATGCTAATGAGGACATAGAAAACAAAGCAAATCTAAAATTTCAGTTCAGTCGGACTGATGATGCCCCAGAAAACGGCTATCAAGTTCGGACCAAAACTAGGAAATTCCTCCATAGGATTAACAATTATTAACAATTTTTTTTAAAAAGAATCAATTTTTTGGATTTTTTAAAGAAATGCTGATGAGGACATAGAAAATAAAGCAAATCTACGATTTCACTTCAATCGGACTGATAAACGAAGAACACATAAAAACGTGACTAACCTTTCCAGTTGTCAAAAACAAACCACTAATCCAAAATGGCTGATAATGCTAACATATGATAAACAAATGTGTACCGACATAACAAAAAAAATCGATAATCGAATGAACACAGCCCGCGAAAATTCAAAATTCACCTTTTCTTTTGAACACACCTCGTAATAAATAAATATATGGGAAATGTCAGGAGCTGGAGGTATTGTCATATTTCTACGGTATTTGCTGATACCAACCCTGATGTATGGCAGCGAGACATGGAATTGGCAGAGAAAGGATGAAAGAACATGTTCGCTAAAATCATGTGGTGAGTCTCAGATCTGCATCCTGAGGGTTATAACATCATCAGAAAAAATGAATGAATTACTTACAATGTAGAACTTCACTCGTAAATATTAAGAAAACAAATTTAAAATCATCTGTGTAAATAGAAGATTTTTCTGGAATTCTTAGAATTTATAATATTGACTTTTGAACGTAGTCAGACATGTTTTGCAAGGTTATTCAACGAAAAATGACAATGTCTTAAGAGTATTCAAACTATTACTCCAGAGCGGAAGATACTCTCAGTATCGCCCTGGCGAAAGACCGCTATTCAAAATTTAAATATTGCTTGAAATGGCTTTAGACGTGTTTGGTGATCAAATTTAAATAGCAACGTACTTCCCAACCTTTATCGTAAAACCATCTCATTCCCCTCCCCACTCCCTTCAGCTTCGCAGCATACTGCAATAGGGTATTTTCCACAGAGCAAATAAACACACAAAGGAAAGAAACCAAAATAAGAGGGTTGAATGGCGAGCTAGGCGTGCCGCCAATTTAAGTAAAATAGCAAATTAGTAAAAAGGTTTGGCTTGTTTACAAAAATTAAAATGTATTTAGTTTGTCCCTTTTTAAAAATGTTTTTTAATTTGTTTAGGGCAGTCCAAATTAAACGAAGCAAACGTGTATGACATTAAACTAGGCTGGTGCCAAAATGGGTGTCACATGACCTTTTGCTTCCAGCTGCCATAATAGTACTCTGGGAAAATCTATTATAAATTTCTGATACATAAGTTAAAAAATTATATTTAAAAATTAAAAAAAAAAATACATAAAAATATTGTAACTTTTTTTTAATGCAAAAACAAATGTGGATGGCATTGAACTAGGCTGGTGCCAAAATGGGTGTCACATGTCCTTTGCTTCCAACTGCCGTAATAATACTCAGGGAAATATCTATTAATTCTGACATCAGTGGTATTTTCAATGGTTTTTTGTTGCCAAAAAAAAATTAAGAAGAAAATTGCAATAATGATGGCATTTTTATTTTCTTTTTGATGTTTACGAATAATTTTTCTACAATGTTTTAAAATGTGCAATTTTCAATTTGGCGTTGGTTTTTCTTTGTGAATATGGCGTTGTTGACGTCACGCCGTCCCAACATCAGTGACAGCCGTCTTGCCAGCCAGTGGCGTTATGTACATCATAATGACGTTGTAGTCCGTTTGAATGGTTTCAGAATGTGAGATTGAGATCATTTTAAAAATCAAAATATTTAGTGGATATTTAAGAAGGGTGAATGCGGGAAACTCCATTCCCAACGGGAGGACTGAACGCGGTTGGCGCTAACAAAGTTGTCCAAAGAAGCGAAGCTAGCAGTCCACAATAAAGTGCTGACACTGGAGTGTGATGTATTGTAGAGAGGCATGGAACTGGCAGAGGAAGGATGAAAGTAGACTGAATGCCGTAGAAATGAGATCTCTGAGGCGAATGTATAGTAAAACCATGTATGATTGTGTGAAAATGTTGTGATTCGTAAAAAATGCAAGGCTGATGTAAGCGTAGTGGGTATAATTAAGAAAGGGATGCTTAGATGGTTTGGGCATGTAGAGCGAATGAACGAAGAAAGGAGTGTAAGGATAATATATAATGACGCGAATGTGAATGGTAGAAGAAGCCAAGGATGTCCGAGGAAGACATGGCACAATCAAGTTAATCAAATATTTGAGTCGGGCCATCTCAGAAGTCGGAATAACAGAAGAGAATATATGAGACATTGTATGAAAGTGAATGAAGCAAGAAGTGTATGCCAAGATCGAGTTGTTTGGCGGTCCGTCCTCTCTGCCTACCCCTACGGTGAACCGGTGTGATGGTTAGTGAGTTAGTTAGTGCAATTATCAGAACGAAAAAAACATCCGTATCCATAGTTTGTGAAATACCCTGTTGGCGATACCATTGCCCCATTCATTGCCTCCAGGCAGTTGTAACTCTTCTGCGGTGCTCACATAAAAATGAAAATTAATTAAAAAAATATAATACACATGTGATACCTATTTTGGCACCATCCTAGTTCATTGCCGTCCACGTTTGTTTTGCGTGATTTTGACTGCGGTAAGCAAATTACAAAACATTTATTAAAACAATGTATGATCGTGTGAAAAATGTTGAGATTTGTGAAGAATGCAAGGCTGATGTAAGTGTAATGAGTAAGATTAAGAAAGGGACGCTTAGATGGTTTGGACATGTTGAACGAATGAACGAAGAGAGGAGTGTAAGGAGAATATATGATGCGAATGTGAATGGAAGAAGAAGCCAGGGATGTCCAATGAAGACATGGCGCTATCAAGTGATTCAAACACTTGAGTCAGGTCATGTCAGAAGTCAGAATAACAGAAGAGAATGTATGAATGTGACCATTCACAGGAGCAAGAAGTGTATGCCAATATCGAGTTGTTTGGCGATCCGTCCTCTCTGCCTACCCCTGCGGTAAAACAGCATGATGATTAGTTAGTCAAACTAAATACTCGGTTTTTGTAAATAATCCGAATCTTTTTACTTTACTTTTTATTTGGCGGCACGCCTAGCTCGCCCCTCGCCCCCTATATTTTGATTTCTTCCCCTTGCATATTAGAGCATGTCTATGTATTATTTTTTCTGGAGATTTGACGAAAAACACAAAAATAAATTTTAAAATAATCCGTCTATGTTGCTTCATCGGATTGTCCAAGCAGTTTGGAATTAAAATTGTTTTTGATAGATTATTTGAATTATAAATGGATTAGGGCATGCATTAGTAAGAAACTGAATTCAAATGCTCATAAATCAAATGAGATAATGCATTCTGTTTTTGAAGAGTCGTAATTCACAATGTACATTTTTGTTAACTAATAATAATTGTATTTGTTACTTGATATTAATAATAGTCCTGCCCTCCTCCCTCCAATTCATCACCTTCGATACTTGCGCCTAACGCATTAACGACATTAAGTGCAAATCATTCAAAATGTTGGGATTTATTCACAGAATATGTAAACCATTTAAGAACCGTCAATCAATTCTAACCCTTTACAACGCCTTAATTAGAAGTAAACTGGAATACGGAAATTCTATTTGGAATCCTCATTACTACAAATATGAAAACATTGTTAAATCTATTAAAAAAAAATGCTAAGAATGTTATCTTTTAAATGTGGTTTACATAACCATCTTAGATCATACGTACATCTTGAATACTTCAACGTTAATTCACTTAAAATTAGGATGCAAATGATTAATATAAAATAATTCGGGGTCATTAAAATAAATGTACTAATTCCTACCGTTTAAGACGCCATAGCACATTCCACCTGAATACATTCAGAAATAATATTGTCTACTTTAGCCCTCTGTCCCAAATGTGTCGACTATATAATAAGATAGAGTGGGCTAATGTAGACATTTTTGTCAATAATCTGTACAGTTTCAGAAAAAATGTCCTGCTATTACTTAAAAATGTGTAACAATGATTGGGCTAATTATATTATGTCTCACTTGTGTCTCTCTTTGTGTCTCTGCTTCTATTGTATTATGTATCATTGAGTGAGTTTTTGTAATTTTATGTTTTGTGTATCCTTTGTGTTGTTCTGACTTAAATGTGAACATCTATAAAAACTCTGAATAAATAAACAAATGCACTTGTATAATTTAACTTTCGGAGCGCCGAGCGTTCGTAATCTAATACTTCCGTAGTGCGCTGAGGGAAAAGAAATTGCGTGCGGCCCGCCTAAGTTAATTTTCGTAATAAACGATTGTTTTTATTGTAAAATTCAATAATTCCGCTTCACTGTTAATACACATACGTTTTTAAAAAAAAAAGGTTGTTTCAGATTGCTAAAAATTAGAAAAAAATATTGGCATACGCGATAATTTAAAATAATGCATATAAATTCATTTAAAGCTTAGTAAAGTTTGAATTTTTAGTTTAGTTTTTGTTTTTTCTCTGTAAATCCAAATTAAGAATCTAATAATTTATTTTATATATAATTAATGTACTGTATTATATTTAGTTTGGGTTTAAAGGAAAAGAAAAAAAATTGTACCGGAATTGCATAATTCTTCCGTTTTTTTTTTTTCAAACGTTGTTTTTGTAAATTATACCATCTTACCAGATAATGTGTTTAAATATTTATAAAAATTCTGTATATCTGTCATAAGTACTTTCTCCGGAATGGCTAAGCACTTATATTCAGCGATACGATTTTTCGACATTGCAGATCAGATACACCGGCGTTCAACGGATATAAATTTTACATTTCTTATGCGTAATTTCGGCGCACTATAAATTAAGTTAGTTTTAAGAACGTTAGTGAATGACACGGAAGTGTCGAAACCGGTAGCAAATTATTAATATTAAATACATAGTTAATGCCCGAGAAATACATAAAACAAATATTGGATGATTAATGTACACTCCTTATTGCTTATTAATAAATAATATGCGTAGCTAACAATAATAATATATTTTACCGCATTTGTATTTTATGACTTAATGATACTATTAATCCAATTTCACGTTCACCGCTTCCGTTTACATATTTTTTACAACATGCGTAATTATTATTGATAAGGAAACGGTCTGGATAGCTCCCGTAAGCAATCAGGCCATAGACCCACTGCGCTATCTTCCGCGTTTCATGTTATTGCGTTAACAGTAGCTAAGACCATTTAATAAAGGTCCCTAGGGTTGTCGTTGGGTGTTCAGCCATGTCTCCTGCTACAGCATAATGTCGTTCTCGCCAGATATCTGAGCCTTCTACGACCTTGCCACTGTACGGGAGTCTGATAGTTCCCACAGCTCTTAGTGTTTGCTTTCCACTCCCAACAGCTGCATGTGTCAGGTTGTCGAGTGTGAGGTGGCAGTATCCTTCCAATAGTCTTAGTAGCTCCCTCAGTCAGTTTCTAGCTCTATTGAGTAGTTGCCTGGATCGTTTTGGGTTTAGACAGAGAGACAGATATAACAGGTTTTTAATTTATATATTTTTTTTAAATTTTATGTGACTCCTCACACGAGACCCCCTGTCTGTACGGAACACATACAGCGGTACTATATCGTCATACAGTTGGGCAACGTTGTGAGGCAGGTTAAGGAGGGGGCTGTAGGAAGGGATTTGTTAATGTAGGAGGAAAGACAGATTCCACATGACCCGTTTTCATGAAGCCAACATCAACTGTGAACGGGTCAACGCTGCTAGCTCCTTCGAGCAGGCACCACTGAAATATCTGTAGAACAGACTCAGCATACCTACATTGTGTCTGTGCATTAGAGATGGCAATCGGTCTGCTAACAACGAATTGTCAATCAGACGAACAACCCTTCTTTGCATAGAATCAAGCAAGTTTATCAAGTATTTCGGAGCTCAAGCCCAGAGGTCACCTCCAAATTCAACTGTTGGATGTATTTGAGATTTGTATAGGGTAAGAAGTTGGTCACTATCGAAGAATCGAAGAATTAATTTATTTTTTGTTGTTTTCCAGCTCGAGAAAGCGACCCGCCACCCTCCAACGAGGCCCCAACCCTCACCTAACTCCACCCTCGAGACCTCCCACAAGAACACATCCGCAAGCAGCGCCATCAAGAAGATCATCTCAGACAAGATCAACACCTCCTCCACCCTCGAACGCCTGAAGCACCACCAGCACGCCCCCAAGAAAGACATCCATATGACCACCCTGGAAAGAGAAAACGAAAAGAACGCCAAAAATAAGCATCACATGGATGTCAGCCCACGAACTGACACGAAAGGAAGAGCCCCAGAAGTTGACATCACCCAGATTTCAAAGCCAGAAAGGAACAAGAACAGGAACTCTGCAGAACTGATCGTCGGAAACACAAATGTAAATGTAAATGCGAATCAACGAATGTCTTCCCCCCCTGATGTGGTCATCATCAAAGACGGAGGTGATAGGTACAGTGCCAAGGTTGAGAAAGCTGAAGTTCAGAAAAAAGAGTCCGACGCTAGCAAGAAAGGAATGAAGTTCGGTATCCGAGTCTTGCCACCCAATATCCCCGACGATGGAACTGTCATCCCGTCCAAAACTTCTCATTACAATGCTATGAAATCAGGAACTGAGAATGGAAACATTGTTGCCGAGATCAGAAGCATTGACGAGGTCGATAAAAATTTCGCTAATAATGTTAACGTGAATGTGAGCATTGGATCGGATGTCGAAACGCAAAAAACTAAGGTTACCGCTCCTGTCGTGGCTAAGAGACGTGAGAAACCGCTGGCCCCAGTGCCGAATGCAAGAATCCTGCCCCCAAATAATGTCACTAGTCCAGGACACATCGAAATCAAGATGGATACTTCCATTCCTGACGTGAAGACGATGGAATACGAAAACATTGCGTTCAATCGATCGGACGATCTTAATTCGAGCGGGATTAAACGTGACGCTCAGGGTATTCCACAGGAGATTCCTCAACACATGATGGAAGCTGCAATGTTCGCAAGGAGTAATCGCAAACCTTCTGCTGAATCGCAGGCAATGTCGCAAAAGCCAGAAGTTCCTCCTAAAAGGGAACTTACAAAGATTGACATCAAGAATGAAAAAGAAGCTGCTGCTATCAAGGCAGCTGCAGCTAGTAAAAAGTCTAAGGGTAAGGCCCCTTCCCCTCCTGATGCGTCAAGGTCTGAAAACTCTAGTGACACTGAGAGCTCTAATGCCACACAAGATACAATTGTCAGCGTCGACATCAAAACACCTCGTACGCACTTAAACTTCACCGATAACTTTAACGATCACAACTTATCCGACATGCAGACCTTTATAGATGGAGAGAGGAATCTCTCCGCATCGATGCATGAGTCCAACAGATCCGACGACATGATCTTGGGAAAGATAAACACATCCACCCCCAAAGTAGACAAAGTCGTCAAGAGAATGAGACCAGATATCCCGACTCAAAAACCGGTCGATCTCTCCCAGTTGGACTCCCGAGATGACATTGAAACTTACGAATTGAAGCCGTACCAAAAGAAAGAACCCAACGACTCGATGAACAATTTTTTTGAAGACTCAAAGTCGATCATATCGTCGAATCTCGACGGGCATTCGATAATTTCTCTCAGCCAAGACAGCTTCGCTTCAAACACCATCAGCGAATTGGATAAGATCGCTAATGCATCAACTATGATTGAGCTAAATTCCAGCGATATTACCATCCATAGTTCACCTACGAACGATTCAGACAATCCCATGGGGGATATGGACGATAATGAACGCAAGGCGACAAGCCTCGGAGATCTGTCGAGGCTCGAACCGGCTGATAAGTCGAGGAAACCGTCCCAAGGCACTTTAGAACGGGCACAAAGTCTAGATATCACCTCGGAAGATGCTAAGATCACAGCCAATGAGAAGCACGCCCCTCCTAAGAAGCGTAAATCTAACTCTGTGTTTGACGGAAGTTATTACGAGGATAATTCCGATGATGCGCCGTTAGATTCTAGCGACAACGTCAACAAGTCTTTGGGACATTCCAAAGAACCACGACTGAGCTTGAACATCAGCAATATCTCCATGGAGGGTCTCAATACTTTCCAAAGAAACCGATTGAAGAAAGCTTCGGAATGGGGCAACTTGGAAGACGCCATTTTATTGAAGAAAGACTTGACAGGTTCAACTAATTCCGGATCTTCCGAGATGGCCACCTCTGCCGAAAACCTCAACCAAACAGATGCCAGTGGCAAGAGCCTCATTGCTAAAGCTTTAGATGATGAAAACTCAAAACTTAACAGTGAAATCAGCAAGTTGAGACAGGTTTCCAGTACAGTTGTTGGAGAAGCCATTGAAAAAGCCACCATCAAAACCAACGAATTTAATGACAACCTGAGAATCCGTACTCAGGCACTTGACAACGAAATGACACACACACAAAAAGAAGTGTTGAAGATTTCTCCTGACATAGCTGTCACTACCACTACAACGATTGAAAAGACAACGGCAGTGAAACCAGAAGTACAAATCAGAACAAAGCAGATGCACATTGAAAGTTACGACGCAAGACCAAACTTTGAAATTGGCACTTATATCTCTGATTCAAGCAACAAATATAAGACAGACAATACCACAGTTGGCTCAAGTAGGCTGTCACCTAAGCTCGAAGACAAATTGACCATGATTTATGATACAAATATACCTGATGACATCAAGGTTTCAAGGCACACTTTGGTCAGCAGTTTGGAAAGACCCAAATCTGACCTCATGAAGAAGCTGCTTGCCCAAAACCCCGCTTTAAGTGCTGGCATCGATAAGTCAGGTAACGATTCACAAACAGATGTGGAAAAAAATGAACAGATCAGTTCTAGTGCTTCGACCGCGGAAGGGAATTATGCTGAACATTTGAACGAAACGCTCGAT